>CM030364.1:180014525-180072025 GCA_017893485.1 Hemerocallis citrina | reverse complement strand
CTTGCAGCGATTCTCAACTTTAAACAAACAAATTGATGAAAATAGAAACATGTATATATAATTGATGTGTTAGTGTATGCTATGACTTAGAATCTAATGCAGGATTAACTAATGCAATGATGTACTTATTCTAATGCAAGCAAGACTCTGGAACGGTATGCAGCCCATACTACATACGCCTCATATCAAGCCGTTTCTTCATATATAGGAATTTGAACCCGCATCATGAATTATACTATTGTACCCTTCCTGTTCCTGACAGATACAACGTGACTGGTGAGGTTGCAGATACGGTCTTGTTCCGCTACTGCGGTATAATAGTGGTGCCTATATTTGCCACTATTTACCCGGTGAACCGGACCTCACTCAAAAGCCAACACGAACCCCAAGATACTAGACAACCTTGAGCTGTGCCCTCAACTCAACATGAGAAGGCATAGAACCTGACGGAATCGTAGGGTCTATTTCTCTAGGAAACCCTCCCGTTCTTATCATGGCACTTCAGGAATTAACAGCCAAGATACGAATCCCGTTCTTCCAACTAATCATGAAAAAGCACCGCCCGTATCCCTTTGACAGGGGAATACATCCCAACAACACCACCTAGTGTCGGCCTATAGGAGAAGTCGGATTATAAGGTATTACCACTGACACCAACTCTCATCCTTCAGCAATTTATAGATAAAAATGGTTAAGTAACAGTTACTAGCCTAACGATGTTACTAACCCTAACCAATCAAATGAGGTCATACGAGCTACAAGGTACTTTCAACCTAGAGTCGTACTCTCAACTTGCCATGAGACGGCCCCAAAAGTTTCAAACAAGCGAGACATGTCGCTGTGCTTCCAACTTATCATGAAAAAGAACCGCATGTGTCCCTCTTCAAGAGAGTGTAACAATTATTGACACAATCTAGCAAGACACAACCTAGACTTCACAGGATCTCCTCGGATCCACTCATCGCCTATCTATTCAAGACAATTACTCCATACGAACCTAATGAGCTACGCATGAACAAAGAACTACATACGAGCAAGGTGAGCTACGTATAAGACGGACCAATCCTTATGACATGACTTATGAGCACAAGGAATACTTGTTACTCATAATCAAGTGCATGATTCAAACTACAAACAATTTACGACAACTCTAGTTAACATGAACTAGAATTTCGTGTATAAGCTTACTAACAAAAACTTGATCTTTTATAATTAGAAGCAACAGAAGAACACGAGTGATAATTGGCATGTGCTCACGTGTTTCCACGAGTGATAATGCAATTGGCACAGTAATTGATGTCTCACTTCTATATATACAACCTCAGTTTTTTTCATGTTCATTCGCTCTCCTTCCACTTCGATTTTTCTTTGACTGCGCATCTTCCAACCGGGACTATTGAAGATGGTAGATCCCGAGCTTATAAAGGCGAAGAGTAAGGTGATAAGGTCAAAGAAGAAGGCTCGGGAGGAGGCGGAGGTGAGGATGAAGTCTGGAGCCGACGTCAAAGCTCCTGAGGGGAAGATGTTGCAGAAGCACCCACCCCCAGATGCTGAAGGGCCCTCGAATAAGAGGGCAAGAGGGGGGGGGGGGACCCCCCAAGTCTAAGGTGGTCGGATCGACCGTGAAAAATGAGGGTAAGAGGCTAAGTTGGCGAAGGTGTGGGTCCCCTCCCGGTCTGTGATCAAGACGGATGCGTCGATCCACCGATCTGCTACATTGAAGGTGGTATCCTGTGACAACCCAATTTTTTTTTTCTACACCTGCTCAATTAAATCCTCATTTCTATTCTAGAATACTAATAGGAAATTCAGTAAAAATTTCGGCAGTCTCCCCTAAAATATTAGCCTTATTCATACAATTCCTTATGAAATTTTGTAATAAATGCAAAAGGATCACATCACAGGAAATTAAATATCAACCTCCCTAGGACAAGAAATAATACTCATCATAACGATAAGAAATATGGGCTTTGGGTGAAAAATATTATCATTCAAAGCCAAAAACAAAATAAAAACAAAATTTTTCTAAGCAACCTAAGGTAAAATCCACATCACACCTCAAAATAAACCAGGTACACCACTACCAAGTGTGTACGGTTAGAATATCCATCACTCATTACATACATACATTCTACAATTACATCCCAAGTCATGTTACTCAAACTAAGCTACTTTAAAACAAAACTTTCATATACATATACATTTAATTACAAAGTTACAAACTAACTACTCCCTAAGCCTCTGAGAATACATACCTGCAAGACGGGGCTACTGACGTCCACCCTCAGGGTGAGACTCCACTAACCCCCAAAACTACAAGGGGTCAGCCATATGATGCGAGTATAATTTCATAAATGAAAACATAAATTAAAGCATAATGGAAATTTTTACAAGTTAAATAACATATATGTAATTTTGATAGGGATATAAAGAAATAAATAAAGATAAGTAATTTAAGAATAAAAATCTATTTATATATATATATATACTCCAGAATGGGTTATATCACGTGTGTTGCACGTGCTAATTTGTAGGAAAAATTAAAAATAACAAAAATGTTATTTTATTCTTGCAGGGTATAAACCAGTAGTACTCATGATTAAGAACGTTTCATGCCAGAGATCTTGCACCCATGTGGCTACCACCGACTGCAGACTTTTCTTGCTCCTTTAGGATCTCTTGGGAGGATTCCCTTGTCGAGGAAATCTAACAAGGGTTTCATCCAGTGACGACCAAGAACTCCAAAGTTTTCTCTTTGATGCTCTGATTGAGTAGGACCTCGATAAGCATGGTGTGGTCGATTCATTCGAAGGAAGAGGTGGCTAACTTAGAGAGGGCGTCTGCTTGCCCATTCTCCCCGCAAAGGATGTGAGTGACCTCTGCCTTTTAAAATGTAGCCATGAGTTTCTTAATGCAAGCTAGGTACTTGGTCATGCGGTTGTCCCTAGCCTCATACTCTCCTCGAATTTGGTTTACCACAATCTGGGAGTCGTTCAACACATTGACTTTTTGAGCCCCTGGTTTCGAGCTAAGAGGAGGCCAGCAGCTAACGCCTCATATTTTGCCTTGTTGTTGAAAGCTCAAAAATTTAGACGAAGCGAGTACTGGGGAGTGAACTTGTCATGCCCCGCTTCTCAAAAAGAATACGGAATACGGATACGCGACAAAAGCCCAGCGAATGATTTTTATCATCCACAAGCTGTTCGGGAATCTTTACAACATCTCACAATATAATCAGAGTCGGAAGCCAGAAAAGTCAACCACACATGCATAATTGAATCAATATACCAACAGAATTCACATGAAACAAAATGTATTAATCTCAAATAAATCAGATCTGAACAGGTCAACAATCCTGGGTCATACTGCCCAAACACCAAGAATCCAAGTAACAGATATATTGTTCAAAATGAGCAATAAGAAATAAATGAAGATAGCAAAAGCTCCAGCCAACTAGAACTTTAGATCACCTACTCCATCGGCAGCTGATCACCAAAATCTGTAATTTAACAAATTGCAGGGAGAAGGAAGAGAAAACAAGTAACCGTCAATTGCAAATTACGGGCTACTTATAATGTATGATACAAGTACATGGAATAGATAAATCTAAGTAACAAGCATAGTATGGTATAAGTGTGTCAACAGAAATATAATATGTAACATGAATCAAGCAAACAGAATCAAGCGACATGGTATACAAACAAGTACAGGTAACATGTATCAGGTGTCAAGTAAATAGGTAAACAAGTAAACATGTAACAGGTATACAGGTAACAGGTATGTAGGTCACAGGTAAACAGGTAATCAGGTATACAGGAACAAGTAATCAGGAAAACAGGTAATCAGGAAACAAGTACAGGAAATCAGATTATGTCATGTCAAGTCCTGTTTTATTACTATCTAGGTAGCACTTCATGCGCCCCAAAAACATAACACATGGTTGCTACAACAAACAGTTTTGCTTTAGATTTCTTAGTGAAGTCCATAGGGCAGTGTACTCAGGGATCAGGATAACAGGTAACAGGAACCGGTAAAACCTAGTGGTTCTATTCTAAGTACACTTTCCTATAGGGAAGTATGCAGTCAGGTATAGGAAACAGGCATAACCTAGTGGTTATCTTCCGTGTACATCTTCCTATATGGAAGCATGCAGTCAGGTACAGGTAATAGGATCATGAATCATGTAGTCATGAACACGTAACAGGCAGGCAGGACACAGGTCCTCTTCTCAGTACACGTTTCTATACTTTTCACTACTAGATCTTTCCCTTAACCCCGGCTTGGTCATTTATTATTATAATCAGGCATGCATGTATGTGTTGCAAAACAAAGCAAGGATAACAGGGTATAAAGATGTATCAGGTCAGGGTGCAAGATAGACAAGTACAGGTACAAGATAACACATAACAGGGTAAAATAACTAGTTTTCTAATTCAGGACAGCAAGATAGTGTTGTACTAAAACAGTGATTACCGCTACTTCAAACATGCAAACGTGGATCCATCAGAAAATCTGGAAAGTAGACTTCTGGACGAATCCAGAAAGTATATATAAGTAATATAGTGTTTCACAAAATTGTAACTCAAAACTGAATCTAAACCAAGAAATGCGTTCAGCCAGAAATTAGTAAATTATATTCAAGTACAGGAAAACAGCAAGAAATCATAAAAATAAATTCCAGAAAATATCTGGGATATTCCCCTATATGTCTAGCATCAAAATATAAAGTTTCATAATTTTCCAGAAAGATTAGTTTAGCCAACCAAAATCAGAAAATATCAAAAAACGACAGTTTGGCAAATCTGGAGTTCCGAACACTGCTGTACGAAAACAGTAATATCTCGCAAACTGTGAAACGAAATCCAGATCCGTTAAAAGGAGATTAAAATATACAAAATAATCTAACTTTCATATTCCACAAATATTTTTCACACAGTAACAGAAAATAGGGTGAAAATACGATTCTATCCAGAACAGAGCAAAATATAGCAAGTATAGCTTTCATAAACAAGCATGAAACGGCGTATGAAACTCATCAATAAAATCCACCAAAATTCTGTGTAATCCCTAGATAAGTATAGGAATACTGACCAAAGTTCTACATCAAATAAATATTTTTAGCACAAGTATCAAAATAATTTTGTCGTCAAATTCATCAAGAAAAAAAATCTGGAATTTATCTACACCTCTATACTGAAATTATGATACTGACCATAATAAGGTCTAAATTACTGATTAAGACAGATTATCGGCAAAATACAGAATTTTCTCAAAACCCAAAATCAACATAATTCAAACGAAACTTGATCCAAACACAACCAAACATGAAATTGAGTCTACCAAGTGTCCAAACAACATGAAATAGGGTAATTAACATCTCCAACACAAGTCTAACACAGGGATCTCAACAAATAGTCAAATTCTCACAAATAGTTCACATACATGATCAAGTCAAGAACCTAGTTGTTTCATGTCGAATTTGTATCGTGAGTCAACTATGGTCAAATAGAACTATAGAGACAAAATCCCTCAAGAATAACACACACACGAGTTGTCTCTAGAACCCATCTATATTATAGGTGGTATTTAGTACCTGTATCATACAAAGGAATTTGAGTACAAGTTACTTGCCTGAAAGACGACGAGAACGACACAAGAGCAATAATAACAGGAACAGATTCCTGAGGCACAAGCACGATCGAATATTCACGAGCCAAGAACGAACGACGGAATGACCAAAACTCCACGTGCACGAGACGCGCGTGTACCAACTGTCAAACAAACAAGAACCCAACAATGAATACAATAACGAGCACACGAACGACGAACACACGGGCCCAAAAATGAGTACAACTCATGAACCACACACAACACCCAACCACAATCGGAACACCCAACACACGCACTCAAGAGAGCAGTCGGGGGTTGCAGTTATGGCCGTGGGCTGCTGTGCTTTGACGAAGCGGAGGAGAGGCACCAGGGAGCGCGCTGTGGTGGTTGAAGGCACGACAACGGCACAGCGAAGTTGCGGACGCTGTTGCTGTAGTTGCCGGAGGAAGCAACACCCAGGGCAGGGAACGACAGGTGGCTGGTCTGGTGCGGCTGTCCGTGCGCTGGTAGGGAGGGGACACTGGCGGCATTGTAGACAGGGCAGTAGCTAGGGAAAGCTGTTGTCGCTGTAAGACCTGACGTCGCGACCCAGGGAAGGTGCTGCTGTCGACGCTGTTGTCGACGTGGGCGTCGCGGAGGTCGGGAGACGACTGGGGGTGAATGGAAGAGCATGAGGGATGGGAGAAGGAAGGGCGGGAGATGAGGTGCGGAGGGAAGGTGGAAGAGGAGTCGGGAGAGAGATGGGTTAAGAGGAGGGCGGTGTAGGTTGAAGGGAATATGAACCGGCTTAGGGTAAAAGCAGGGTTGGGTATATATAGGGTGATATGTTTAGGGTTAAGATTAAGTGGGTTTCGGGGTTTATGGGCTTGGGGTGAATGGGGAGAGTGAAACAGGGTCTGGGTAATGGGTTGGGTAATTGGGTTTCGGATCTAGTTAATAGGGTAGGGGTTAGGCTATAGGGTATAAGTAAATGGGTATTAGGATTATTAAATCCAAAAAGAAAATATTTATAAAATATTAAATAAAAATATGATCTATATAAAAAAATGTAATTTGCATTACACGGTAGAGTTTATTTGAAATAATTACAAATGCCATTAGTAATTAAAAGTTGATTTTTAATAACCAGTCAAAATAACAATAATAATAATAATAACAGTAATAATAATAATAAGCGTAATAATAACAAAAATAAGAATTGTATTTTAATATAAAATCATAGAAAATAGTTACAATTAAAATTATTGATCAAAAACATATTTTAATAGGAGATCCAACAATACATTTTGACAAAAGGATTTGAAAACCGAAAAAAATAATTTGCAAAAATTTTAAATACAGGAAATACACAAAAATATATTTTTGGAAAAACAGGGGTTACAGAGCTCATCTGGGCTATCAACATAACCACTCCATGCCAGAGAGTCCTCGCTTACCTCAGGGGTATCCGGAATGGTGTTTTCGATAATGAATTCGGTTAAGGCTTGGGCATTGATGACCTTCCTCGGCTTATAGTTGATGTCGTATTGGCTCAATTCGATAGACCACTTCATGAGTCGTCCATATGTATCTAGTTTGTAAAGCACCTTCTTGAGTGGTTGGTCGATAAGGACTGAGATGGAGTGCGCTTAGAAGTTTGGATGGAGCTTCCCACGGCAATTATCACAACATAGGCCATCTTCTCCATCTTGGAATAGTTCTGCATCGTGGAGTACTCTGATAACATAGTAGATTGGCTTCTAGACCTTATCTTCTTCCCTTAGCAAGACATCAGTGAGATCTTGATCCGAAGTGGCCAGATAGAGGTATAGTAATTCCCTCAGCTCTAGCTTACTTAGGATTGGCGGATTGGTTAGGTATGCCTTGAGCTATTTGAACGCTTCTTACTGCGCATCCCTTCACTCAAATCTCTTTGAACCTTGGAGGGCCTTAAAGAAAGGGAAGTACTTATCTCCAGAATTTGAGAAAAAAAGGCTAATGGCAGTGAGGCGCCCTGTGACTTCTGTAACTTTTTGATGTTGGACAAGGGAGGCATGTTGGGTATGGCTTGGATTTTTTTTCATATTGACCTGAATTCCCCTCCAGGTAACCATGATTCCCAAGAACTTCCCTGAGGAGACCTCAAAGGCGCACTTCAAGTGGTTCAGCCTCATGTTGTGCTTCTATAGTACATTGAAGGCCTCTTGGAGCTTAGCCATTTGGTCTCCCTTTTAGATCATTTTACGAGCATATCATCCACATAAACTTCAATGTTTTGGTCGATATGATCTTTGAAGACTTTGTTCACCAACCCATGATAAGTGGCTCTAGCATTCTTTAGCCCGAAGGGCATGAGACGATAACAATAGAGTTCTTGGTCGGTGATGAAGGATGTCTTTGAGATGTCGGGAGTAAACATTCAAATTTGATTGTTTGCTGAGAAAGGATCCTTGAAGCGAGGGTGTCCACACCCTCGCTTCATGTCGGAAGAAAACATTCAAATTTGATTGTACACTACAAGGATGTAGGATGCAATAAAGGTTTTAATTTCCTGTCAATTTTTCTGTGTTAAGCACTCGTTTGAAGTAAGATTCTGGCTTTTGTCTCGAGTTTCTTGTATACGGAAATTGGGGCACTACAAAAGGTGCACCCGATATGGTAGTTCTATCTCGGAACACCATAGAGGCCAGAGGAGTCCTTCGCCCCGGTAACAGTGGTCTTGTTGGACACCTTCGCTTCAATAATGTAGAAGAAATAGGAGCCCGACTCTAGTCAGTAGGCGAGCTACCCCAGAACAATAGAGAAAATGAGGTAGTAGTGACTCAGGTTAAGTTCCGCTACTTCGCAGACCAAGTCCTTAGGGCCTTCCAAGGTAACCCGAACAGGAACCACGAGATGAGCGGTCCATAACCGAGGATCGAACAAGAAGAAGAATCTTGCGGGTCAACTAAATATGAGCAGCGAGAAGAAATGGTGCTCAATCTCCTCCGAGAAATGAAGAACTGCCATGATCAGATCGGTCAAGAGGAGGATCACTGAGGCAAAGAATATTGCCTGATCTGACCTACCATCACTAGAGCTATCCACGAAACCCCGTCCTAAAAAACATCAAGCCTCTAACCTTTGCATCAAATGATGGCAAAGCCAACCCTGCGGACCACATCAAGAGTTTCAAAACTCTCATGATGAACCACAAAGCATCTGATGCACTCCTTTTCAAAACTTTCTCGGCTACCTTAAAGGGATAGGCATGGGGGTGGTACTCCCATCTCCCTCTAAGCTTTGTTTCCTTATTCAGCCAGTTCGAAGAACTTTTCTTTACCCACTTCGTTAGTATCCATGAAACCGAGAAGAAAAAGAGCTTCCCTGCTTGATCTAATGCAAAGAGCATGGGAACCCCTTAAGGACTTCGTCACATGCTTCATGGCTGAGTCTATCTCCACACTTGACCTGACGGTAGTGCTGCCACATTCTGATACAATGTCTGTGACACTTACCTTAAACCATCACTAGCCAAGAAGCATCCTCGTGACTTCTCCAAGCCACTACAATGGTGTCAGAAGTACAACAGGGCTGAGAAGGTTCTTCATCCCCAGATTCAAAGTGAGCCCTCATCCGAAAATAAACAAGAGGTGTGAACGAGGAAGGGCCCGAGAAATCCCAGAAGGACAGGTCAGGCCATCGTTGCCGTCATCCGATTAACACCAACATATCGACAATCTTAATGGAAATCAAGGGAAATGGGCTGCTCCACCTCCTTTTAAGATGAACCCAACAAATAGAAGGAGGGACAAAAGTCGATGGTGCCAGTTCGATGAAGACCATGGCCATGACTCAAAGGAATGTTGAGCCCCCAAAGATAAAATTCAATCTCTTATTTTTAGTGGTCACCTCTCCAAGTACACCCAAAAGGACATGGTCGAGCCTCCACCAACTCATGGAGCCAACAAGCGTGTGAAGAAAGAACCTGAGACCCAAAACTCTAAACCTCTGTCCATTCTCCATTCAATCTATGGAGGTCCTATGGAAGGGGAGTCCAACTCCTGTAGAAAGGCATTCATCAGATAAGTCAACTCGGTGCACAACAGAGATCGTGAAGGCTTTCGAACCCCTCACTACAATGCATTAGTGATTAGCCTCTCTATGGCGAACCATAAAGTATGCCACATCTTGGTAGATAATGGTAGCTCGGTGAACATCCTTTTCCTAGAAGCTTTTGAATGCCTCAAGATTCACAGGGACCTTGTCAAACCCACTAGGTACACCCTCCATGGGTTCTCCGAGATTCTGGTTCAGATCTAAGGTGTAGTGCCCTAACATACACAAAAAATCCATGACTTATTCAGAATCTTTTACTTCAATGTAATACAAACACAGTACAAAATACAGAAAAAATTTAAAACTTTTAATACATCATCGTTCATTACAATTATTAGAGTATTTCATACAATAAATTACAACTTATTGAAACAAATAAGATTCAACCTTCTGATAGAGTCCACAACGAAACTCCAGTCCATAACATCCATTGAATACAAATCTTGCAAAATCTTTCAAATCGTGGGCACGTCAATTGAATACAACTGACGCAATGCTAACAATAATAGTGATCTTCTAATTCTCAACAGCCAAAGATTTGATGCAAAATAAAGATAAAAAAAAAATAAATAAATTCAATCTAAGTGTATAAGTGTATCCCATGATCTTGAAATCTAATACACAAAATAAAGGCACACAATGCTCGCTTATAATGCATGCTTGTTTGGAATTCTATGCCACCCAAACAATATAGGTTCCAAATACAAGCTTCTAATGTTTCTCCTCATTTCAGCGTTTAGTCCCTCGCTATGCAAACCATGTGCGTGTGACAAAATTTAAGATTTAGACAATCTGTGAGCAGTGGCCCTCGCCTCAAAAAATCTGCAGATAAATCTATATCTATATATCCCACAAACATCCCATGAGCGTCGCTCCCATCCTAGAAATTCAGGAGACTGTTTCACTTACATCCCTGAATACTGGGGAATATCTCACTCCGAGGATCATCCTCAAGCCCTCGTACTCATGTTTTCTCTTATTTCGTCACAACTCCAATCTAGTGCATGCACTTATATTCAAAACATAAACAACTACTGTCTGGAGCTAGCTCACCCTACCGGACTTAAATCAACAACACTAGGAATACTAGCCCAACCTGGCTAATTCCCACTTTCTAATAATCACAACTGGCCAGTATCCTAGGTCTTTCTCGGCCTTTAGAAAACCCACACAACTAGGACATCACATCGATTCAAATTCTAGGGTTTTCTACGACAACCCTAACTAGTTAATGTAATCATAATTAGATTTATTCACATCTCTAGTCTGACTGTTATTCAATACAAAAATAATAGTTCTCATTTGAATCTTGATCCCACACCCAATTAATCTCATCTCTAATCTCAATTTATTCCCAGTCAATAATAGATTCGTTTATTAGATCTCAGTTACTTAATAATCAACTAAAGACTATCAATTAATAGAATTAGCCGTGCTAGTCCAACTAATTTTAATTCGATTAAATGAATCAATCTCTACACAAATCTAGGTCTACTCATCAACTAATAAAATTAAAAAGCGAACTAGACTACAATTAAATCTTGTTGAATAATTAAAACATTCCTCATTTAATATTGATTCTATTTACTCAAATATTAGTGAATATTATTACCATATTGTTTTGTTTCGACTATTAAGAATAATAGAAAGCAATCTAAGTTAAATAACTAGGTTTAAAATGATTAGGTCAATCTACATCTTAACTCGAAGCACAACCTTAATGTAATTAAAACTCCAACTCTAACTTGATCAAAAGTCCAACTCCAAACTAAGCCCAAACCTGAAAACACAACCACACTCAAACCCTAATCAAACCCGAGACCTAAACTGATCAAACTAGAGCTTAATTAAGATTCAAAATCCAAAATCAAATTATACCAAAAATATGTGCTTAATTAGAATCCTTAGTCTGAATTTGATTAAACCCCAAAATTAATTAAATCTAAACTCAAACCTAATCTTTACCCTAGACTCGAGCTCCAACAAAACAAAACCTATACCCGACAAAATAGCATTGATCTAAACCCAAGCCTGCATCCAAACCATGCTAGACTCGTACTCCAAAAGCATTTAGACCGAAACCCTCCCTGAACTCAAACCCGATAGCAAAACAACACCCAAACCTACACTCTATTACAACAAATCTGATAAAACTAATGGATCAAAACCCAAATTAAATCAAACCCTATTTAGATTAAATTAAACAAAAAATACAGCAAACAAGCTCTAGAAAATCAAAGCATCCATGAAGCTTGCTCGAAGGACCCATTTCCTTTCCTAGCATTAATGCCTTGATTGATGCTTATGGGGCATGAGCTCCTAAAGAATTAGGGTTTGAATTCGGGTTTGAATCTAAGGGGGCTTGGGTTTGAATTGTGAATTTATGCGGGTTCGATTCTGGCTATATTGCGGGTCAAGTCAAAAGGGGTGCAGTCTTGATATGCTTGAGTTGCAAATCTAGAGGGAAAGGGGTCGACTTTAGTTGGAGTTGGGATTCGGGTTGGGTTTGATTTTAGTGGTGCTCGGGTCTGACTTTAAGGAAATCTCGGGTCTGGACCTAATAGGGGTCGGGTCTTAGTGTGATTTGAATGTTAGTTTGGTTTAGTGGAGGCTAGGGTTTGGGGCTATGATTAGGCTAGAGCTGAGTCTAGGTTTGGAGCTCGGGTTTGGGTTTAAATAGGGGTTAATGTTGTGTTGAGTTGAGATGTGGTTAATTCATTCAGCTTAAAACTAGTTGTATACTCTAGTTTGCTCTTTATTAATTTCAAATAGTTGATAAACAAGAGTGATTTATCAAAATGAAATATAGTAATAGTACTCACTAATATTTGGGAAGAGAATCAAAAATTTAGATAAGGAGTGTTTTGATTATTTAATCTAGAACTAGTATAGTCTAGCTCGCTTTTAATTTTAATAATTGATAAACATGAGTTGTTTTGTAATAAGTAAAATCTAAAAATAGAACCTATTATTATTTCGAAAATAAATCAAGACTTGGAGATGGGATTAATTGGGTGTGAAATCAAGATTTATGCGAGATTTGCAGTCGTGTGTTGACTAATAGATTAGACTTGAGATGCGAGTGGTGTTTCAACCTAGAATTTTGGAGTAGGTAATAACTTTTAAATACTGGGATTACTTTGAAAGTTAGGGTTGGTGTAGGAAACCCTAGAGTAGCATTAGTGTAATGTCCTAGTTGTGTGGGGTTCTAAATGCTGAGCAAAACACAGGGTGTCGGCAGGTTTTGAATCATAGAAGGTGGGAATAAGCCGAGTTGGGCTAGTATTCCTAGTACTATTGTTGAGTTTGGGCTGGTAGGGTGATGCTAGCTCTAGGTGGTAATTTTTTATATTGAATATAAGGACAAGCATTAGATAGGAATTGTGATGAAGCAAGAGCAAGCGTGACAAAAGAGCTCCATAATGATCTGTGGAGTATGATTGATCTGCAGTATTCCGGGACGAGTGCGACGCTCACCGACTATTCGTATGATGAGGGCACCAGGATGACATATAGAGTGAGATAGTCTCCAGAATTCTGGGACGAGATATGAAATAGGCTCCAGAATGATCTGCGGATAGTGATTGATCTCCAGTATTCTATGGCGATAGCCAATACTCATATGTAACAATCCTAAAATATTTTCTTTTCAAATATTTTTTTCGCACGTATTTTACACATGCTTTTCCCTATACATGTGCAAATTACGTTAATTTTATTACAAGTTGTGCACTATAATTTTATTAAAATTTGATTTAGGAAAATTATACTAAAATTTTGTTAAGAAAAAAAATATATAATTATCTATTAAAGAAGATGATTTAAAATGAAATAAAATAATAAAATAAGGGTGGAATGAAAAGTGGACAAAACACGTGCACACGTGCAATGTGCACATTTCTTTCCAAAAACCGGTTGCACTCTCTTGGGGGTTTGACTTGGTATTCATGAGTGGGAGAGTGGGGTGTGTGAGTGGGTGTGTGGATAGTTAGTTGCTAAAACTACCCCCTAATTACCCCCTATTCTAACCCCAAATGAACACAAGACAAAAAAAAAAAGAGTCAAGAGGTGTTGCTGGATTGCTTTTGGGAAACCAAGGGAAGGAGCTGCGGCTTTTGGAGTAGGAGTTATTGGAGAATCTTGCTAAAGATTTCAACTATTAGGAGGTCTCTTTTGAGGTGGGTGTTTTCATTATCTTATAATATATTAGTAATTGTGCTTGTTAGAAATATGTAGATGGATAATGAAATTGGCATGTTTGTGTGAAGTGGCTTTTCTAGAAATTTTATTAGTTCATGCTTAATTATAATTGTGTGGTCGATAATTGAATTAATGTGTGTATGTGTAGGAGTTATATAGATTTCTATCTAGTAGAAATTTTATAAATAAACTCATGAAATCGATTTCTCTATATGCAATTTAGTAAGGTGAAAACTCCCCAAAAATCTAGTTGTGTAGGGAATAATGGTTTATATAATTCAAGTTATAGAACTATGAGAAATTCATGCAAGTTAGATAATAATTTCCATATATTTTCAAGAATATATTGTTCTAGGTTTTATTTCGTGCAAATGTACTAGTTTTGGAGAAAATTATTCTCTGTAAATGTAAAAGAAATAGTAATGTGAAGAAAATGTGAGATCAAAATTTTAATGGAATTTTTGGAAACAGAGAGTCAAGTTAAAAGACTCACGATAGTATTATAATTAGTTGCGTTGGCTTGATTTCATGGTCTTGGCGTTGGGTTTAAAGAAAAGTTCAAACAGTGAGTGTAGGGATATAGAGTTTTAGAAACAAAAGCTTTACACTGAAAGCCACTTGGCCTTCTGGCTGGTGGGGGCAATGGTGGTTGTGCTGTGTGCCTGGGTACGACTCCGGGTGTATACTTTCGTGGATCTTTTTTCTGATTTTAAATGGCTTTTCATGTTTTTAAATTAGGAGGAAAATTGTATAATTATTCTAGCACACTATTAGAATATTTTGAAATAATCCTATACAAATTTTTAATTTTATTTTAGAGAATTAATCTACATATAGTGTGGATCTGAGTGCTGCTAGTGCTGCTGAAGAATGATGAGCTCCTTTTCGTGGAATAGCCAGCCTTTAATTTCATCTTTTGCTTTATAAAACGGAATTAGGGGTGCTGGACGGTATTAGTGGCACATGGTGAAGAAAAATGAGTTTTATATACGTTTACCTATGGAGTTTAATGCTTGTTATTTCTGCTGTTATCCTGTAAACTATGTCTTGTATAACTAACCATGTTTACTTAATTTACTTTACCTTGAGATTGTTTTGTTTCTTCTTAGAGTTTTGATGGTTGTAACCATTATTATTTGGCCCTCAGGCCAAAATTCAACTTCATACAATTAGTGGGTAGGAACTGAGAAGGTATTTCAGGCCCCTCCCAGCTGCCAAAGTAGACCATGAGCTTCAGAGTTATTGTTCCTAGTAATATGAACATCCTCAAACCCCTTGATAGACTTAAGCAGAACTCGTCTCATTGACAATGTCAAATGGCTCACATCACATCACTACTTTAAACCACTGGTAGGGGTGGCATCCGGTTCCACCGGGCCGGGTCGAAACCCCACGGGTTTGACCCGGCCCTTGGCTCAGGCGGGCCGGGCTGGGATTCACGGGTCGGGCCGGGCTAGGAAGGGGAAGGGGGAAGGAGAGGCATGCCCCGGCCCCCCGGGGCCCGGTCGGTTTTTCGCGAGTGAGGTGGGTTTTTTTTTGGTGGGATGGGGGGGGGGGGGGGGGGGGGGGGGTGTACAAAGATAAATAGAAAGGAAAATGGTGAACAATTGGGTTGAACATATAGATAAAAAAAAGATTCATAAATTAAATTATTTTATGAATTACAAATTTTCAAATTGATCAAATAGATAAGTAACATACAAATCTTATTAAATTATAATATAAAAATAAAATAAAAGAAAGAAACAGCAGCTAAAAATAAATTTGATCAAAAAAGTTATTAATTCATTCAAAAATAAAATTACCTGAGACCACGCAGGATGAACCCGCGACGAACCCAAACTCAGCGCACTAGCCATGAAATCCAACCTGAAACTATATTTCATTAAAAGTTTGATAGTAGAGATATATATAATTAAGATTATTTGAAGTAGAAAACTTTTAGTCCCACATTTGTGAGATTAGAGAACTGAGGATGTGGAGTTGGCTATAAATAGCTTGGGTGAGGATTGGCAAATTGAGTAATGAGTAGTGATTAGTTAATTTTGATATCTACATCTACACTCATTTTTATAAAATTTTGGAATATTTTACAGTATATCTATATGTATATATACATGTATACATACTTTTGTAGTATATATATACTTCTATATATAAAAAAATTCTGAAAGAAAAATCAAAATTGGCCAATGGTCGCCCCGCGGGCAGCTCGAATTGGACCGAGCCGGTTCAACCCGGTCCCAGGGTCTGGTCGGGCCAGGATTCGTGTTTGTTGGGAAAATTGGTGGATCAGACCGAACTGGGTCTGTTGGACAGGTTGGCCCCGGTTTAGCCCGTGTTTGGGCAGGCTGGGTCGAGGTCCGAGCGAGCTGGGCCGAGCTGGTCCCGGGCTAGCCCGCCCCTATTGCCACCCCTACATCGTTGAGATGGAAACACTAGAATCTGGAAGCTGCCATTCTTGAGAACTAAAAGAATACAAGCAACTTTCTTTAATGGGTTAATTTCACTAAACCGTCCCCGGTTTTTACCAAATTGCAGATAATCGTACTCAATTTTTTATTTTTTTGTGTGGGTCACCTGATTATAGGCCAAAAGTTGTTGTGGTTCATCCTATTTCTGGTTGACGTCATTACAAGGGTTAACCCTTGTAAAGTTTAGTAGGGTTTTATGTATACCCATTTTTTGAAAATCAGTGGGATTATTAGAAAATACTCTCGTTCTTCACCTATTTTTTTTTTAAATTATACATTTGAGTCTAATATCTAATTAACCAATTAGGGGAATTTTAGGGTAATTTTTTTTTATAAAAAAAGGCCCAACAGATTAATTCATAGAAATTTTGGACAAAGTAGGTTGAGCCGCAACAACTTTTGGCCTATTGTAGGTGATTTGCCCAAAAAAAAAAGGGTAGGGTTATCTACAAACTGGTGAAAATAGGATAGGGTTTAGTGAAATTTACCCTTCTTTAATCTTAAAAATCCTGCCATAACGCAAAAAACTAATATTTGCAACCTCCTAAATCATTCACCATGGATACCTAATCCACCAACTCATCCTCCTTTGACATTGCCACTAACCCGAAGCCTAGAGGTATCCTGCTGATATTAACTTGGTACCATTTGATGTTCTAGTTGCTGTGACAAGAAACAACACAATTAGTTTATTTGCTGAATCAGTCGAGTGCTAGAGGCATGTTTTGTAATGAACTCTTTTCAATCCAAGCACGGTGGCAAAATGTCCTTTGAGCACCGTGGTAGACGAGTGAATGACATGGATAGGGAAGAGTTCAATATGGTTATTACTGACTTGGAACTGATTGACATTCCAGTTAACGATAGGCTATTCACTTAGTCGAACATGTAAGCTGCTCCCATTATGGCTAAACTTGATAGGGTCCTAGTCTCCTGGACTGGGAAATGACTTTCCCTCTAGCATCTACAAAATCACTTCCAAGACCAACCTCGGACCACGTCCCTATCATTCTCTCCATGGGAGAGCAGGGTTCCCAAAAACCAAGGAAGTTCAGATTTGAGAAGGCATGGTTGGAGATCAAGTGATTTCTCCATATGGTTATGGAAGCTGAGCTTTACCAACCCGAGGTAGGGATGCAATAGCCTGCTGGTGTGAAAAGGTGCGGCAGCTACGAAACATATTGCGAACATGGAGCCACACTAGTTTCTCGACTATTTGGCATGCCAAAGAATCGTTCCTGGAGGGCATGGATAAATTAGAAACATTGGAGGAGTCTCGAGATTTGTCCCAGGAGAAGTGGAACAGACATCTCGAACTTAGGGATAACATTGCACATTTATACAAACTAGAGGAGATCAAGTGACAACAAAGATCCAGAAATTCGTGGCTCAAAGATGGAGACGCGAATACTACCTTCTATCATCGGGTGAGAAGTTCATGATGAAGATCTAACCTGAACCTATCTATCCAAACAGACACTGGGATAACTCAGAACGAGACGAAAATAACAGACTTTCTAGTCTCATTATAAGGACTTATTCGGGGAAAAAAATGTTTAGAATCCGTCTAAGAACTTTTGGCATAATAGTCATGATGATGCGGCTCCGACCCTGCGAGATATGGAGGCCCGATTCTCAGAGGAAGAAGTGAAAGAGTTGATTTCTCAGATGGGGTCAAACCAAGCGTGAGGGCGAGACGACTTTCCTATAATGTTTTAGCAAACCTTTTGGGATGAAATCAAAGGGGATTTATGGCCCTCATGGATTAGTTCTTCGACCACAGATTGAAATTGGGCATGTTCAACTTTGTAGAAGTCACCCTAATCCCCAGACGGGAGGAATCCCACAGGGTGGGTGATTTCAGACCCATTAGCCTCCTTAACTGCTCGGTTAAGATTATTATCAAGGCCTTGGCTAGTCGGTTGGGTAAGATCATGAATGGATTAATTAGCTGCGAACATTTTGGTTTCATCAGGGGGAGATGTATTTCTGGACTATGTGGCCACGACCGAAGAGACGATTCATTAGTGTCATATTGCAAATGAGAAGAGCTATCTTATGAAGTTAGACTTCGAGAAAGCGTATCATTCAGTGGACTAGGAATGCCTGCTGGATACTCTCAAAGGTAGAGGATTTGGAGATAGATGGATCGATGGATTCGTCTGCGAACAAGTAAAACGTCCATCTTGGTTAACAGACGAACGTGTCAGCCCTTCTCTTGTAGGAAATGACTATGATAAGGGGACCCACTCTCACCCCTTTTGTTTACTCTTGTTGCAGATGTGGACAACTGCAAGTAAGAAGGTTGGATCTCCCCAGTGGCTAGCAGCAGGACTCGACAGGATGTACGATTCTACAAGATGTGGATGATACGATTCTGTTCGACAGTTGGGACAGGGCAGAAATGGTTTGTTTTAAGGGAGCCCTCTACTGCTTTGAGTCGTGGTCTGGTTTAAGGGTTAACTACCATAAAATTGCTCTAGTCCCAATTGCCCTATCTGAAGCAGATGCAGAGTCACACGCTACCAACCTCCACTATAAGATGGAAAGCTTCCCTATCAATACCTGGGTTTACTACTCAGACCAGGTAAACTAAAGAAGGACTGGTTACCGATCATTGATAGAGTGGAGGCTAGAATGTCAGGATGAAAAGGCAAGTCTCTCTCCCTTGGTGGAAGAGTGATCCTTATCAACTCGGTCCTGTCTAACCTACCTACATACTACATGCAATGGAGGCTACCATTTTGATCAGATGGGAATAAGCCCGCATGAAGATGGGTATCTTCGATCCGAGAGACATGAACCTTGCTTTTTTGGGCAAATGGTGGTGAAAAGTGATCCACCCAAATGGCGAAGGTTGGTAGGAATTCATTCAATCTTACTTGCAAGGGAAATGAACGAGAAGTTTAGATTTACGAGTGGTTTCTAAGGTCTCATGGTTCTGGAAAGGTCTCATTCAATCTTACAGAAAATCAAGTTTCATAATTTTCCAATATAAATACAGAGGGTCAAGCAAAATTAGAAAACATCAAAATGCAATAGTTTTGTAGATCTAAAATCACATACACTACAGTACAAATACAGCAATATCTCAAAAACCATAAATAGAAATCCAAATCTGTCAAAAGGGTGATAAAATAGACACAGGAGGCTAACTTTCATATTCAGAGATATTTTAGAAACAGCAAATAGAAATAGGTCGAAAATAAGATTTTTTACTGAATAGTATGAAAAATCTTCTAGTTAGTAATCGTTTGGAAACATAGAACGGTTTGTAAAACTCATCAAATAAATCTACAAAAATTCAGGGTTAATCCCAATCAAGTATAATTGTACTGTGCAAAATTTTAGATCAAAATAATACTTTTAACAGCATGATAAAAATATATTTCTTTTCAGAATTCATAGAAAACAAAATCTGTAAACCACTGTACACCTCTGTAGTAAAATAGACATAACTCACAACTCGTAAATCAAAACTGAGATTCGTCAAAAGGGTTAGAAAATAGACAGAATTCTCCACAAAACATGTTCAAAATATACTTTCAAATACTGAACTTAATAGGGTCTAAAATACTGATCAAAACGGGAAAACCAGCAAAACTGAAAATATCGCATATGCACAAGATCAACTAGTTCACATAAAACTCACCCAAATCATAACCAAACATGAAATATAGTGTACTAGATGTCCAAACAACATAATATAGGGTATTTCACAAGTCCACAACAAGTCTACCACGAATAACACGAACGAGCACATGATATCATATGAATAACACGCATATATATAACAAGAAGTGGTCAGTCCTAGGTTATTTCATGTCATGTATGTCGTGAGGCAACTATGGTCAAATCATCACTATAGAGACAATATCAACAAGGAGCTTCACACACAAATTGTCTCTAGAACCAAACTACACTACAAGCGGTATTTAGTACTTGTATTACACAAAGAAAAGAATACAAGTTACTTGCCTGAGAGACAACGACGGAAATGATGAAGCAAGAATAAGAATAACAGGAACGAATTCCCAGGCATGAACACAACGAACGAACGAGCAACCCACACAAACCACGAACGAAACACTAACCCAACAACGAACGCAAAACGAGCACACAAACCCCATTGAACACAACACGCAACGAAGAGAGAGCGGTGGCTAGCCTAACGCTGGAGCACAGCACACACAATAGTGCTGTTGCTGTTGTCGAGGAAGCATCGGGACCACCACGAGGAGGAGCACGGAACTGCAGGGAGACCGACGACCGATTGCTGGTCACAGTCGTATGGTGCTCGGGAGGAGCACAATACGTCGAGGTCAGCGACTGAACTGCAAGGGGAGGAAGGGCAAGGGACGATGTCGTTGAGGTGGGGCTCGCTGCAGGCGGAAGGAGAAGGCCAGGATACTGCGGGGAGTGCAGTCGCGACCTCGAAAAGGAGAATGGGAGATCATAGGGCTGATGGGTTGAAGGATGGAAGGCGGCTGGGGTTGATGAAGGGGATGAATAGGCAAAGGGTGCAAATATATAGGTAGGGATATATATTAGGGTTAAAGGTGAGGGGAAGCAGGCACAGTAATGAAAGGGTAGCGGGTCGGGTTAGGGCGAGTAGCATTAGGATTGGTTAATTGGGCTTAGGGGATATAACGGGTAGTGGATTTAACTATTAGGTAATGGGTTTGGGTTGGTTATGTGGATATTTAATGGGAATTAATCGTTCACAAAAAAATGAGATGGGCACAAATGGATAAATAACAAAAAAAATATATATACAGGGCATGAGCAATTAAAATAAAGAGGATCCAGATAACAATGGCCCAATCACAAGGAACGAAACAAAAGACGGACGAAGAATCAAGAATTCAAATAAAAGAGACAAAAATAATAAAGTGAATATATATTGAAATAGAATCCAATATACAGTCCAAAAGATACAACCTGAACAAATACAAGGAAAAAAAAATACACCCAAAATACATAAAATGGAAAATAGGGGTTACAAATCCTACCCACCTAACAAGAAGAATTTCGTCATCGAAATTCAAACAAGAAGATACATAGGATAACCCCGAAAAAGCAAAAAAAACAAAAAACAAAAACTACACAAACAAATGAGGAAACTTCTGCTGAATCTCCTCCTCCAGCTTCCAAGTCGACTCACTCGGAGAGTGAGGATTCCAAGAAATACGAACCAACTTGATGACCTTGTTCTTGAGCACTTTCTCCTGCCGATCCACAATAGTAACTGGCAGAATCTCACAAGTCAAATCCGGTCGAACGGTCAACTCAGAATAGTCGATCACGTGGCTCTTATCTCAGATATATCTCCTGAGTTGTGAGACATGGAAAACATCGTGTACTCCTGATAAAGCTACCGGTAATGCAAGGCGATAGGCCACCTTACCTACTCGCTCCACAATATCAAACGGTCCAATAAACCTAGGGCAGAGTTTGCCCCTACCACCAAACCGAATGACACCCCTGCCAAGGCGATACCTTCAGAAAACATGGTCACCAATCTCAAACTCCAAATCTCTCCGATGGACATCGGCCCATCGCCTCTACCTATCCTGAACTGCCTGCAAATGCTTTCTGATCTGAACCACCGCATCAACTGTCCTGGTGATCAACTCTGGACCCAACAACTTCCTTTCACCAACGTCATTCCAACACACTGGTGATTTGCACTTTCGCCCATAGAGTGCCTCGAACGGCACAGCTTTAATACTGGCTTGAAAGCTGTTACTGTACGAGAACTTTACGAGATGCAAATGGTCCTCTCATGATCCACCGAACTGAAGCATAAAGGACCTCAACATGTCCTTAAAAATTTGGATGGTCCTCTCTGACTGTCCATCAGTCTGGAGATGAAAAATTGTACTGTACTTTAATTTACTCCCCAAACTGTTCTGAAGACTCTCCCAGAATTGAGATCTGACTCTCGTATCCCTGTCGGATACAATATTGATTGGAACCCCATGAAGTCTAATAATCTCTTGCATGTACCTCTCATCTAGGCTCTCAGTAGACTGTCCGACACGAAAAGAAATGAAGTGAGCACTCTTCGTCAAACGATCGACAATCACCCAAGTGGCATTATGACCCTTAGGACTCCTCGGCAAAGCAATCACAAAATCCATACAGTGATATGTTCCCACTTTCACTCTGGAGTAGGAAGCGGTTGAAGAAGTCCAACAGTCCTCTGATGCTCTACCTTAACCTGCTAGCAGATCAAACACTGTGCAACAAACCGAGCCACACCCCCTTTCATACCATGCCACCAGAAATGAAGCTTCAAATCCCGATACATCTTAGTACTGCCAGGATAGATAGAATACGAAGACTGGTGAGCTTCCTCAAGCAACCTCTAACGAACTTCACCCGTTCGGGACACATAACCTAGACCCCAAAACGAACTGATCCATCAGCATGAATAACCATGTCCGTTCTGGAACCAAACTCAACCTCAGCTCGAAAACCCTACAACTACGCATCACCAGCCTATGCCTCTTTAATTTGATCAACAAGAGACGACTGAAGCTGGAGCACCAAACAACTCCGATCAGAAGTCGGCAACAAAACTGTAGCGCCAAGAATTTCCAATATGAGATCTTAGAAATACGTGGCACAATTCCCAGCATCAACTTCAATGTAATACTAAACACAGCCAAATACCAATAAAATTTTTAACTTTCAATACATTAATCTTTACATAGCACAGCGGAATACAATACACCTTGAATTACAAATTTCTTTTTTTTTACAACAATTTCTTTTACAACAATACATAAATCATTACATCTCTTTACTCAAGCATCCAAATCCCAAGCTATAAGAAATCACCTGTAAAATATGAGGCTAGAGATAACCCTAACCCCCAAAACTAAAGGGGTCAGCCATAAAGGTGTGAGTGACATAAAACAAGAACAAGCAACATAAATAAACATGAAATCTGGAATCATAAACGACGCGTACTAGAGACCAGAATAAAAGAAATACGAAATAACAAGGAAATATGAAAACATCAAGTGTAGTTAGACTAAGTGTCAACTGTAGAAAACAGGAAACCACATGCATGAAACCAAGTTAAGAAAACACAATTCTATATGCTGACTCTCTAATGCGTACTTGTCGGAGTCTATGCATCCCACTCTACATAGGTCCGGTGCAAGCCCTTAACGTCTCCACATCATAGGGTTTAATCCCCCGCTATGCAACTAATCCTAACATAATGACTACTACGAGATAAAGATAACCTGTGAGTATTAGCCCATGCCCCAATAATTTCGGAGGTCAATCTCTATCCACAGATAATTCCGGAGACTATTTCACTCACACCTGGGAATCTTCGAGAATACCCCACACCGCAAGCAATGGCACCTCATCACACGAATACCACATGTGCGTCGCTTCGACCACGATAATTTCGGAGATCAATCCCATACCACAGGTAATTCCAGAGACTATTTCACTCACACCTGAATAATTTCGGGGATTATCTCACACCGCTAGCCATACTGAGGTCTATAACCCATGTTCTCGTTCATCATATCACGACTAGTGCCTGTCCTTATCATTTAGGTTATTTAATTACTTAACGAATATTCTAGAGTTGGTGTACCTTACCGGACTTAACTCAACATCTGATCAACTAAAATGCCTCAACAGGCCCAAACATAAATATCTCAACTGCCGGTATACTAGGGTCACACACACCCTCTAGAGACTCACACCCAAAGTCCAAACTAATCTTCCAACACAAATTGCTTAGTTAAACTTCTTAAAAACGCATGTTCAGTAGAAGATAAAGTATAGAATAGTAAGTTATAGATTAAAGACATCTAAGGAATAAATTATTTAAAAGGACAATCCAATATGTATAAGTATATTAGTATCAGTCGACTACAAAAGCCATCGGTCGACTGTCCAGAGAGAAAACCTAGTAGCTTTGAGAAAATAATTCTAAGTATTATAAGTCGACTATCAAGGGTCATAAGTCGACTGTCAAGAACGAAAAATACAATAACTTCGAGAAAATAATTCTAAGTAATATCAGTCGACTGACCAGAACGAAATTTTATGAAAACTAGAGAACACAGCAGCCAGGTCACGTCGGTCGACTGTAAAGTCATACCGGTCGACTGTCGACCTCCAGACTGCAGACTTTTGGTTGTGCATATTTCAACCGATACGTAGTTTTACTTTATGAAAACGATTTCTATGAAAGGATTATTTCTTATATGATCAAATACAACTTGTAGGATATATAATAGTCCATGAAACTAAATCAAAACCTCTTGAGTTTATAAAAATAGCGATTTGTTAATATCTTTCAATAAAACATAAATTGTGCATATAATCAAAAATAGAGTTTCTTAAAAATTTATTGATCATTGAAATAGTTTCGTATTCAGATCCAAACCATATATATATATATATATCAAAACCTCAAAGAAAATCCCCAATTTGGATATATTTCTTCAACTCAACTAAATTCCCAATTTCGATTTTCATGTCATGATCTCTTGATTCATACTTTTCCATTCAAATTTCTCAAAACTGAATTACCATTATAACTTACATCCATAATCCATTTATAACATCACCATATCAAGTTTCATTCAACCAATACTCAAAAGTAATAAAAGTCTCATTTTTTTTTATTAGGTTCATGCATAAAATATACTATATTCAATCAATCCAACATTAATCCAAAAGAAATAGCCTACCCACATACAATCTCATTCACAAACAACTAGGGTTTCACAAGATCCAATTTTTCATCCATCCGTCCAATTCATCAAGTACATAATCATACTCAAACCCTAAACATGCTTTCTAGTAGATGAAATTTAACATCCAAGATCAATCAAAACAATTATATCACTCGCATACAACTTACACAAAACAAGGGAAAACAAACAAGTCACTCACCTCGAATGAAGAAAATGTGGGAGGAAAACCTTTCTTTCGCGAAATCCAAGACCCCCTCCTTAAATCTCCAAGAAATAATAAAACTCTTGTGTTGTGCAGCGAAAGACGGCTGCACTCCACTTCTTTTAAATAGCTGGAATAGAAGATTTAGGGTTTTTAAACACATTTGCAAGATAACCCCTTTAAAATATAACTTTACATAAATGGTTCCCTATACTTGGAAACTTGATAAAACCAATTAAATTGAGATTTAAAAGTAAAATAGAAACCTTATTTCCAGCCGGCACTGTTTGAAACATCCAGAAGATAATTTTGCACTTTCACCCCTCAAATTGACAATTTTGTAAAAAGATCATTCTTTTTCATAATATTTGCAAATCGATCAAATAAATATCAGAAAAATCCAAAAAAATTACAAATAAATCCCAAATAATAAATGATGATTTTCCATAAAGAAATTTTGGCTTTTGAACTTCTCAAAAAAATATTTGAACGTATTTTGCATGTGTAAAAAAAAAATCTTCAGAAAATATTTATCAATTCTCCAAAAATTCATTTTAATTCATTTATAAACCTTTAAAAATAATATTTAAAAATAAGGGGTACTACAAAAACCTCTAACTCCAACCTCTGCATCTGCTCAATCAGATCCCTCTGATGTGTCAAGAACATAACTGCCAGTCTCCTGCTCAAAGCATCTGACACCAAGTTCACTTTACCAGGATGGTACTGCAAACTGATGTCATAATCGGCCATAAATTCCAACCAATGCCTTTTGGGTGAAGATGTACTTGAGACTTTTATGGTCCATAAAGATCTCCACTCGGTCCCTAAGTAAATAATGTCTTTACGCTTCAAAGCATAGATCACTGCCGCTAACTCCAAGTCATGAGTTAGATAGTTCTTCTCATGCGGCCTCAACTGCCTCGATGCATACGCAATGACTCGGCCCTTCTGCATCAGAACTGCTCTAAGACCGTTACCAGAAGCATCACAGTGAATTAAAAATCCACCTGAACCATCTAGAATAGTCAACACAGGCACTGACGTCAATCTGTTCTTCAACTCAACAAAAGCTGCACCACACTCATTCGACCAACAGAACTTCTGAAGCTACCAATTCAGCTTAGAGAACGGTCCTGCTATCTTTGAAAAATCTTGGACGAATTTTCGATAATAGCCAGCTAAACCAAGAAAACTCCTGACTTCCAAAATTGACTTGGGAACAGGCTAATCCTTCACAGTCTCAACCTTGGCCGGATCCACGGAAATACCATTGCCCAAGATAATACGCCCCAAGAAAGAAACCCTGTCGAGCCAGAACTCACACTTGTTGAGTTTCCCATAGAGTTGATTCTCTCTCAAAGTCTGCAGAACCACTTTAAAATGCTCAGCATGATCTTCCCGATTTCGAGAATACACCAAAATATCATCAATGAAGACCACCACGAATCTATCCAATAACTGAGAAAAGACTCGGTTCATAAGACTCATGAATGCAGCAGGCGCGTTCGTAACCCCGAACGACATCACAAGATACTCATAGTGGCCATATCTGGTCCTAAATGCAGTCTTCTATACATCAGTCACCTTCACTTTGACTTGATGATACCCAGAACGAAGATCCAACTTCGAGAAAATAGCAGCTTCACTCAACTGATCAAACAAATCATCGATCCAGGGCAACGGATACCGGTTCTTCACAGTAACACTGTTTAGTTCCCGATAATCCACGCACAGTCGAAAACTACCATCCTTCTTATTGAAAAAATGGACTGGAGCACCCCAAGGCAAAACACTGGGTCTGATGAACCCAAAATCCAGCAACTCCTTACTTTGCACCTTAAGCTCTGCTAACTCAACCGGTGCCATCCTATAGGGACTCTTCGATATAGGCATTGTACCCGGCTGAAATTCAATACCGAACTCCACATCTCTATCAGGGGGTAAGCCAGGCAACTCCTCTGGAAAGACATCTAGCAAATCCCGTACTACTAGAGGCTTAGCATCACAACCTGAATGCAATCCATCGCACAAACTTCCTGATCAACTGCAGTTCGGCCAAGGCACATCTCCCAGGCATGGAACTCAAACTCTGCGGATTCTAGATTCCGGAATACAACTTTCTTGGCATGACAATCAATAATGGCGTGGGCTTCTCCCAAACAATTTATACCCAGAATGACATCAAATCCTGAATTCCCAATTACAATAAGATTGGCCTTAAAATGTGCGCTACCAATAATTACGAGACATTGCCTACACTCCCGAGAACAAATGACAACTCCACCACCTGTCACAATGTTCCAAGCCTCTGACATGTTGCTGCACTCCAACTGATGGCGATCCACAAATCGAGAGGAGACAAAAGAATGGGTTTGCCATGTAATCAAAAAGAATATGAGCAGGAAAAGAGCAAACAAGGAAAACACCTAAGACAGAATCAAAGGAGACAAGGAAAAGAATGGATGAACAGGGGGAGGAAAAACAAAATGCAGAAAGATAAATATGAACGAAATATGCAAAAAGGAAATGAAGAATAAAAGAGGAACAACAAAAACAACAAAAACAATAAAAATAATAAAAGCAAAATATACTTGCAACAACACCCTCAGCTGATTCAGCATCAGCAGCAGTCAGGTTGAAAGCCTGACCTCTCCTGGGGGCAGCGGTCCTCTGATCGACAATCTGGCGCTGCGGAGAAAGCGGTGGCCTGACTGGACCACGAACTGTGGCAACTTGCTGAACTGGATCACTGTGGGTAGTCCAGCATTGAATGGTCAACAACACTACATCCAAAACAACAACGATTGGCACGTCGGCAATCCTTGCGCTCATGCCCTGGAAGTCGGCAAAAGTCGCAAAAACCAACCTTCTGAGGACCAGCAGCAGAGTAAGGAGCTGCCCTAACCGGAGGGGCTGGGACAGGCCTTTGAATAGGCCCACCAGAAGGCCTAGCAACAGAGTGCAGAACAGTCCACTAGGAAGGAGCCAATTCACCACGAGCCTGCTCCTGAGCTAGAGCTGCCTCGAGAGTTTCAGCATAAGTACGCAAGCGAAGAGAGACAAGCTGCACATTTATGTCTCGCTCAAGCCCCAAAATGAATCTACGAGCCCTATCCTTTTCATTTGCCACAAGAACGGCTGCGAAGCGACTAAGTCTACTAAATGCAGCTGCGTACTCGTCCACAGACCTTGAGCCCTGTTTCAAGAAAGTCTTACGTTACAATATTGCATGGACAATATGTAACAAAATTTCAATAATAGAAATAACGATCAACCTGTTTCAGGGCTAAGAATTGTTGCTCCATCACCACTCTAGTGCTGTTAGGAAAGAACTTCTCCAAGAAGTTCCTAGTGAAAGTGGCCCAAGTGATCGGTCGTTTGAGTCTTTCGGACTCGGACCTCCACCAGATATGATCCAAATCCACCAACTGGATGGCCACCACATCCACTCTATCTGTATCTGCCACTCTAGCTGCCAAGAGCAGTTACTCAGTCCGAATCAACCATTGTTCAGCCTCCAAAGGCGTCTCAGTGCCTGAAAACCTGTCGGGATGCAGCCGCATAAAGTCTGTGACTGTACCCGGGCAGGGAGGAAGAGCTGTCTGTACAGGAACAGCAGGTGGCAGAATTCGAGCTGCTTCCAAAGCAGCCATCACCAAGTCACTCTAGTTCTGCTGCATGTTAATCAGCCGTTCCAACACAGTGGTGACAGCCTCACACCCTGGATGCTCATCCTGAAGACGAGAAGTAGAACCTCTACAAGCCATAGTCTGCACAAAACCAAAAACAATTAGCATCCAGATCAAAGTTGATTTATAATTCATTTATGTATGCATGGTTGGTGAAATGTTGAGCCAATCTGTCACGTCCCGCTTCCCAAAAGAGAATACAGAATACGGATACGTGACAAAAGCCCAGCGAATGATTTTCATCATCCATAAGCTATTCAAGAATCTTTACAACATTCACAAGATAATCAGAGTCGGAAGCCAGAAAAGTTAACCACATGCACATATGAACCAAATACCAACAAGAATACTTGAAATAAAATATATTAATCTCAAATAGTCATGATCTGAAATACACAAATAATCCTGGATCACATTGCCCAAATACAAGAATAAATCTAAGTACATAAATACAATTATTGTTCAAGCAACTCCAAGAAATAATAATAGCAAAATTCCAGCACCTAGTACATCATGTCACCAATACCGTCTGGAACCTGTTCTCCAAAATATGCAATTTAACGAATGCATGAAAGAGGAAAAGAGAAAACACAAGTATCTTTCAATTGCAAGTTACGGGCCACTTATAATGTAGGATACAAACATATGGGAAAACTAACTAGCAACATGGTATAAGCATGATGTCAGAATAAACAACAAGTATGGCAAGGTGAACATGTGTAAATGGCATGAATCAAGTGTCAAGTAATCAAGTAAACAGGTAAACATGCATCAAGTGTTAAGTATCATTTAATCATGTATCAAGTCTCAGGTATCATGTAGTCAAGTATCAAGCAAGCATGTATCATGTGATCAAGTATCATGTTCAGGTCTCATGTGTCAAGTCTTGTAGTTATTACTATCTAGGTAGCACTTCATGCATCCATCCTTTTACTACATGGTTGCTACAGTCAAAGCAATTTTATTTTAGATTTTATAGTGGACTATAGAGGACAATGTACTCAGGAATCAGAACAGAAACAGGTAACAGGTTCAAGAAGCAACAAGTACACGAATCATCCGATTCATGCAACAACAGGTTTATGAAGAAATAGGTACACGACCAATAGGTCCGTGCAGCAACAAGTAACAGGTACATGAACCAACAGGTCCATGAAGCAACAGGTAACAGGTACATGAACCAACAGGTTTATGCAGCAACAAGTAACAGGTACATAAACCAACAGGTCCATGCAGCAACAGGTAACAGGTATATGAACCAATAGGTCCATGCATCAACAGGTTCATGTATCAACATGAATCAAAATGGAAAACACAGGCCCCCTTCCGAGTACGCATTTCTGAATTATCCACTATTAGATCTTTCCTTTAAAACCCCGGCTTGGTTATTTATTATTAATGTCATCAAACATGCATGAATGTGTAAAAAATTGTGTCAAACTAACATGGAATAATCAGTACTAAGTTCAGGGAAACAAATAAACATGCATAGATGAGATACAATCATATAAACGAGCAAAACAGTGTATGTTCATATTCAGGACGGCATGACAGTACAGTACTAAAATAGTGATTCCTGCTACTACAAATATCTGAATCTGGATCCGTCGATGGATCTGGAAAATAGACTTCCACACGAAACCAGCGAGTATAAATAAGTCATATAGTAATTCACAACATCATAACTCAAAACAGATTTGAAAATAGAAAACAGGTTCAGTCAGAAATCAGGAAAACGAATTCTCAGTCAGGAAAACTACATCAAAACCTCTCAAATAAATTCAGGATAAATCTGGGGTATTCCCCTATATGTCTGGCATCCAAATATAAAATTTCATAATATTCCAGTAAAATTAGTTTAGTCATCAAAAATAAGAAAACATCATGAAACGACACTTTGGAAAATCTGAAATATCCAACACTGCCGTACGAAAACTAAGATATCTCGCAACCAGTGAAACAAAATCCAAATCTACCAAAGGGAGGTGAAAAGAGATAAAATATACTAACTTTCGTATTTCAAAAACATTTTTCATACAGTAAAAAGAATCATAGTGAAAATAAGGTTCTTTACGGATTAGCGAGCAAATACAACAAGTATAGATTTCATAAATGAGCATGAAACAACACATAAAACTCATCAATAAAATTCACCAAAATTCTGGGTAATCTCTAAGTAGATAAAGAAACACTGATCAAAGTTTTGGATCAAAATAATATACGTAGCATAGTTCTTTAAAATGATTTGTCATCAAAATTACCGAAAAACAGAATCTGGAAAAGATCGACACCTTTGTAGTAAAACAGTCATAACTCACTCATACGAAAACAAAATCAAGCAAGGTCAGAGGGGCTTGAAAATAGACAAAATTTTCTAAAACTCATGTTTAATATTGAAATTAAGATACTGACTTTAAAACAGTCCAAAACAGCAAACAGAACAGATCAGCGTCAAAACACAGATTTTTCCCTTGGAAACAAAATCGACATAGATTCAAGAAAATTGATCCAAACACCTCCAAACATTAAATAAAGTCTACAAAGTGCCTAAACATCATGATTTAGGGTATCTAACATTTCCACGCCAAATATATCTCATGGGTCTCAAGCAAGTCTTACATACACGAACAAAAATCAAGAACGGGTAAATCCTAAGTTAATTCATGTCAAGATTGTGTTGTGAGTAATCTATGGTCAAGTTTTCACAATAGATACAAAACCCATCAAGCATATCACAAACAAGAGTCGTCTCTAGACCCAACTATACTATAGGTGAACTTTTTGACTTGTATCAAACAAATGAATTGGAGTACAAGTTACTTGCCTTAAATCAGAATAAAGAACGATAAACTCAAAAGTAGGAGCAAGACCCACGAACGAAATTCCACAAACTCATGAACGATCTACACGCGCACTCGAGCACACGCAAGAAAATCCCAAGAGCAAGAGAGTGCGCGACGACGGATGAAGAGACACGGGAGAGAGATAATGGCGCAAGAATATGCGCAATGGTTAGGGAAAAGAAAGTGCAGCATGCGGTTGATAATTATATAAGGATATATATATATAAGGATATATATATATATATATATATATATATATATATATATATATATATATATATATTAGGGTTGAAGGAGGGGAGGGGTGTACATATGGCGGCTACAGGGGGAAAAAATAATGGGTCGGTTGGCTCTTGGGTAGTAGTAGGTTCTAGGGATGGCAACTGGGCCGGGTCAACCGGCGACCTGCCCGCGACCCGGCCCTCTTAGCTTCTTGGCGGGTTCGGGTCGAACTCGGTGAACAGTACCGGGTCGACCCGGGTCGCAATTAAGGCGAATTAAATTCGCGAAACCCGGCCCACGAACCCGGTCCAACCCACGAATTAGACCCGCCAACCCGCAGGTCAACCCGCGGGTTTCGACCCGTTCGAACGTTCGACCCGTGACGGGTCGACCGTTGACCCACGGGTCGAACGGTCGAAAATGCCGTTGCCGAGAGCTGAGCGGACAGAACGGCTCTTTGAGCCGTTGGGTGAGTTTTTTTTTGTTTTTTTTTGATTTTCCCCACATATTTAGCCTATAAATATTCCCAAAAATTTCATAAAAAATCACACCTCACTCTCTTACTCTCTCTACTATTATACATCATTTGTAAAGAATTTTTGAACAATTGTAGTATTCATCAAACAAGTGTACAAGGAGGCGTATACACGATCAAATTTCGGTCGTATCGGAATCAAAATTCAACGTCTTCAACGTCTTCAACTCTCTTCAACCCTCGTCAAATCTACTTCATCCTCTTCTCAATTCTTCAATTGCGGAATCGTCAAAGCGCTCCATCTTTTCTATTCTATTCTTATTTTAACGGTTTTTTTTACATACGCGTATTCCACGGTGAACGGTATCAAAATATCTCTCTCTCTCTCGTTAATTTTTTTTTTCGTTGTAATTAAAATTATTGTTCATTTTTTTGAACTTCTCTATCTCATCCCTCTTGTTTTTTAGATTTTTTTTGTATAATTCACCGCTCCTACATTGTATAATTTTTTTTACATACTTTACTTTAGCACATTACTACATTATGTCTAGATCACGCGGTAGCGGTCGTAGCGGACAAGATTCCTCCTCTTCACGTAGGCCACCAATTGTCCCAACTAATGAGCCCGCCCAAGATTACATTGATCCTACTATGGAACAATGGGGTACACACGACGATGTTGTAGGTGACATACAATTAGAAGAAGAAGAACAACAACAAGAAACCGAAACCACACAACCCCGTAGTAGTAGGAAAAGTAGAGGAGAAACTAGCGATTGGTATAAGTTTTATGATTATATCCCAGACGAACATACTCCGGGTATAGGTTTGAAAGTGTGTAAAACATGTAGTAAAACATACAAATTCAAGAGGGGTGATGGCACCAGTACAATTAGTAGGCACATACAACATAATCATAAAGAACTTCTTGATCAAATACAAGGCCAACAAAAAATCAACCCTAGGACCGGTCAAGTAGATAGCCACCCTTATGATCCCGAACTTGTTCGTCGGAAAATGGCCCGATTAGTCATTAGGGAAGAGTTGCCATTTTCCTATCCCGAGGGTAGGAACTTGAAAAATTTTAATCAAACGGCCTTAAACCCTCATTTTAAAAGAATTCCGAGAAATACTTGCAAATCGGATTGTTTTAAAGTGTACATGGAAATGAAGGACGCTTTGATTGCAATTTTATGGAGTTTAACTTGTAGGGTTAATTTAACTTCGGATTGTTGGACGGGTGTCAACAATATTCCAACGATGGGAATAACCTGTCATTGGATCGACAATGATTGGATTCTTCAAAAAAGAATCATATCACTTGCGTCGTTTCCGTATCCCCATAGTGGTGCTGAAATAGCAAACCGTATTATAGAAATTTGTGATGTTTTTCATATTCGCGATAAAATTATGGCTATTAGTTTTGATAATGCATCTAACAACAATGTAGCAATTACTACTTTAAAATCTGTATCAAACCCTCCATCTGACAATATTTTTCATGTTAGATGTGCATGTCATATTATAAATTTATGTGTTCAAGATGCATTAAAAATAGCTGATCCATATATACATAAAATTAGAAATTGTGTACATTTCATTGCATTAAGTCCAAACATTTTACAATAATGGAAAGCTTGGTGTAAGGTTAGAAATGTTGCTTTTAGAAAATTTTCAAAGGATGTTAGACACCGATGAAATTCTACTTTTGATTTACTAAATGTTGTCACCGATTATAAAGCAGTTGTAAATGATTTTTGTATTGCAAAAAATATGCACAATTTTGAAATGACTCCCCCCGATTGGTTTTTTGCCGAATCTTTGCTGAAATTTTTAGAACCTTTTAAAACCGCAACTTTAAAATTTTCAAAAACATATGAATCTACTTCTAGTAGAATTTTTATTGAATTAGTTAGCATGATGCAAATATTTAACGAAATGTTAAATAATGCCTATATTAGTGACATTGTAGTACCTGCATTTCAAAATTTTTTAAAGTATTATTTTCCTCCTCCTATGTTGATTTGTGTTGCTACTGTTATGGATCCCCGTATCAAATTAGAAGGTACGAAGAATTTGATACAAACATTTTTTGGATATTTAGAGGACAATGTAAAATTAACAACTGATTGCGCTACTTTTTTAGTTCAGTTTGAATCTATGTTAAATAACTTGTATGATTATTATGATAGACGTTTTGCTTCTAGTAGTACAACTTCTGTAGTTAGTTCTTCTTCTGGTAGTTCTAAAGGTAAGGGTAAAAGTAGAATTGGTGATAGAACATTTAGTTTACTTGAACAAATTCAATCTAAAAAACCTAGGACTAATCAACCAAATGAATTAAATTAGTATAACCAACAGGATACTGAGCCTACTCTTTCCCCACTAAATATTTTACAATGGTGGAAAGAACATGAACACACTTTTAGTATTCTGTCAATTATGGCTAAAGATTTACTAACTCCTCCTGTTTCTACAGTTGCTTCTGAGAGTGCATTTTCTACAAGTGGCAGGGTTCTATCTGATTACAGGAATCGGTTGAAGCCCGAGGCGTTAGAGATGCTCATTGGCACAGAAGACTGGCTGAAGGCTGAAGATAGGACGCAAGGGAAAGCACTATCAAGTTCCACAAGTGGGAGCAACTCGCCCGAAGAACAACAACAACAACAATAGCTTTGCTTGTTATGTCAAATTAGAAAACTTGTACTCAATTAAAGTTGTATATAAGAAATATGTTAATGTATAACACTTATTTGTGAATTGAATTCTTCATTTCGTTATAAATTGTTCAAATTGTATAACTTCAATTCATATGAATAATATTTCAAAATTTGTTGTCAATTTCACTCTTTCAATCTTATTATTATTATTACGATTTTTATTGTTTATTAGTATTATTACTTACTTAGTATTATAATTAAACATCATTTGGGGATATTTGAAGAATTGTAGTATTATTACTTATTAGTATTATTAATTACTTACTTACTTAGTATTATAATTAAACATCATTTGGGGATATTTGAAAAATTGTAGTATTATTACTTATTAGTATTATTAATTACTTAGTATTATAATTTTTGAAGAATTGTAGTGTTCATTAAACAAAGATATGGTTGTTTGTATACATCATTTGTAAAATTATTATTATTATTATTTTAATTTAAGCTACCAAAAAAAAAAAAATTTATATTAAACGGGCCAACCCGCGGGTCGATCCGGCCCAACCCGGGTCGAACTCTAAAGGGTTCACGGGTTGGGCGGGCCACCCAAACGAAAACTTAGCCCGGCCCGTATAAGGGTGCAACCCGGCCCGGCCCGGCTAAGAATTCGTTCCAACCCGTACGGGTTGGGCCCGGCCCGGCCCACTCGACCCGTTCGCCATCCCTAGTAGGTTTGGTAGGTATTAAATAAGGCAAGGGTTATGGTGGGAGTATATACATGCTGGTTGGAATAATATATAGGAAGGTAATGAAGGAATAAAATTAGGTTCTTAATAAACGGGTATATGGTTAGTGGATGAATGGCTATTAATAGGTCTAATGATATATGGCATAGGATTAAATAATAGGTAAATAGGATTTAAAAATAGAATGGTTGGGTTAAAATCCATTAGGATTTTAAAATTCAATGATAAAATAAAATAACAAATGAAAAGATTATTTATAATAAAATGTAATTTGCAATACAAAAATAGAATTTATTTAAAACACTACAATACAGTTAGAAGATTAAAATGAATTTTTTTAACAACCAGTCAAAAATAACAATAATAACAATAATACTAATAACCATAATAATAATATGAAAGTGATAAAACAATAATAGTACTAATAATAACAGTAGTAGTAAAAAGTAATAATAACAATGATAAGAATTGTCTTACAATACAAAAATCATAGAAAAATAGTTACAGCTAAAATTATTGATCAAAAGTAGAAATTTAATAGAAGATACAATAATACATTTTACCAAAAATAGTTTGAAAGAGGAAAATTAATTTCCAAAAATTTTAAATACCGAAAATACACAGAAAATACATTTTTTGGGAAAACAAGGGTTACACAATCCCAGATCGAGCCAAGCTTGTCAATATACTAGGCAACTAATACATTAGCCAAACCTGGTGCTCTGATACCACTAAAAAAAACCTTGTCACGCCCCGCTTCCCAAAAGAAAATACGGAATACGGATATGTGACTAAGCCCAACGAATAATTTTTATCATCCATAAGCTGTTCGGAATCTTTACAACATCTCACAAGAATAATCAGAGTCAAAAGCGAAAGAAGTCAACCAAGCATGCACATATGAATCAAAATACCAATAAGAATACTTGAAACCAAAATATTATAATCTCAAATAGTCTAGATCTGAATAAGTCAATATCCTAGGTCACATTGCCCAAATACAAAAAAATCCAAGTACAAGATACAATTGTTCAAATAAGTAACAAGAAATAATAATAGTAAAATCCAGCACTAATATCTCATAACACCAACTCCATCTGGCAGCTGATCATCCTGGTTTGCAATTAAATAAATTGCAGGAATAGGGAAGAGAAAACATACTCCCGTCAATGCAATTTACGGGCCGCTTGTAGTGCAGGATACAAGTACATGGAAACAGATAAACAAATAACATGGAAATAGGCATGATAACAAAATAAAACACCTAGCATGGCAAGATAAGCAAGTGTAAGTAGCATGCATCAAGTGTTAAGTAAACAAGAATCATGTAAACAAGTAATAAGTATCAAGTATCATGTAATCAAGTATCAAGTGTCATGTATCAAGTATCATGTATCATATAATCAAGTATCAAGTATCATGTATCAAGTGTCATGGTCAAGTCTTGTAGTTATTACTATCTAGGTAGCACTTCATGCATCTCGGTTTTTACTACATGGTTGCTACATTCAAATAGTTTCGCTTTAGATTTCATAGTGGACCATAGAGGACAGTGTACTCAGGGATAAGTATCAAGTATCGAGCTCCAAGCTCCAAGTATCATGTATCGTGTATCGTGTATCACGTGTCAAGTTGTGCAAGTGGCAAGTATCACGTGTCAAGCGAGCAAGTGTCAAGTAATCACGTGTCAAATATCATGTATCAAGTCATCACGTAGGATTTGTGGATCCCCTTCCGAGTACATGTTTCTGTATTATCCACTATTAGATCTTTTCCTTAAACCCCGGCTTGGTTATTTACTATTATTATCAAACAAGCATGTGCGAGTACAAAACATGGCAAGAATATCATGGCATGATCAATTAACAAATACAGGATGAAGAATAAACATGCATAGATAAAATATAAGTCATAAAAGAGTGGGACAATGAGAATTCTAGTTCAGGGCAGCAAGATAGTACTTTACTGAAACAGGGATTTCCGTTGCTACAAACATGCAAATCTGAATTAGTCAAAGAATCTGGAAAATAGACTCCTGGTCAAATCCAGCGAACATATATAAGTCATATAGTGTTTCACAGAAACATAACTCAAAACTGAAGCGAAACTAGAAAATATGTTCAGCCAGAAATCAGAAGATCGTATTCCAAGTCAGGATAACAGCATGAAAACTCATTAAATAAATTCAAGAAAAATCTGGGGTATTCCCCTATATGTACAATAACAGAGAATCAAGTTTCATAATTTTGCAATATAAATAGAGTAGTCAAGTAAAATCAGAAAATATCAAAATGCAATAATTTTGTAGATCTGAAATCACAAATACTGCAGTACGAAAATAGCAATATCTCACAAACCATAAATCGAAATTCAAATCCGTCAAGAGGGTGATAAAATAAACATAGGAGGCTAACTTTCATATTCAGAAATATTTTAGAGACAGCTAGTAGAAATAGGTAAAAAATCAGGTTCTTTACTGAATAGTATGAAAAATCTGCTAGTATAATAATCGTTTGGAAACATAGAACAGTTTGTAAAACTCATAAAATCAATCCACAAAAATTCAGGGTTAATCCAAACCAAGTATAGTTGTACTGTGCAAAGTTTTAGATCAAAATAATACTTTTAACTGCAAGATAAAAATATATTACTCTTCAGAATTCATTGAAAACAAAATCTGTAAACCACTCTACACCTCTGTAGTAAAATAGACATTACTCACAACTCGTAAATCAAAACTGAGATCCATCAAAAGGGTTAGAAAATAGACAGAATTCTCCACAAAACATGTTCACAAAATACTTTCAAATACTGACCTTAATAGGGTCCAAAATACTGATCAAACGGGAAAACCAGCAAAACTGAAAATATTGCATATGCACAAGATCAACTAATTCACATAAAACTCATCCAAATCATAAGCAAACATGAAATATAGTGTACTAGATATCCAAGCAACATGATATAGGGTATTTCACAAGTCCACAATAAGTCTACCACGAATAACACGAACGAGCACATGATATCATATGAATAATACACATATATAGAACAAGAAGTGGTCAATCCTAGGTTATTTCATGTCATGTATGTCGTGAGGCAACTATGGTCAAATCATTACTATAGAGACAATATAAACAAGGGAATTCACACACAAATTGTCTCTAGAACCCAACTACACTACAGACGGTATTTAGTACTTGTATTACACAAAGAAAAGAATACAAGTAACTTGCCTGAGAAACGATGACAAAAACGATGAAGCAAGAATACGAATAACAGGAACGAATTCCCGTGCACGAACACAACGAACGAATGAGCAACCCACACGAACCACGAGCGAAACATTAACCCAACAACGAATGCAAAATGAGCACGAAAACCCCAATGAACACAACACACAACGAAGAGAGAGCAGGGCTGGCCTAAAGACGGAGCACAGCACACACAACAGAGCTGTTGCTGCTGTCGAGGAAGCACCGGGACCACTACGAGGAGGAGCACAAAACTGCGGGGAGACCGACGACCGGTTGTTGGTCACAGTCGTGCGTCACTCGGGAGCACAACACGTCAGGGTCAGGCGACTGAACTGCAGGGGGTGGAAGGCCAAGTGGCGATGTCGTCGAGGTGGGGCTCGCTACAGGCGGAAGGAGAAGGTCGCGGTACTGTAGGGAGTGCAGTCGCGGCCTAAAAAAGGAGAAGGGGAGATCAGAGGGCTGATGGGTTGTAGGATGGAAGGCGGCTGGGGTTGATGAAGGGGATGAATAGGCATAGGGTGCAAATATATAGGTAGGGATATATATTAGGATTGGTTAATTGGGCTTAGGGGATATAACGGGTAGTGGATTTAAGTATTAGGTAATAGATTTGGGTAGGTTAAGTGGATATTTAATGGGAATTAATAGTTCACAAAATAATGAGATGGGCACAAATGGGTAAATAACAAAAAAAAAGGGCATGAGCAATTAAAATAAAGCGGATCAAGATAACAATGGCTCGATCAAAAGGAACGAAACAAAAGACGGATGAATAATCAAGAATTCAAATAAAAGAGACAAAAATAATAAAGTGAATATATATTGAAATAGAATCCAATATATGGTCCAAAAGATACAACCTGAACAAATAGAAGGAAAAAGAAAATATACCCAAAATACATAAATGGAAAACAGGGGTTGCAACATAGGTCTGAGGGCAAGCCCTTAAGGTACTCCTCATTATAGGGTTTATATCCCGCGCTATGCAATCTAACCCAATGAATATACTCCAATGCATAGTCACCGAGGAGTCACACCCCCTTGATATTGGACCTTACATGCCTACCCCTAGCCCAATTCAATGGATTTACTAGGCGTATCCTTAACCACAAACCCGAGTAAGTGGATCACTCGTAATTACGAACCAGGCCTATCCCTAGCTCACCTCAGTGGGTTTACCGGATGTATCCTGTCCGTCCTAAACATTCCTAGGGACTGCAGTCTCTTTACTGGCCTTTCCGAAGATAGACGGTCGTACCCATAGCCCATATACGTGGATTTACCAGGCGTACTCCTCGATCTTGGAACCCTAGGAGCTGCACATCCTTTACCGGACATGTTCGTCGTTATTTCTATCATATCTTCTTCTAGTGTCTTTCCTTAGGATCAATTAATATTGTTACAACCTAGATCTAGTTTTATTCTCCTACCGATCTTAACAAAATACCGAGAACGATGGCCCCCTATTGGCCACTTTTCAAAATCAAATATCATTTTCCATTACTTTGTCGATACATGAGTCTCACTTAGCCTCTAAATTCCGACAATTGTTTCACTATAGAGATCAATAGGTTATAACTAACCTCAACATAAACATCTTACACTTTATTCAGCATTCATTCACTTTATCCACTTTCTTCACTTTTATAGATCACGCAATAGTTAACTACTTTTAATAGCATTAGATCACAATTTCTCAAATCGACTTCTTAAAGACATACGCTAGGTTAATTCTCCAAATTATTCACTTTTGACAACCCCCAATATTCTTTTGATTTGTAAAACCTTGTAATATTGCCCAAGGATATTTTGAATACATTTTCTAATACAAAGTTCTTTAAACCACGTAATGAAATTTCACTAGAAACTTGATTTAAATTTCATATCCATACTTTGATTCAATTATCAATCACTTCAACTATTTATCTAACTCATAACTTTGTATTCATGAAATTTCACAAGAGTGCTTTAATTCATATCCTACAACCAATTTATTAACTCATATACATCTCAATTTTAATATTATTCCACAACTCATTAATATGAATGTGATTTTTAATTCCCAACATATAACCCTAAAACAGTGAGAAATTATTTCTAATTGTTCAAATAATATTTTAAAATTTTTACATACTTTTTCCCCAAATTTTAAAACTCGAAGAAACTCAAAAAGAAATAAAATGCACAATTTGTGCAAACACAGAACCCAAGACCCTAGCCCGGAGCCGCCACATGTCAGCGCTACGTGCATTGGCGAACACGCTAGCCACCCAGGCCAAGTGCCTAACTAATTACTTATGGGTTTACTTGTTTTTAGTCCAAACCCTCATTTGTTTCTTAAATTTTGATTTCTCATTCATTTTGCAGTTTTATTTGTTTCCCCCGAAATAATAGTTCATAAAAATATATCTACAAATCTCCGGAACGTTTTCTTATTGACTTTAACGAAAATAAAGTTAATTTATACTTACATTTTTCAAATAGTGATTTTTAGAAACAACTTAAATATATACATTTTATTTATTAACAAAACTACTTCGTTTAACCCACTAATCAAGATTTTATTTTCCTTTTTATCAATTTCATGAGAAGTTCTTATCCTCTATTCAATCACAAATTTCCCCATTAATACCCAACTTTCTTAGTATAAATTAACCACTTCGTGTATAAATAAAAATCCAATTTATTTAGTCTAACATAGCACACTATTGTGCACCCAACCACAATAATTCTACATAAAATTTTATCTTACTAGCACGACAATTCTATCATAAATCTTTCAATTAGCATGAATGTATTTTCGTTTTTCTCCACTTTTAAAATTTTAATTATCAACACACATGCAACATATCAATTTAGTAAATTAAATAACTCGTGCCACATTTTCATTCAATCATAAAGCAATTTAGCATGTACACTACAATATCTAGAAAGTAAAGAAAATCACCCACCTCTAATGTAGATTTTTCCTGGTAGCAAGAACCCCTTCAACAGCTCCAAAGTGCCACCAGAGCCAAAAATAACTCCACCGAAATATACAGCAACAACAGCAAGCCTTCACCTCCCGAATTCCAATAGCCTATTGTCTTATTTGATTTGATTTATTTTGTGCTTTAGAAAGGTTTTAGGGTAGGGGTATTTATAGGATTTAATCTAGGTAGTTATTATAACTAATAAGCCACTAATATTCCCACTAACCCACACACTCTCTCTCTCCACCCTTCCATGTGCAGTCGGCCTTCACTCTCTCATGTGCAAAAGCACGTGCACGTGCACACAATGTGCACACACCATTCTCTTTTATTTAATTCATTGTTATTTATTTAACAGTAGGTGTTTGTTACATGACAAGTGTGTGTTCATTTTTTTTGTAGGATTTAATTATGGGCTTCTCGTTTTTGAAAAATAATTTCTAATGGGCTTTAAAAGAAACGTTAGGCCTATTGGATTAAAATAAAACAAATAATACAAATAACTCAAATATAACAATTTAAAAATGGGAAGTCAATTGTTCATCATTCTTAGAGAATTTTTAGAGATTAGAAATACATAAAATTGCATGCAAAATGCACGTGAAAAATACGAAAATCAATTTATTAATCTTCTGGGGTGTTACACAAGTAGTAACAAGAAATACGATAGTGAAGCAGCAAGATATAACATGGAAGAGAACAAGGAGTAGTGGTGTAAATATTGGAATAGCATGATCATGTACGATGCATATTACAATTATAAGCAAGTGTAATCAAGACTTTGAGGTATAATCAATCGGTAACCAGGGATCTTGTAATCAAGAATCATGTAATCATGTAATACATGAATCATGTAATCAGGAATCATGTAATCAATATCAATCTCAAGTCTATCAGTTTCATTAATCTATCTAATGCATGCAATCCTGCATCCCATAACACAGGTTCGGATGCATATTAATCAAGTGAACGCTTAGACTTAAGTGGTGAATTATATAGGATTGTATACTCGGGAACAATAATCAGTAAACAATAAACAGTAGATACCAGTTGGTATATTGTAATCCATGAAAAGTAATTGTGATACTGTAGTCAGTAATCCATCATCAGTAATTGGTAATACGGAAAACACGGACCCCCTTCTGAGTATACTCTCCTATATTTTCCACTACTAAGTCATACCCTTTATTACCCCAGCTTGTCAATATTCTTTTATTACGATTAATCATGAACATGCAGTTGGTGCAACGAGTAGAAATGGTGGTATCAAGAAAGTCATGTCACTTCTTAGGATATTGGAACCTAGAGGTGGCCCCCACGGTTTCTAGAGTTAGCCATTGCAGATTCTAGAGGTGGCCCCCATGGATTCTAGAGTTGCCTTGCAGATCCTGGAGGTGGCCCCTATGGATCCTAGAGGTGGCCTCCGCAGATTCTAGTTGTGGCCTCCGTCGATTCTTACGACGTGGCACTTAGCTCCATATGACACTTTGTTCTACGTGTCATTTAGTTCCATGGGACACTTTGTTTCGTCATCCAAAATAATAGAAATGACTATAACAATAACGATGCATATGATGGTAATATCAAGACGATAATAATAAAAGTATCCAGAGCAGTAATCATGAAATTATCAAGAGATGATGTAATACATGGTATAGAGCCAAGACGGTAATTGAGAAAGTATCAAGGGCGGTAATCATGAGCATGTCAAGATGTGAAAACAAATATATGTATCGAGGACAGTAATCATGAAAGTGTCAAGTCCTTTATGCAAATGTATGATATCAATACATTCTGTATATATATATATATATATATATATATATATATATATATATATATATATATATATAATATATATATATATATATATATATATAATATAATAATAATAATAATAATAATAATAATAAAAGACACTATCAACAACTCTGGACAGCAACACAAGTCTGCACTAAAACTTACTTTCTCGCTTCTACATAAAGCAAATATAGTTGCGTCGGAGATTCCAGAAAGTGGAGTCTCTTCTGATTCCAATGCCTACTCACTCAAAAATTCTAATTTATGTATCTATGCCTATCAACCTATTCTTTGTGATTCTAGTGCACTGGCAGTAATCTGAAATTTACTACGTGTCGGTTCTAAAACATTGATCTGCACTAAACTTACTTTCCTGCTTCTACATGAATGCAAATCTATTTTCGTCAGAGATTGCAAAAATTGGAGTCTCTTTCGAATCCAACACCTACTCACTCGACAAATTCGAATCCCAATAGCTATGCCTATTAATCTGTTCTTTTTGGGTCCAGTGCACATGCAGTAATTCGAAATTTACGATGTGTCGGTTCTAAAACATCGACATATCATAATCTATAAATCGGTTTGTGAAACCATAAGATGTTATGGATTCTACACTCGAAGGCCTACAACATGCACATATAAAATTCTAAATTTGGTTACAGAAAACTGGGTCTAATCTCAATACAAAATAAATCATTCGTCAATGTAAGGTCACGAAACGGAAACTATGAATAAGATTCACCGATGAATCAAGAATAGAATTTGATGTTGAAACAGGAATAGAATTCGATGATGTGATAAATGAATAACAATAAGGAACTACTTGCTTAGAGTTTAAGAATGAAATAGAGAGACAAGACACTTGCGTTCGAATACCGATTCTTTGTGTGCGTAGGAACTTCGTGACTCATTGCTTGTGCTCCCGTTCATGCTCGATCTTGTGTTCGGCTATCGGCAAGTGGGGCTGCAAAGGAAGCAACGATGGTAGCACAACAATAGTAACTACAACAGCAATAAACAACAGTAAGCGACGACGACAACAACAGTTGCAATAACAACAGTAAGGGCAACGAGCGATGACAACAATGATAGCAAGTGACGACAGAAATAATGATAGCGACAAAAACAACCACGATAGCAAGGACGTCAGGTTTGGGTTTGAGATGGAGATGGGATGTTTGGGTTTCAAGATGAAGTGGAGGCAGTTAAAAAGCTATTTGGGATGGAGAAGTGGATGTCAGGTTCATGATGAGGTTGAAGAGGAGGTCAGGATGAAGGTGGAGTTTGAGATTAATGGGTTTGAATGGAGGTGATGGAGTTTTGGGAAGAAGTTGGTTGTTGGTGTTCGGGTTTGATGAAGTGCTCGGAAAGATGGCAGTGGAGGTCGGTTTGGTGTGTGGGTTTGAGTTTGGCGTGGGGTCAACAGGATGTGGTGTTGGATTGAGTTGAGGTGGTGATGGCAGCAATGGTGATGATGATAGAGGTGGAGTTTTGGGTGGTGGAAGAGTAAGGAGTTGAGGCTCGAGTATAGAGGTAGCAAGGAGGAGGTGGTGAGGGCAGCACAGTGGTGTTGGAGTTTGGGTTTGGGAGGAGTTCGGGAATGGAGTGGAAGGAGTTGGAGGTGGCTGTTCAGGTTGTCGGTGAAGGAAATGGTGACTAGGGTTAATTATATAGGGATTTATATGGAGATGGGATGGAGACAAAAATGTAGTTGGGTTTTAATGAGGTGGGGGAGCTTGGAGGTTGAGTAGGGAGGTGATAATGAAGGATGTAAAAAGTGGTTGGAGAGGTGGCTGGGAATTAGGAATTTGTTTAGGTTTTGTATTTGTGTTGCAATTGGGAATGGGCCAAGGAATGGGCTTTAACAAGAACAAATAGTTACAGTGCATGATAAAGAGTCCAAAACCAAAGATAAAAATGACCTAATAATTCAAATAATATATTCACATAATAAAATACGTATAGATAAAACATGGAGTTACAATCCACTGAAACATGTCATGCCCTGCTTCCCAGTATACGGAATTACAAGCACACAACTACGGCCCTACGAATGATCCAAGTATTTCAACTCACATTGTTCATAACTTGTACAGTTATAAACTCAACAAGATAGGAAAACACACATGAACATGAAGATGAATGCAATAAAATAATGAATAGAATAGAATAAAATAACCAATATCCGAGATGCAAAACTTTGGGTCAAACCTCCCGGGAATACAAAGTACTATAATGAAAGAATTATGATAAACAGTTCGCTACGACAACTAAAAGAAATAACGACTGAAAATAAAGCAATATGAAGTAGCAATGATGCATCAATTTCATCACGGCCATCTGGAAAGTCTACTCATCACATTCCTTTTGTACCTCATTGTAACACCCCGTACTTAAGAGTGTATATATATAATATTATATTGGGTATATATATATATATATATATATATATATATAAAATAAATGAGAAGTGGTAGTAGGCCTATAGGAGGTTCTATAGGCTATGGATTAATGGATTAATGGAAAAAGCCTATAGAAATTCCATGGCGCTTAGGAAAAATAATGTGCATTAAATGAAAGAAATGAAAGAGAAATGGGGTGCCGTGCATGTTGGGCGGGTTAATCCCACATCGAAGGGGAGAGGAGAGAGAGTGAGCATATATTAGGTTGCTCATGATCAAGAGGTACCTAATGGCTATATCCCCTTTTGTAAAGCACGCCTATGGTGGGCAGTTGTTAGGATTTTATTTGTTCGTGTATTGCCCGCACGTGTAGCCCTGTGCACAGTTGAGTCGAGCTCGTGGCATTACAAATGGTATCAGAGCCGACTTTCGACACCGAGTGTGTGCAAGATGTATGCCTGAAAGGGAGCGAGGTTGGTATAGGTCGCCCCGGTAGGGGACTGTACAAGTAGTAGAATCAGGGTGGTCCTTTCTACATCGGCTAAAAAAGGATCCTGGATCAGGTTGCAAGTCCCGAGCTCAGCGAGGATGCTGAGTTCTTAATGTGGGGTTTATGTAACACCCCATACTTAAGAGTGTGTATATATATATATATATATATATATATATATATATATATATAATAAAATACAATAAAAAGCTATCAAGTGGCTCTCCTTTAATTCCCCCAAAATCAACCCCTCCCCCCCCCCCCCCCCAACATAAATTCAAATCCCCCCAAAACAACTCTATTTATTTAATTATCACACACACACTCTCTCTTCTCTCTCTATCTCAATCTCTCTCTCTCTCTCTCTCTCTCTCTCTCTCTCTCTATATATATATATATATATATATATATATATATATATATATATATATATATAGACACACACTTATGGAAACATGGACTTTTATTTACAACTAATTATTGTCATACCATTTAAACTTGAGCTACATAATTGTTGATTTACTGTTTACAAAGCTTTTTATATGCTGTATCGTTCTGAAGACGTGATGTAATGCCTCGATTTCCATATACTGGGAAACCGTGACATAATCCAGAATTTTTTCCTTCAATTAGCAACAATACACAGAAAAACAGAAAAAATTAAAACTTTTTATTCAACACAAATGTATTACAAGTTTGAATGTTACAAAACTGCAATACATTACATCAGTGTTACGATAATACTTTTAAAAGCCCAAGTGTAACCACTGTTTTCCCAAAAACGTAGTTTTCGTATATTTTCGAATTTTTTATTTTTGTAAATTATTTCTCCGTTCTTAAATTTTTTTTCTTAAAATGTAATACTGGATCTTCTATTAAAAACTATCTTCAATCAATAATTTTATTTGTAACTATTTCTTATATTTTTTTAATACAAATCTTATTATTGATATTATTAATTTGATTTCTTTTATTGCTACTATTATTGTATTATTATTATTGTTATTATTATTGCTTTTATTATTATTATTAATATCTCTATAAAATCCAATTTAACATTTTTAATTGTTATTTTATTTATTTATTTATTCTTCCCAAATACCCAATAACCCATTCATACACCCTAAAACCCATTAAGCTCTAAACCCAAACCCGTTATAATTACCCAAACCCGATACCCATTTTCACAGCTGTCATTCTCCTAATCCCCTAACCCTGTGTATTTATACCCCCTGGTACTCTCCAACCCTATTTATTAACCCATCTGTTTTCTCCCCATACCCCATGCAGCGCCGTCTCGTCTTCTCCCCTAGCCGCCAGTGCACCCTCTCCCGTCCACCTCGTCTCTCTCCCCACCTGTTAGTCTTTCACCTCTTCCCGTTCACCCCGGTGTCTCCTCTTTCCCGTCCTCCCCTGTATCGCCCTGCGCTCCTCCCTGTGCTGTTTCGATAGCCAGGACCTCCAAGCCTGCCCCCCCATTCATCCATCTCCCTCTCTGATGCGGCAGCGGAAACAGCCAGCCGGTGCACCGCCGTGACAGCAACCCCCCTGTGCGCGCCCTCCTTGTCTCGCCTGCGGTACAGGCAGCAATAGCCCGCAGCAGTGCGTGTGCTGTGTTTCCCCTCGTCGCGCCTGCACAGCCCCAGTCACCATCGCAACAGCCCTGTAGCCCCTAGCCAGCCCCCTACCGTCCACCAGCACCGTGTCCCCTGGCCACCTTCTGCCGTTGCGAACCTAGTCGCCATCAGCCATGCAGCCAGACAGAAGAAGCCCTTGATGATCTACTGGTTGTGTTGGGTTTTGATCATGGTGCTTGTGGGCCGTCCGATCACATCCATCATCACCTTTGAATAGTGTCCGTCGGATTTGCTTCATCATCACCTGATCCGATCATTATCATCTAATGGATCTTGGCCGTCCGATTGGATCTTTGATCATCTTCATCTTGATCATCACCATCGGGGTGATCTTGGCCGTTCGATCGCGATCATCATCAACTTCATCATCACCTTGATCTGGACCGCTCGATCTTGTTGATCTTGATCTTGATCTCATCCGTGCCGATCCGTCCGATCTGATCTAATCATCTTGAACTTGATCTTCGATCTCAGCCGTACGATTATGTTCGTGACCATCTCGTTCGTTGGTTTGTGTTCGTGATTGGTTCGTGATCTGTCCATTGGAATCATGTTCGTGTCCGGGAATCCATTCCCGTTATTCTTGGTGTACTTTTTTTTCGTCTTCGGTTAAGGCAAGTAACTTGTACTCAAATTTCTTTGTATGATACAAGTCAAAAATACCACCTATAATGTAGTTGGGTTCTAGAGACGACTCTTGTGTGTTATTCTTGTTGGGTTTCGTCTCTATAGTGCTATTTGACCATAGTTGACTCACGACACAAATTCGACACGAAACAACTAGGTTTTTGCCCATTCATGACTTGATCATGTATGTGAACTATTTGTGAGAATTTGACTATTTGTTGAGATCCATGTGTTAGACTTGTTTTGGAGATGTTAATTATCCTATTTCATGTTGTTTGGACACTTGGTAGACTCGATTTCATGTTTAGTTGTGTTTGGATCATGTTTCGTTGAATCTATGTTGATTTTGGTTTTTGAGGAAATTCTGTGTTTTTTCGATATTCTGTCTTGATCAGTAATTTAGATTATATTAAGGCCAGAATCTTAATTTCAGTATAAAACATGAGTTTTAGAGAAATTCGTCTTCTTTTCAACCCCTCTGAGCTTGCTCGATTTCATTTTCGTATGTGTGAGATATGACTGTTTTACTACAGAGGTGCTGATCTTTTCCATATTTTGTTTCTTGATGATTTTGATGATTAAATTATTTTGATACTTGTGCTACACATAATAATTTGATCTGAAACTTTGGTCAGTATTTTGTTATCTAGTTAGAGATTACCCAGAATTTTGGCGGATTTTATTGATGAGTTTTATATGCCGTTTGATGCTTGTTTATAAAGACTGTACTTGCTGTATTTTGCCCACTGTTTCGTAAAGAATCGTATTTTCACCCTGATTCCTTTGACAGTTTGAAAAATATTTTTGAAATATGAAAGTTTATATTGTCTATTTTCATCTCCCTTTAGCGGATTTAGATTTTGTTTCACGGTTTGCGAGATATTACAGTTTTTGTACAGGAGTGTTGGGAATTCCAGATTTGTCAAACTATCATTTCTTGATGTTTTCTGATTTTTGATGACTGATCTAATTTTACTGGAAAATTATGAAAGTTTATATTCTGATACTAGACATATAGGGGATTACCCCATATTTTTTTGTGGATTTATTTAATGAGTTATGACACTATTTTTCTACTCTTGAATTTGTTTTCCTGATTTCTGGCTGAACCTATGCTCTGTATTCAAATCAGTTTTGAGCTATGTTTTTGTGAATTAGTATATGACTTATTTATATTCGCTGGATTCGGTTGGGAGTCTATTTTTTAGACGTTTCAACGGATTCAGATTTTCTTATTTGAACACTGGGAATCACTATTTTACTGCAGTGTGGTCTTGCTGTCCTGAACTTGAGATTTGGTTATTTTGTTCTCTTATGTGTTATCTTGCTCCCGTACTTGTTTATCTTGCAACTTGTACTTGTCATATGATCATGCCATGTTATTCTTGATATGTTTTGCACACCTACATGCTTATTTGACATTAATAATAAATAACCAAGCCGGGATTTAAGGGAAAGATCTAATAAAATTCAGAAACGTCTACTCGAAAAGGGGCCCGTGTTTCCCATTTTGATTCATGTTGATACATGAACCTGTTGCTACATGGACCTGTTGGTTCATGTACCTATTACCTATTGCTTGCATGGATCTGTTGGTTCATGTACCTGTTGGTTTATGTACCTGTTACTTGTTGATGCATGGACCTGTTTATTCATGTACCTGTTACTTGTTGATGCATGGACCTGTTGGTTCATGTACCTATTACCTGTTAATGCATGGATATGTTGATTCATGTACCTATTACTTGTTGATGCACGGACATGTTGGTCGTGTACCTGTTGATTCATGAACCTGTTGATGCATGAATCGAATGATTCGTGTACCCGTTTTGATTCATGAACCTATTTTCTGTTTCTATTCTGATCCCTGAGTACACTGCCCTCTAGGATCCACTATGAAATCTAAAGCAAAACTATTTGTTGTAGCAACCATGTGTTATAATATGAGGCGCATGAAGTGCTACCTAGATAGTAATCACTACAAGACTTGATACTTGATACTTGACTACATGATACTTGATTACATGATACATGACACTTGCTACTTGAATTGGATACATGCTTACTTGATACTTGACACCTGTTACCTGTTTACCTGCTTGCTCGACACTTGTTGCTTATTTACATGATGCTTGTTTACTTGACACTTGATACATGCCACTTGTACTTGTTCATCTTACCATGCTAGTTATTATATTTTGATATCATGCTTATTCCATGCTATTAGTTAGTTTTCCTCATGTACTTGTATCCTGCATTACAAGCGGTCCGTAACTTGCAATTGACGGGTACTTATTTCTCTTTTCTTCTTCCCTGCAATTGTTAAATTGTAGATTTTGGAGAACAGGTTCCAGATGGTATTGGTGACATAAAGTATTAGTGCCAGATTTCATTATTATTATTTGTTGTAGCTTGCTTAAACAATTATATTTTGATACTTGGATTTATTTTGTATTTGGGCAATGTGACCCAGGATTTTGACTTATTCAGTCATGACTATTTGAGATTTATATATATTTTGTTTCAAGTATTTTTGTTGGTATTTTGGTTCATATGTGCATGTTGGTTGATTATTTTGCTTTAGACTCTGATTATTTTGTGAGATGTTGTAAAGATTCTTGAACAGTTTGTGGATGATGAAAATCATTCGCTGGGCTTTTGTCGCGTATCCGTATTCCGTATTCTTTTTGGGAAGCAGGACGTGACACCAAGTGTTACAACTTTCAACAAATTTATATCAGGGTACAATGAATAAAGAACAACAGTTGGTATTTCACTTGGATGCTTTCCAACATAAAATAAATTACCACAAAAGTTACAATGCAACAATGGTAACCAACATATAATAATCGGAAAATAAAATCGACTTTGCTTCTCTCGCCTTGAGTCCTCCTAAATCCTGTACCTGTAATTCTGCAATCCAGTACCTATTGAAATGGGGACGTCAGTACATATACTGACGCTTTAAGGCTGATGACTAGCAGCGATTCTCTACTTTAAACAAACAGATTGTTGAAAAGAGAAACGTGTATATATAATTGATGTGTTGGTGTATGCTATGACTTAGACTCTAATGCAAGGATGCTCTTATTCTAATGCAAGCAAGACTCTGGAATAGTATGCAGCCCATACTACATACGCCCCATATCAAGCCGTTTCTTTATATATATAGGGATTTAAACCCACGTCATGAATTCTACTCTTGCACTCGACTTGTTTCTGAAGATACGACGTGACTGATGAGGTTACTCTGAAACGGTCTAATCCTGCCATTTGTAGTACGCTCATGGTGTCTATGTTTGCCACTACTACTCGGCGTACCGGACCTCACTTAAAAATCTGACGAACCTTTGGAGTATCCGTAGTGCGTGTTAGCTCGAAGCATCCCCTATGTCCCCCTAGCTGATAGACCGTAGTCTATGGCTTTTCGCTCTTAGATATAGAACATGACGGAGTTCCAGGGGTCCATCCCCTAGCTCCGACAGGAATTGCTCCTGCCCTTATCAAGGTACTCCAGAAATTAACACACGAGATGCAGATCCCGTGCTCCCAACTCGTGAGAAGGCACAGACCGTTTCCCTTTGACAAGAAGAGCACAACCCAATAACACCACCTAGTGTTAGACTATAGGACATGTCAGATCATAAGGTATCACCCTTAATACCAACTCTTTCCCTTCGGCGAAAAATGATAATAAATAAAGGTCAAGTAGTAATAGCCATAAGTTACTACCTTAATGATGTCACTAAACCTAAACAATCTTACGGGGTTTTCAATAGACTTTCTTAAGATTATCCCGGTCCAACTCATAGCCTATCAATCTAAGACACCGGTGACGGGATCTCCCTCACTCATCACAACCCCTAACTCGGATCTCGTCAACACTCTCGGCCCGCGATCAACCCAAACCAGTTAAGATCTTTCAGTGCAGGAGGTGTGATTTATCCATAGTTTCCAAGGTGGTAAGATGCGAGTCTTGATGGTCGATGACCCCTAGGGTAACTATAAGACCCTAGACGAGCTTTTATCGAGCTAACAATACTAGTGACTTTCCTAACCATTATTACCCATACATTGAAGATGAAGCATGTTCACATTATATGGTCCAATTTCAATTAGAACCACATACAACTAGAATTCATGGATTCTTTTCTTTTTCTCCCAAATTTGAACTAGGACAACATGCGACTAGGTTCAAAGGTTATTTCTCAAGGTTGAGCTAGAACTACCTAGAACCTAAATGCATGGGTCCTCGCCAATTTGAGCTAGAACTATCATGGAGCTAGTTTCATGGTTTTCTTATTAAAAATCGAACTAGAACAAATATGGAACATGTGTTCATTTCAATAGTTTAACTAGATTAGCATGCGAGCTAAATTCATGGGTTCCTTTTTAAAAACCATTGCAACATATAAATTAAGCATGCATGGGTCCTTTTGAATCTAGAACAACTACACAAACTCAAGCCTGGGTTCTTCTGAATCTAAAACAACCATACAAACTCAAGCATGGGTTATTTTAAATCTATAACAACTATACATCTCAAGCATGGGTTCTTTACTATAACTACTCCAACAACGCGAGCATGTGTTCTTTACTAGAACAACTACAACTCAATCATGGGTTCTTACTAGAACAACTACAACAACTCAAACATGGGTTCTTACTACAACAACTATAACAACTCAAGCATGGGTTCTTTACTACAAATCAAGCATGATAGGTTCTTTACTACAACAACCTACAACAACTTAAGTACTGTTCTTTACTACAATAATTAGCAACTCAAGCATGGGTTCTGTACTAGAAACTCAAGCATGGTTCTTTACTACAATAATTAGCAACTCAAGCATGGATTATTTACTAGCAACTCAATCATGGTTTCTTTACTATAACAACCTAAAACAACTTAAGCATGGTTCTTCACTACAATAATTAGCAACACAAGCATGGGTTCTTTACTAACAACTCAAGCATGGTTTTTTACTACAATAATTAGCAACTCAAGCATGGGTTCTTTACTAGCAACTCAAGTATGGTTCTTTACTACAATAATTAGCAACTCAAGCATGGGTTCTTTACTAGCAACTCAAGCATGGATCTTTACTACAATAATTAGCAACTCAAGCATGGTTTCTTTACTACAACAACCTACAACAACTTAAGCATCGTTCTTTACTACAATAATTAGCAACTCAAGCATGGGTTCTTTACTAGCAACTCAAGCATGGTTCTTTACTACAATAATTAGCAATTCAAGCATGGGTTCTTTACTAGAAACTTAAGCATGGATCTTTACTACAATAATGAGCAACTCAAGCATGGTTTCTTTACTACAACAACCTACAACAACTTAAGCAGGGTTCTTTACTACAATAATTAGCAACTCAAGTATGGTTTCTTTACTACAACAACCTACAACAACTTAAGCATGGTTCTTTACTTCAATAATTAGCAACTCAAGCATGGTTTCTTTACTACAACAACCTACAACAACTTAAACATGGTTCTTTAATACAATAATTAACAACTCAAGCATGAGTTCTTTACTAGCAACTCAAGTATGGTTCTTTACTACAATAATTAGCAACTCAAGCATGGGTTCTTTACTAGCAACTCAAGCATGGATCTTTACTACAATAATTAGCAACTCAAGCATGGTTTCTTTACTACAACAACCTACAACAACTTAAGCATGGTAGTAAACTCATAAAGACTACTAAGGACTTTATCTTGCTATTACCACAACTACTTCTTTTTATGAATTACAAGACTTAAATATTACAAAAAATCTAATTTTATTGAATCTACAAGTTCCTACATATTACAAAACCTACTTTTATTCAACCTACAAGTTCCTACATACAACAAGGTCCACTTTTTATGGACTAGGGTTAGTAAAGATTGATCTTTTTAACAAAGTAGAGAGTAACATACAACAAAAAGACTTATCTTTTAATAGATAGATGAGTTCTACAACCCCAAAATGGGTATGCAAGTACTTTTTTCTACGCTAATCTTTATATGCTCATAGTTATAGTCCAAGTTGTAGTTCTGTGCTAACAAAAAACAATAATAACAACAATAGTCATATCAAAGCTTAAAGATTCCATCTTTATGTGCTTTTAGTAAGTTCTACATTCAAAACTCTTCATGTGGTCATTTTTGACTCACACTACTCATATGCACATATAGTTAGTCCAAGTTGTTAGTTTAGCAAAAATAACCACAACAAAGTCTTAAAGACTCAATCTTTATGTCATTTGTTTGAGTTCTACCATTTATATTTTCATGGGATCATTTTGATCCCTACAACCATGTTTATGCTTAAGATCTTAGTCCAAGTTGTTTAGACATCCAACATACAACATACAACAAACCACATACAACAACAAAAAAAAGAACAAAACAATACAAAACAAGAAGTAGAGAACCCCCACTTTGATCTCTTTGTAGGAAGAACTAGACTAGTATCCTTCTCCTAATGAAGAACTCTCTAGTTTAGGGTTTCTTCTCTTTCTTTTCCTCTATATTTTTTTTTCTTGTAAATGAGACAAAGGCTGAAGGGGATGGATATTTATAGGAGGAATGAGAAGGGGGAGAGTGCAAATGCACCAAGGGATTAATCAAAAACCCCCTTGGGTAAGGTTGGCCGGCCATATAGGATGTGGTGGAGAGGGTGAGGTGGAGGGGTGTGGTGGGGGAGAGAGTTCTAGTAGAAAATACACCTATTCAACTCTTATGTATCTCCATTAATCCTAAACTCTAGGTTTAACCCTCCAAACAAATCATAGCCATCCAATTTTGATTAATCATGACAAAAATAAGATATTTTTGTCCAAAACACATACTGCACGATTTGTACAAACGTACGAAATCGGCACAATACGCATATGTATGTATTAATATATATACCGATAATTTTTGTTTGTTAAACAGCACAATCCATATAAAAATAAGTTAATTCCAAAAATAATAATAAAATAAATTTTATTATCTGCTTGGAAGATTCTAGTACCAATTTGATACAATACAGATGTATACAGACTGGTATATATACATAGATAATGTTTATTAACAAAACTGGGTGATATCCACCAAAAATATTTCAACTATGAAAATAAAAATAAAATAATAATAATAAAATAATAATTTTTTATATCTGCCCGGGATTTTCATACATTTTCTCAAAAACACATTTTTCAAGATTTTGTACAAATGCACAAAACTGATACAATACATATATATACTTACTAGTATATATATCCAGACAACTTTTTATTAGAAAAACCAAGTATTTTTCATAAAAATATTTTAATTTAAAAAAATTTATACAATATAATATCCGATAGGGATATTACACGTGCCTTAGGCACGTGCCCACGGGCAAATTCAGTATATATTAAATGAGAAGTGGTAGTTGGCCTATAGGATGTTATATAGGGCTATGGATTAATGTATTAATGGAAGAACTCTATAGAAATTCTTTGGGGCTTAGGAAAAATAATGTGAATTAAATGAAAGAAATGAAAGAGAAGTGGGGTGTTGTGCATGTTGGGCGTGGGTGGGTTAATCCCACATCGAAGGAGAGAGGATAGAGAGTGAGTATATATTAGGTTACTCATGATCAAGAGCTACCTAATTGCTATAGTCCCTTTTGTAAAGCACGTCTGTGGTGGGCAGTTATTAGGATTTTATTTATTCGTGCATTGCACGCACGTGTAGCCCCTTGCATAGCTGAGCCAGGCTTGAGGCATTACAAACGTTATCAGAGCAGACTTTCGACACCGAGTGTGTGAAAGATGTACGCCTGAAAGGGAGCGAGGTTGGTACAGGTCGCCCAGCTAGGGGACTGTACAAGTAGCGGAATCAGTGTAGTCCTTTCCACATTGGCTAGAAAGGAATCTTGCATCAAGTTGCAAGTTCCGGGCTCACCGAGGATGCTGAGTTCTTAATGTGGGGTTTGTGTAACAACCCGTACTCAAAAGTGTATAGATATAATATCATATTGGGTATATATATATATACTAGATTTGCCCATGGGCACGTGCCTACGGCACGTCTTCGGAATGATACAAAACACGAAAAGCCATGTAAACAGTAAAACAATAATTATGTAGCTCAAGTTTGAATAGTATGACAACAATTAGTTATAAATAAAAGTCTATGTTTCCATTAGTATATGTTGAAAAATAATTATAAATGGGGATATAAAATATAAGAACTTAAGTGTGGAAAATAATGAAATTTAATTGTTGAAGATATATTTGCTATTAAAAATTCTGAAAATTTGCAAAACCGAAATCTTAAAATCTAAATTTCTAAATAAATAAAGAAAGAATGGGATAGAGAGATAGAGAGAGAGAGAGAGTA
>CM030364.1:172290097-172560097 GCA_017893485.1 Hemerocallis citrina | reverse complement strand
TTTAAAGTGGTCTGAGTATCAGCCGATAGTCGACCATCCACTTTTTACACTAAAATGACAGTCGACTGTCAATTGCGAGATTTTCAATTTTTAGCATGCCGGTCGACCGTCGTATTTTTGAACTGTTTTGACAGTCGACCGACAGCTGCTGTATGTGCTGTTTTGTTGAGTTTTCATCGTTTTTCTTGAACGATTATTTCTTCAAACTTATGGATTATTGATCTACTGTTTTAGATGATGTTTTTTCTACAGATTACTATATTTTACTGAGAGTTACATTTTGATTACAATAGAGTTTAAATTTGTATCCCTATGACTTTAATAAGCGAAAATATCCATGGATTTCAAGATATGGATGTTTTGTGATTTTTCTACAACTTTAAAATACGAAGCTCAGTTATTTAGTGGATTTAATATCTTATTTCAGTTCTGGAAATTTGTGAGTATATTAAATGAATTTAAATTTTGTTGATTAAAGAAGTTTTCTTAATATAAACGTTTGATGATGCAATTAATAGTTTTATTGAAGGACTTTTGTTGATATTCGAATTGTGAGTCTCTAGAAGTTCAGTGGATTCCTGTAAACCGGCAAATGAGATTTTGTGGATTTTGACCAGTTGGGTCTTAGGGTTGTTTTGTTGGAATTAAGTTCGGCAAGTTACACTAACCTGAAAGAGGGAGAAATTGTGTTTTATTAATAATAATCAACCTAACGACAGGCACTAGTGGAGATGTGATAGAACTTTGGAAATGTAAGTATATGCTCTAGGGGTTAGTCCAATGGATGCGTTTCAGGACTGTGTGTTGTTGTGTCCATAAAGGACAATTGGTATGTTCACGTGTCGAGGGTCGGCAGGCCTATTCACAGAACATACGGTGCATTCGCGTGTCAAGGGTCGGCAGGCCTATTCACGGGATGTACTGTGTATCTGCACGTCGAGGGCTGGTAGGCCAATTCGTGGGGTACACAGCAGGGAGGTGGTTCTCCGGTTTTTAGCTATGCTTACATGATGCTTGTGCGTCAAGGGTCGTTAGGCCTGTTTGTGGAGTAATCTAGATCATGTTTCTATCACTGTAGTAGGATTAGTTGCATAATGGTGGATCTAACCCTATAAAGTGGAGAACGATAAGGGCTTGCACCGGACCTATGTAGTATTGAATGCATAGAATCCGACAAGTATGCATTAGAAAGTTATCATATTGTATTTGTGTTTTCTTGAGTTGGTTTTATACATGCTTGTTTTCTATTTTCTTACACTTGACACTTAGCCAAGCACCACTTGATTTCTTTTGATGTCACTCACACCGTTTTGGCTGACCCTTGTAGTTTTGGGGGTTAAGGTTGTCTTTAGCCTCATGTTTTACAGGTATGTACCTATAGCTTGGTATTTGGATGCATGTGGTAGAATGATAATGTGGCTTTTGCAAATTGTAAAAGAATGTGCTGTAAAAGAAATTGTAATTCAAGGTGTTTAATTTTTGCTGTACTATGTAAAGATTTGATGTAATAAAAGTTGAAAAAATATATGTGTTTGGCAATGTTTACTATTACATTGAGGTACATGCTGGGAATTGTGCCACGTATTTCTGAGATATTATATTGAAAATTTGGGGCACTACACTAGCCTCGATGCACCAATTCCAAAGAACTTCAAAGCTCCTCAGCTTGAACCTTACGATGGGGAATCTGATCCAACTGACCATATTTAGTGTTTTAAAACTCTCATGATAGGCTATATGTAACGTCCCTGACCCTAGCTCAGACAATTTATACAATTTATAAGAAAAATTAGATACTATATAGTACAACTGCCCACCACAGGCTGCCTCTCAAAAGTTGTTAACCGGATTGGTGACTCTTGATCAAAGGCTAATATATTTATATATTATTTTATTCTTATATTTTATCGATATGGAACAATTCCCAACTTTCTTTCCCGTTCTCTCCCTGCCACGTCATCGGAGAGAGATAGAACAGGCACAGCCCCCCCCCCCCCCCCAGTTTTCTTCACAAATGGCGGGCCCCACTGGTGACTGCCACGTCACCATGGCAATTGACGAATTCAATAGCCACTCAACAGCACATATTCCCTGCGCTTTCAACCGTGGGACCCCCACATCATCAATCCACTTCAACATTTAATTTCATATACATTCAACATTTTAATTTTTCAAACAACCATACTTTTTGAACTTTTTTTCAAAGTATATATATATATATATATTATATTTTAACATGGGGTGTCACAGACACCCCCCTTCAGAAATCAGCGTCCTCGCTGAGCACAGGCATGCACAATCTTGTGCAGGATCTCCTTTCTAGCCGATGTGGAGTGGAGTACCCTAATTCTGCTAGTAGCACTGTACCCCGATTCTGTGGGTGGTCCATTATTTTTGGCTGCCACCTCGCTCCCTCTCAAGCATACCCGTACATCTGCTAGCTCCATCTCAGGCACACATCTCGCCCACTCTTACCCACACTCCATGTCGAAAGTCGGCTCTGATACCATTTATAATGTCCCTGCCCCTAGCTCAGACAATTTATAAGACAAATTAGATACTATGTAATACAACTGCCCACCACAGGCGGCCTCTCAAAAGGTGGTTAACCGGATTGGTGACTCTTGATCATAGGCTATTATATTTATATATTATTTTATTCTTATATTTCATCGATATGGGAGAATTCCTAACTTTCTCTCCCATTCTCTCCCTGCCACATCATCGGAGAGAGAGAGAACAGGCACAGCCCCCCCCCCCCCCCCCGGTTTTCTTCACAAATGGTGGCCCCCACTGGTGACTGCCACGTCACCATGGCAATTGACGAATTCAATAGCCACTCAACAGCACATATGCCCTGTGCTTTCAACCGTGGGACCCCCACATCATCAATCCACTTCAACATTTAATTTCATATACATTCAACATTGTAATATTTCAAACAGCCAAACTTTTTGTACTTTTTTTCAAAGTATATATATGTATATATATTATATTTTAACACGGAGTGTTACACTATAACACCACCGATGCGCTTATGTGCAGAACATTTCCCACAATTTTAAAAGGATCAGCAAAAGAATGGTACTCTCGCCTTACTTCAGAGTCAATATTCTCCTTCGACCAGCTCGAGGAGCTCTTCATAGCTTCCTCGTTACCAGCCACAAGGCTGAAAAAATAAGTGCTTTCCCGTTGAAATTGGAGCAAAGAGACAAAGAACTGCTGAAAGACTTTGTCAAGTGCTTCACAGCCGAGGCAAGGTCCATCTCTTCCCTGGAATAGTTGGTGGCGGCTGTCGCCTTCCACCACAACATCATCGACAAAGACCTAAGGTTTCCCTTGCGAAGAAGCCTCCTAAAGATTTCACTGAGCTCCTGGAAAATAGTAACAAGTATATCAGAGCCGAGGAAGCTTTTTATCCTTAAGGCCAGAAGGATCCACCTTAAGGGAACAAGCGGAAGAAGACAAGAGTAGAAGAACCCAAGAAGTTCCCAAAGACGGCGCAGTTCAACACCGTCCTCCTCTAGCACCACGCTACAATAAGTTCACTCCCTATAAAGCAACTGTGCCTTCCATCCTTATGGCAGTTGAAAAAGACAGAATAGTCCGCCCTCCCCCAAGATGAACACAACCAGCAAGAGAAGGGATAGGAACAAGTCGTGCGCATTTCACAGAGACCGTGGACACCACCAAAAGTTGCAGAGCCCTCAAAGAAGAACTTGAAATCCTGATTCGCCAGGGCTATCTCTCTCAATTTGTACAAAAGAACAATTTCGAAACCCTTTCGGCACGGGGGGCTAATAAGCGTCAATAGAGGTCATCCAAATCACAAAACTTAGAACACATGGTCATTCTCGACTCCATCCACGGACGGCCGATGGGGAGAGATTCCAACTCCTCCCACAAAGCCTTCATGAGGGAGGTTTACTGAGTACACAACATCCCGCCTGCCAAGAGTGTAGGGGTCCCAATATCTTTCTCTAATAAAGAATTAGAAGGTGACCGAACACCTTATTGAGATGCATTGTTCATAAATGTTTGCATGATGAATCATGAGCTACGCTGCATCCTTGTAGACAACAGCATCTCAGTAAGCATTATTTTCATAAACACTTTCAACGGCCTCAAGCTCTCACAAGACCGACTCAAGCCAACCGGCACACTCCACGGATTCTCCGTTGTCCCCATTCAAATCAATGGAATCATCACACTCGATGTGATGGCAAGAAGCCACCATCCACTCGAACAGAAGCGCTATACTTTATGGTAGTTGACATCAAAGCCGCATACAACTCAATATTTGGCCGTCCAAGCCTGACAGCCTTTCATGCAGTTGCTTCTTCCTACCACATGAAAATAAAGTTCCTATCAACAGCATGCATAGGCCAAGTTGTAAGGATCCAACAAGCAGCACAAGCATGCTGCACTGCCACAATGGGGGGCTCGGTTCTCCTCCTCCACGCCATAGAGCTACCGCCAGAAAACAATCACAGTAACTCCGAGTTCTTAAATGAGAAGCTACTGCCTTAGACAACCCTGCCAAGAGCTTCCAAACCTGCCAAGTCATCTCCCACCAGGTTCAAATTCATCTTTGTCAGAATACAGTAATAAACCTAAATCCCCCGCTCGGAACCACTCTGCTCATTCAACGGAAAGAACTAGTCCTACCTAAGCACATTGGTGAACATGAAGATCTCCCATTCTCTCAACAAAACAAGGGGGCGCTCGCTCAAAAATAGGTAAGTACAGGCAAGGACTACCAAGTTGTTCGCCTAATGGCTCATCAACTTGAAGACCTGGGGGGCAAGGAGATATCAGCAGGGACTTGGAAAGTGGAACACCTCATGAACTTAAACAAGGGCACTTGATGCCCTCCTCTTGTATGTATTTTCAATATTTTACAATAAAGACCGCTCTCCCCACCAGTCACTGCATGTAATAATGGCCAGCCACTAGAGCAGCCACTTAGGTAACAACATGTAATAAAGGCCAGCCACTAGAGCTGCCACTCAGTTTTAATTCTTAGTAAAATTTAGTATTAATTTTTGCAATGATCTTGTACAATTCTCTGGATGCAAACAATGATTTAAATGCCAAGCTTACCCCAAAAAACAACACCAAAAACTCATTAAAATCTCCTTTTAAGATGAGTTTAGAGTCCATACCCGTGGCTCAGAATTGCTTTAGCAATTTGTAACGAAGCAAGTTCAGATATCAACTCGCCATTCGATTTACTCGTGCAACTCGTTAAACTCTTCAACAACAAGTTCAGAGTCCATACCCATGGCTCGGAGTTGCTCTAGCAACCTGCAATGAAGCACGTTCAGAGCTCAACTCGCCATTCGATTTGTTCCTCCAAACTTTTGAACTCCCAAACAACAAGTTCGGAATCCATACCCATGGCTTGGAGTTGATTTAGCAACCTGCGAACAAGCAAGTTCAGAGCTCAACTTGCTATTCAATTTGCTCCTGAAACTTATATAAAATCCTTAAAGATGGATTAGATGTCCATAATCGTGGATTGCAATTGCTCCAGCGAACTTGTAAACAAGAAAGTTTCGAGTTCAACTTACCACTCGAGGTGACTCTCACAATTTGTTGAAGGACCCATACAGTAAGTGTGAAGTCCAACTCCCTCCTAGAGTTTCTCCTACAACTAGCTAAGAACGAAACGACAAGTCTGGATCCCAACTGCCCCCTAGAGCTGCTTCTACGACTAGATGATACCTAAGATGACAAATCACAGGACATGCAACTAGCTAAGTACAAAACGGCAAGTCTGGATCCCACCTCCTCCCTAGACTTGCTCCTATGATTAGATGATACCCCAGATGACAAATCATAGAACAAGGCACAAGCATAAATTTTTTTTCTTATTTCACAAATAAGTCTCGTTACAAATGTAGAATTACAATGAGTCTACGTTTCACAACAAGTTGTCCTGCAAATTGCCCTCCCAACTACACGGTTGGGAGATGTTCTGCCTAGAAGACTTAAGCCTCTTCACAAGCCTCCTGCCAGCTAACAAGCCCCAGATCCGCCTAAACTCTAGACGATAAAATTCAAGGTAAGCCTTCCTTAGGCAAGCAAGCTCCAACTCTTTCCTAAGTAACACCACCTTCACCTGAGAAAGCTCCAAATCCATCCCGCATGATGCACCGTGCAAACGAACAAGTCCCAACCCCGTCAAGCGCAACATAGTACGAAGGAGAGCAACCCTCATTCGGTGTACACGATAGCTTGTCAGCAAGAGAAGAATGGAATTACTTTAACGCTGAATAAACACAAAGGACTTCACATCAATATTAAGAAGACTCATAACACCCACAACTCATTTGCTCAAAAAATTAGTTCAGCGCTCCGTGGGCCACTCAAGTTCCTCCATCAAATAACTCGTTAATTACATACAATGAGTTCAATATCTTGCCCTTTGCTCGAGCTCTTTCAACAACTCTTAAATCCATACAACGAGTTCAACGTCTTGCTCTTTACTTGAGCACCATCAACAACTTGTTAGGTCCAAACAATGAGTTCAATGCCTGGCTCTCCGCTCGAGCACCGTTGACAACTTGTTAATTCCTTACAACAAGTTCAATATCTTGCCTTTCGCTCGAGCTCTGTCAACAACTCGTTAACTCCATACAATGAATTCAATGTCTTGCCCTTTGCTCGAGCTTCGTCAACGGCTCGTTAAATCCCAACAATGAGTTCGATGTCTTGCTCTTCACTCGAGCTCCGCCAACAACACATTAGATCTATACAACGAGTTCAATGCCTTGCCCTTCACTCGAGCTCCATCAGTAAATCGTTAATTCCATACAACAAGTTCAATGTCCAGCTCTCTGTACGGTCTCCATCAAAAACTTGATAGCTCCGTACAACGAGATCAATGCCTTACTCCTCACTCAAGCTCCGTCGACAATTCATTAACTACATACAACGAGTTTAACGTCCCGCTCTTCGTTCGACTCCATCAACTGTAACCCCCTGATTTTCGGTAACTGGAAAACAGTGACATAAGCTAGAATCTTTTCTTCAATTAGCCACAATACACAGAAAAACAGGAAAATTTAAAAAGTTTTTATTCAACACAAATGTATTACAAATCTGAATATTATAAAATTGCAATACATTACAATAGTGTTACAATAATTCCTTTACAATCCCAAGTGTTACATCTTTCAACATATTACATCAGAGTATAATGAATAAAGAACAACACTTGGTATTCCACTTGGATGTTTTCCAACAAATAAATAATTTACAGCGGAAACTCTAACGAAATTGACTCCTTGCTCTCTTGCCTTGAGTCCTCTTGAAACCTGTATTTGTACTTCTGCAATCCAATACTTGTACTTCTGCCATCCAATACCTGTACTTCTGGAATCCAGTACCTATTGAAGTGGGGACGTCAGTATTCACTGACGCTTTAAGGCTGATAACTAGCAGCGGATCTCAACTAAAGAAAACAGATTAATAAAAAGAGAAACATCTATATAATAAATTACAAAGAAAGCTATCAAGCGGCTCTCCTTCAATTTCCCCCAAATCAATGGCCCAGATTGATTCTCACAAAACATATTTTCCCGCCCAAAATTTCAAACTCCAAAACAAAAAATTCAAACCCCAAAACACATTAACTCAAACACCCCTTTCTCTCTCCTCTCTCTATCCCCCTCCCTCTTCCCCAGTTCTGTCTCTCTCTCTCATCCATTCCATCCCTATCTCTATCTCTCTCCACACATCCTGAACCCTCTCTCTCTTTCTCTCTCTCTCTCTCTCTCTCTTCCCGATTCCCTCTCGATGCCCCGCCTCCTGCAGCCCCGACGCCCCGCCTCCGTCGATGACGGTCTCTCTCTCCCCCTCCCCCTCCCCCTCCCCCCTCTCTCTCATCCATTCCGTCCCCCCTCTATCTCTTTCCTCACTTCCCAAACCCCCCCTCTCTCTCTCTCTCTCCAATTCCCTCTCGACGCCCCGCTTCCTGCAGCCCCAATGCCCCGCCTCCATCGACGGCGCTGCCCTCCTCTCATGGGTTAGTTAAAACTCCTCTGATCTCGCAATTCCAAGATGGCTCAGCCACTGATCAAGGAAGACGACGAAGGTTAGCAGATCTCTCACCTTTTGAGCTGTTTAATTTTTTCATCAGTCGATTCAGATCTAGATATGTTCGTTTTGGGTCTAGAGCTGCGAATCTAGATCTATTTCTTGATTCTTTTTCAGATTTTTTGTTGATCTGATGGTTAATCGTGTGAAATGTAGAATATAGTTGTTTGTATCTGGATTGAATTTATAGGGATTAGTTAATGGATCTATTGATCTGGATTGAATTTGAATTATTGTTAATCTGTTCTTATTTTTTGTTGCAACATATTACTCTCCATTTCTTGGAATCGAGATGAGTGCAGTTCTTCAAGAGGCTAGGGTTTTCAATGATCCATCGCTCAATGCGAGGAGATGCTCTCAGGTTTGTTGTAATAGTTTGTGTGATCAGAGAAGATCTTTTGGTTGTGTTTTTTATTTGAATGTTTGTTTGCTTCAGATCATCACCAAATTGTTGTATTTGCTCAATCAAGGATAATCATTCACTAAGGTATTTTGATGTATTTCGTTAGATTTTTAGATATGTAGTTGTGGTAACCGGTAATAATTTTAAGAGGTAGAGTTGCTCATACTGTTTAGATCTGGATTGAATTTGGAGGGTTTGGTTAATGGATCTGTTGATTTGGAGTAACTCGATGAATTATTGTTAATCTGTCCATATTTTTTGTTGCAATAGATTACTCTCCATTTCTTGGAATCGAGATGAGCGCAGTTCTTCAAGAGGCTAGGGTTTTCAATGATCCATCGCTCAATGCGAGGAGATGCTCTCAGGTTTGTTGTAGTAGTTTGTGTGATCTAAGAAGATCTTTTGGTTGTGTTTTTTATTTGCATGTTTGTTTGCTTCAGATCATCACCAAATTGTTGTATTTGCTCAATCAAGGATAATCATTCACTAAGGTATTTTGATGTATTTCGTTAGATTTTTGGATATGTAGTTATGGTAACCGGTAATAATTTTAAGAGGTAGAGTTGCTCATACTGTTTAGATTTGGATTGATTTTGGAGGGATTGGTTAATGAATCTATTGATTTGCAGTAACTCGATGAATTATTGTTAATCTGTTCGTAGTTTTTGTTGCAACAGATTACTCTCCATTTCTTGGAATCGAGATGAGAGCATTTCTTCAAGAGGCTAGGGTTTTCAATGATCCATCGCTCAATGCGAGGAGATGCTCTCAGGTTTGTTGTAGTAGTTTGTGTGATCTGAGAAGATCTTTTGGTTGTGTTTTTTATTTGCATGTTTGTTTGCTTCAGATCATCACCAAGTTGTTGTATTTTCTCAATCAAGGATAATCATTCACTAAAGTATTTTGATGTAAGTTAGATTTTTGGATATGTAGTTATGGTAACCGGTAATAATTTTAAGAGGTAGAGTTGCTCATACTGTGAACAAGATTATTTTAGTCGTCTCCTGAACATTAGTTTATATTGTCATGGGAAATGGAATGGAATTTATACAGTACACTGTGTAGTTTATACTGTAATTTTTTACTATTTAAGTAGTTTCCAATTTAGGGCTGTAATGACCGTGTAATGACCGTCTCTGGTAAGAACAAAATACATTACTTTCCTAAGAGTCACGGGACATTTATGATTCCAAATGGCTAATCTCAATGAAAGAATCCACTGTCTGTGCTCCACTGTCTGTGCTTAATATACTATGACTTGCCTGAGTTTGTTCATGAAATTAGAATACTTATGTTTTGAGAGCATTACCTTAATTAAGAATCATGATGGCTTTAACTAAAAAATTTACATCTTCCTACTTAATCTTTACTAATTAAATGGTAATCATTTGATCACAATACTAGGGTAAGGCTATTTATTGGCCTGTAATATGTGCCAGTATAAATTCCTTCTACTTAATAACAAATTTTGTGGGATATATTGTACAGTGATGTGCTGCTCCATTTCATTGATGTATTTTTCCTGGGTTTCATTAGATCGATCAGGGTTCCTGGATAGTCATTGTGCCAAATCAGATTTTGGGGAAAATGTGCTTTTTGGGTGAGATCATAATAATTCTATTTTTTATTGTTGAAGATTGAATACTGTTTGTTCATGTAAGTTGGCATATATGATGGATCTACCTATTTGTTAATTTGGTGCATTTTGGACTAGAATTAGGCCCTTACTTTTGTATCTTACTGTACATATAATGAGGGACTATTTGTGTTCCTATTTGTTCTCTAAATTATGGTTTGATATAGAGAGGTGGAATTATGAAGTAGTCTCCTGAACATTAGTTTATACTGTCATCTGAAGATTTATCCAGTCAGTCTCCTAAAAAAGATTATGTTTCTCAGTCTTCGAAAAATATTTATCTTCTTAAGTGATGTTTAAAATCTAGCATAAAGGCTTAAAGGTTTGTTGCATCTAGAAGAACATGATTATGTTTTAAGGATATGGATCAAATTTAGTTTTAGGATACCATTTCTATATGGGATATAAAAGTTAGTATTTCTATTAGTTGAATTATTTTAGATACATAAGGCAAAAATGATGAACAGATCTCCTTTCAACAATAATGCTAGGGTCAGTAAGTCGTTCTAGATGCAACAATGGACAAGCGTTCATAACTTCGGATTATATCATAATTACAAGATCATTTGCTCCCATGCTGGTATGTATTCTCATATGAGAAACAAATTTACTTTATATGTACTAGTATTATACACGTGCGTTGCACGTGGAGAAAATGGGGAGGGGGAATGAAAAGGACCAAAAAAAAAATCTAGTATTATAAACGTGCACTGCACGTGGGAAAAATTGGTAGGGGGAATGAAAAGGACAAAAAAAAATCCACCAACACGTGCGCTGCACGTGTTGACAAAATGACAGTCAATGACAAATGACACTAACCCCTTCTCCCATTATGATAGTAGAGATTATATCATTCCAGTCTTATATTAACCGATTTCAACTTCTGATAGATGGAGGAGCTGAAAATTAGGGTGGAGAAATTTTACGAGAAGGATCCATTATAGTCGGAAAAATCTATCTCGCATTGTGAATGCTAACCATTTTGCACGAATATCGAAACTCTTGGATGATGATGTGGTTTCTGATAAGATTTTACATAGAGGACAGCGAGATGAAAAATGCCTGTAAGCAATCCTGAAACACCACTCAATTATTTGCATGTGTATTAGACATGATTTTCTTCTAATGTGTATTAGATATCCAGCAAACTTAAAGTACTTTAATTAACTTTGGTTTGTGAAGGTTGACAAGATTGAAGATAGTGTTGATGTAATGAACTCAAGAACAAAGTCGGTCGCTGCTTATCTCTTCACCAAGGACAAGAAGCTAGCTAGAAAAGAAGTTAATCAGCCAAGATAGAAGGGTAGTCTGCATCTATTTTTTTTATGTTATTCTTTTGTAGATCCAAAGAAAGTTAATCAGCCAAATTTTTACCAAATTAAAATGCATGACTACCCTTCTATATTAGCAAGATTGCCATATTCTATGTTGATTTCAATTAATTGTATTGAATGAAATTAAAGAGTTCTATGTATCTTTTTATCTCTTTTCCTGGACAAGATTGTCATTTTCATGTTAATTTCAATTGATTGTATTGAATAAAATTGAGGAGTACTATGTTGTTTTATAACGTATTGAAATCCATTTCATTTTGGATTTTTTTTAGAAAAATTATTTTTTTATTTAAAAAATTATTTTTTTAAAATTAAATACCCTATCACGTCGTTTTTGGCCAAAAACGCTGGGGTAGAGTATTTACTTTTTAAAAAAATTAATAACCTATCCCGATTTTTTTTTACCCAAACATCAGTATAGGCTATTTTTTTTCATTTGATAAACAAGTGCTCTATCCAGGCTTTTTTTTCGGAAACGCCGAGATAGACCCCAATCTTTATGTTCTCTTAATGTTTGAAATGTCTTATAGTTGGGCTTATGTGTTTTGATGTAAGTTATAGATGAAAAAAATTGGGGCTAACAAACCTGTTTTAGATCAAATTTGTAGTAGGCTCTGCAGTATCTGGATACTAAATATATTTATATGGAGATGTAATTGTAATTGATCACATTTAACAAAAGGTCTTTACGTGTACATCACAACAAGCTTTTTCTCTATTTCTTTCTCTCTCTCTCGCATACATGGTTAACTACAAGAAAATATGACAACTAGGAATTAACTAATGTAGTTTGAGGCGATAAATACATTATCAACTGAATTGCTACTCATGCAGTTTGAAATCTCTTATGTTGAAGTCACACATAGCAAGTGATTTCGATCCACTATTGTTGTAGATCCACTATTTTCAATTTTGAGCTCCTGACAAATGATCCTGCAAGATATAAACAAATAAAAAAGTTAATTTAGAATACATCAAAGTCTACTGCCAAATACACATCTATATAAATCATTCTTCACGAAGACGTGCATATATTTAACTTTTTACAGGGCTTTTTATATGCCGCATCGTTCACAGTAACGTGCTGTAGGCACGTGTCCACGGGCAAACTAGAGTTCACAGCAACGTGTCGTAGGCACGTGTCCACGGGCAAACCTAGTGTATATATATTTGATGTGTCAGTGTATGCTATGACTTAGACTCTAATGTAAGATCAACCAATACAATGATGCACTTATTCTAATGCAAGCAAGTCTCCGGAACAGTATGCAGCCCATACTACATACGCCCCTTCTCAAGCCGTTTCTTCATATATAGGGATTTGAACCCGCACCATGTATTCTACTTTATACCCATCCTGTTCCTGACATAATACTACATGACTGGTGACTATTTCCCGGCGTACCGAACCTCACTCAAAAGCCAACACGAACTACAAGATACTTGTCAACCTTCTTCCGTGCCCTCTACTGGTCATGAGAAGGCATAAAACCTGTCGGGATCGCAGGGTCTATTTTCCTAGGAAACTCTCTCCTTCTTATCATGGCACATTCAGGAATTAACAATTAAGATATGGAACCCGTGCTTCCAACTTGTCATGAAAAAGCACCGCCTGTATCCCTTTGACAGGGGAATACATCCCGTTAATACCACCTAGTGTCAGCCTATAGGAAAGGTTGGACTATAGGGTATCACCCCTAACACCAACACTCACCCTTTGGCAATTTATAGATAAAATTGGTTAAGTAACTGTTACTACCCTAACGATGTCACTAACCCTAACCAAACAAGCGAGACAAGCCACTGTGCTTCCAACTTGACATGAAAAAGTACCTTACGTGTCCCTCTTCTAACTAAACAAGCGAGACATGCACCGTGCTTCCAACTTGACATGAAAAAATACTGTACGTATCCCTCTTCCAACTAAACAAGCGAGCATGCACTGTGCTTCCAACTTGACATGAAAAAGCACCGTACGTGTCTCTCTTCTAACCAAACAAGCAAGACATGCACTGTGCTTCCAACTTATCATGAAAAAGCACCGTACGTGGGCATGCACTGTGCTTCCAACTTGACATGAAAAGCACCATACGTGTCTCCCTTCTAACTAAACAAGCGAGGCATGTACTGTGCTTCCAACTTGACATGAAAAAGCACCGTACGTGTTCCTCTTCTAACCAAACAAGCGAGACATGCACTGTGCTTCCAACTTGACATGAAAAGCACCGTACGTGTTCCTCTTCTGACTAAGTAAGCGAGACATGCATTGTGCTTCCAACTTGACATGAAAAAAATACCGTTCGTGTCCCTCTTCTAGAAAGTGTAACAATTTGTCGACACAAATAACCAAGTCCTAATCTAGACTTCTCAAGATCTCCTTGGATTCAATCACAGCCTACCTATTCAAGACAATACCCACATACGAGCCCAATGAGCTTCGTACGAGACAATAACATACATACATGCCAAATAAGCCACGTATGAGACCAACAGTTACATACGGGCCAGTCGAACTGCGTATGACACAACAACATACATACGAGCCAAACAAGCTACGTATGAGACCAACAGCTATATATGGGCCAGGCAAGCCACGTATGAGAAAACAATATACACATGAGCCAAATAAGCTACGTATGAGACCACAGCTACATACGGGACAGTCGAGCCGCGTATGAGCAAAACCACACCTAAAAACAACCATACAGGTAATCAACCTAGAAGCAACCAAACGTGCTTCTAGCAACCCTTATCTTCTATATTTAGAAGCAACAGAAGAATCTACAAACAATCTAAAATAGGCATTCTACTAATGAGAAGTCCAAAAATAACATAAAAGCCTTCTGACAGCCTAGAAGCAACCAGTGCTACGCTTATTGAATTTTAACAGAAATATACTTTATAGAAAGGTATGATTATCTACCACAACTCTCTAGTGGAACACTATCTCAGATTCTGTAAGGAATCCAAAATTTGGTCCATCGAACTCACGCAAACAATTTAACCCAACTGCAGATTTTCAACAAAAGTTGAAACTTCGCAAGCCGGTAACTTTAGCTCCACTCGTCGGAATCTAACAAAACTGGACAATTTGAAAAGGTGCGAACATCTACTAAAATTCCCAGTTGACTAGTTGCTCAGATTCCGCAAGGAAATCCAAATTCCTACCCGTCGAACATATACAAACAGTTACCAAACTACCGATTTTCAACAAAAAGTCGAAACTTCCGTATCTTGTAACTTTTGCTCCACTTATCGGAATCTAACAAAATTGGAAAACATAAAAAGTTGGGAACATCTACTAAAACTTTCCAGTTGACCAGTTGCTCAGATTCCGCAAGGAAATCCAAATTCCTACCCGTCGAACATAAGCAAACAGTTACCAAACCACCTATTTTCAACAAAAAGTCGAAACTTCCGTAGCTTGTAACTTTTGCTCCGCTTAACGGAATCTAACAAAACTGGACAATTTGAAAAGGTGGGAACATCTACTAAAACTTCCCAGTTGAATAGTTTTTCAGATTCCGTAAGGAAATCCAAGTTTCTACCCGTCGAACATACACATCCATTAACAAAAATGGCCAACGTGACCCAAGAAAAGCTGAAACTTTGAAAGCCTATAACATCTACTCCACTTATCAAAATTTAGCCCGAGAGGCCAATTCGGAAAGGGGAGAACGTTTACTACAACTTCTCTAATGTGTCGGATCCTCAGATTCATCAAGTAAGACCCTAAAAAATGACCAAGAAGTTAAACAGCAAGAACCTAGTTTAATCCGCTAATTGCTATATTTTGCAAAGGGAATAAATCCCACTCTGCTTATCGGAATATAGCCCGAGAGGCCAATTCGGGAAGGGGAGGATGTCTACTACAATTTCTCTAATGGGTCTCTACCTCAGATTCAACAATTAAGACCCTCAAAAATCACAATGAGTCAAAATAGTACCTGCTCAGTCAGACAGTTTTTTGCTGTGTTTTCCAAAGGTCATAACTCCTACTCTGCTTGTCGGAATTTAGCCCGAGAGGCCAATTCGGAAAGGGAAGAATGCCTACTACAACTTCTTCAATGGGTCTCTACCACAGATTCGGCCACTAAGAGGCGCAAAAATAGCAATCAACAAAAATAGTCAGCAACTCAGTCAAGTTGCTGCCCAGTTTTCGCAACGATCATAACTTTCCCGTCTCTTAACGAAATTTAACGTGAGCAGTCAATTCAGAAAGGGGAGAATGTCTACTACAACTTCTCTACAGTGAGTCTACCTCTAATTCCGTAAGGAAGACCACTTTCCAGCCCCCCGAACATACTGCGACACATTCCCCAAAAACAGTGAGTCCACTGTTTTGCCTCAATACTCACTGTTTTGGGGAAACGGCTTGTTTCACCCATCAAAACTAATCTGAAAAATCCCTAAAATTTCTAGCATACTAATAACACCTAGGAGAACCTCCCACATAAATTTTGGGTGAAGATTCCTCCGTTTACATAGTTAATTAAAATCAACTCCACAACCACAAAAATTGAATCTTTTTCGTTCTATTTTGTGTTCTATCACTTCAACTTTACATACCCTTTGTTCTAGTCCACACACAACAATATGCATATGATTTTGGTTCAATACAACTACATACAACAATAAAAATCTCTAAATAACTAGAACAAAGCATGAGAGAGAAACCCCCACCTTTGAAGCGTATAGGAAGGATTTGCTAGCTTTCCTTCTCCTTGTTCTTGCTCCTTGTTCTTGCCTCCCTTCAAGAATTCCAAGAACTCCATGAAACCCATGAAAAACGCTCTTTTTCTTTTTTTGGTTTGATTCCCTCTTTCTTTTCTTTCTCTTTTTTTTCTAAAGTAAAAACTAGTAAAAGAGTGAAATAATGAGATGAGATGAGATGAGAACTCACAAAAATGGAGGGTTTTCTTGCCCTTGGAGGGTATGGTCGGCCAAAGAGGAAAGGGAGGGGGCTTGGGGTGTTTTTATAGAAGGAGAGGTGAAGTTTTTGGTAGAAAATGAAGCCACTTGTCCAATTTCCCATGGTTGATCAATTGATAAATCAATTTGCAAATATATATTGCAATCACCCCCGTAACTCATCCTAACCCTCCATATCATCATGATATATCAAAAATAACATACAATTTCCCAAAATCACATACTACATGATTTGTTCAAACGCCCGAAATCGACACAGTTTGATTTTGTACGTATATCTGATTATACAGATAATTTTTGTTCGTGAAAACGAGCAAATCTGTACAAAAATAATTTTAATTTCGAGAAATAAAATAAAATAATTATATTATTGGCTCGGAAGATTCCAGTATCAATTTGATACAAAACAGTCGTATATCGACTAGTATATGTACATAGATAATGTTTATTATCAAAACCGGGTGATATCCCCCAAAAATATTTCAATTCTAGAAATAAAAGTAAAATAATTATAAAATGATTATTTTTAATACCAGCCCTGGATTTTCCAGACGTTTTTTTTCTAAAAACTTGTTTTTTCAAGATTTTTCACAAGTGCACAAAACTGATACAATACCTGTATATACTTACTAGTATATATGTCCAGGTAACTTTTTATTTGAAAAACTAAATATTTTCCATTAAAAATATTTTAATTTCAAAAATAATAATGATACAAATATTATATCCGTCCGGGATATTACGTTAAGTCAGGAAAACATACAAACATCCATACACTAAATTACTCTAGGAAAGAAAGATTATACGGCTTTTCGGCTCCCCAGTGATTTATCCCCGAACTAGTTCTCCAAAGAACCTGACCTTGATCCCAAAGCTGCCTGAAGAATCTGCCAAAGTCGAGACGTAACTCTCGAATCTGGGTCAAAACTACAGACGCTGACACTCCATGTCGCTTCCTTACGGCTTCAATGTGGACTTCCACTAATATCTCTAGCGTCTAAGTCATCTTTATCGGAAAATGTGCAGACTTTCGTCAACCGGGTCCCTAATAACCTAACTTGAGTCATACGTTTCCAAACTTCTGGGTTATCCTGTGATGAAGTCCACACTGATATTCTGAAATTTTTCTTAATCAACTTGCTGCTTTGGTGCTTTGATCCCTGTATTTTCTGCCTAAGCCTTCTGACTTGCACACTTAGACTCGGTTGCAGCTTCAATCGTGCCAAAACTGAGCTCCAATCTTGAGTAATCACTCCAATAATGGCTTGCCTGATCTCATCATTTAGCTTCTTACTTCCTTCGTGGTCTTTCGCTGAGGCTAATTCTTCATCTATCTCGATCTTTTGCAGTTCGGTAGCCACTCCCTCCTTAGAATAGGACATGGCTTATGAACATCACTTTTGACTTTCAGGATTCTCTCCTATAATTTGCTCAAAGCTGACGCTCCAAATGTTGTAATTAGCAAAACCACATCTAAAGTCGCTTCCCGCACACATCTCAATTCTTGAAAAATAATCCAGAAAAAAGATTATGATGAACCATGATTGAACAAATGGTTGTCTGGATTTCATATATATACAAATCCATCTAGCTACAAAAAGTGTTACATCATATCTTACTCCTTAGTCCAAAATAAATTTCAAAAATACAACTTTTGACTTAGTTGCAGTTCCATGTGCACATACTGGCACTAGCACTCCTGCCTTCTACAGCTTGCTGGTAGTAAGTGCGAACTCTACCCTTAGTGAACAGGCTCCTCGCTCAAGATCATCGGATCATCCCTTGAAATCGGCTTACTCTCTTCCATCAATACCTCCTCGGTTAGGATATCCTCAAACACCATCATGTGTTTGAAGGATGGTAACACATAATGGAATTAGTCCAGATATAGAAAAATTACAAAACATAAGTTGAAAGAAACAACAATATGAATTATAATTATCTACAACTAGCTAAAATCCGACTCCTGAAAGGCATCTAAGTTTAATTTTCCTACTGTGTTGGACTGTAAATTGAAGTTGGTTCTGTAACCACTCTGTAACGCCCCGATTTTCAGTAACTGGGAAACCGTGACATAAGCCAGAATATTTTCTTCAATTAGCCACAATACATAAAAAAATAGGAAAATTTGAAACTTTTTATTCAACACAAATGTATTACAAATCCGAATGTTACAAAATTGCAATACATTACAACAGTGTTACAATAATACCTTTACAATCCCAAGTGTTACATCTTTCAACATATTACATCATAGTATAATGAATAAAGAACAACACTTGGTAATCCACTTGGATGCTTTCCGACAAATAAATAATTTACAGCAGAAACTCTAATAAAATTGACTCCTTGCTCTCTCGCCTTGAGTCCTCCTGAAACCTGTACCTGTACTTCTGCAATCCAATACCTGTACTTCCGCTGTCCAATACCTGTACTTCTAGAATCCAGTACCTATTGAAGTGGGGACGTCAGTATTCACTGATGCTTTAAGGCTGATAACTAGCAACGGATCTCAACTACAGCAAACAGATTAATGAAAAGATAAACAAGTATATATATTTGATGTGTCAGTGCATACTATAACTTAGACTCTAATGCAAGATTAACCAACGCAATGATGCACTTATTCTAATACAACAAAGTCTCCGGAACAGTATGCAGCCCATACTACATACGCCCTTTCTCAAGCCGTTTCTTCATATATAGGGATTTGAACCCGCACCATGTATTCTACTTTTGTACCCATCCTGTTCTTGATATAATACTACATGACTGGCGACTATTGCCCGGCGTACCGAACCTTACTCAAAAGCCAACACAAACTACAAGATACATGTCAACCTTCTTCTGTGCCCTCAACTGGTCATGGGAAGACATAGAACCTGCCGGGATCGTAGGTTCTATTTCCCTAGGAAACCCTCTCTTTCTTATCATAGTACATTCAGGAATTAACAATCAAGATACGGAACCCGTGCTCCAACTTGTCATGAAAAAGTACCGCCCGCATCCCTTTGATAGGGGAATACATTGCGATAACACCACCTAGTGTCAGCCTATAGGAGAGGTTGGATTATAGGGTATCACTCCTAACACCAACTCTCACCCGTTAGCAATTTATTGATAAAAATAGTTAAGTAACTGTTACTACCCTAACGATGTCACTAACCCTAACCAAACAAGCAAGGCATGCCACTATGCTTCCAACTTGATATGAAAAAGTACCGTACGTGTCTCTCTTCTAACTAAACAAGCGAGACATGCATAGTGCTTCCAACTTGACATGAAAAAGTACCGTACGTGTCTCTCTTTTAGAGTGTAACAATTTGTCCACACAAATAACCAAAACCTAATCTAGACTTCTCAAGATCTCCTCAGAATTCACTCACAGCCTGCCTATTCAAGACAATACCCACATACGAGCCCAATGAGCTTCGTACGAGACAATAATATATATATGTGCCAAATAAGCCACGTATGAGACCAACAGTTACATACGGACCAGTCAAGCCGCGTATGAGACAACAACATACATACGAGCCAAATAAGCTACGTATGAGACCAACAGCCACATACGGGCCAGGCGAGCCACGTATGAGACAACAACATACATACGAGTTAAATAAGCTACGTATGAGACATCTACATACGGGCCAGTCGAGCCGCATATGAGCAAATCCACACCTAAAAACAACCATACAGGTAATCAACCTAGAAGCAACCAAACGTGCTTCTAGCAACCCTTATTTTCTATAATTAGAAGTAACAGAAGAATCTACAAACAATCTAAAATAGGCATTCTACCAATGAGAAGCCCAAAAACAACATAAAAGCCTTCCGACAGCCTAGAAGCAATCAGTGCTACGTTTATCGGATTTTAACAGAAATATACTTTTTAGAAAGGTATGATTATATACCACAACTATCTAATGGAACACTATCGCAGATTCTGTAAGGAATCCAAAATTTGGTCCATCGAACACACGCAAACAGTTTAACCCAACTATAGATTTTCAACTAAAGTTGAAACTTCGCAAGCTGGTAACTTTTGCTCCACTAGTCGGAATCTAACGAAACTGGAAAATTTGAAAAGGTGGGAACATCTAATAAAACTTTCCAGTTGACCAGTTGCTCATATTCCGTAAGGAAATCCGAGTTTCTACCCGTCGAACATACACAGCCGGTAACAAAAACGGCCAACTTGATCCAAGGAAATCTGAAACTTTGAAAACCTATAACTTCTACGCCGCTTATCGAAATTTAGCCCAAGAGGCCAATTCGAAAAGGGGAGAACGTCTACTACAACTTCTCTAATGTTTCGGATCCTCAGATCATCAAGAAAGACCCTAAAAAATGACCAAGAAGTTAAACAGCAAGAACATAGTTTAATCCGCTAATTGCTGTATTTTGCAAAGGGCATAAATCTCACTCCGCTTATCGAAATTTAGCCCGTGAGGCCAATTCAGAAAGGGTAGGATGTCTACTACAATTTCTCTAATGGGTCTCTACCTCAGATTCAACCATTAAGACCCTTAAAAACCTCAATGAGTCAAAACAGTACCTACTCAGTCAGACAGCTTTTTGCTGTATTTTCCAAAGGTCATAACTCCTACACCGCTTGTCGACATTTAGCCCGAGAGGCCAATTCGGAAAGGGAAGAATGTCTACTACAACTTCTCCGATGTGTCTCTACCTCAGATTCGACCACTAAGAGGCTCAAAAATAGTGAGCAACTCAGTCAAGTTGCTGCCCTGTTTTTACCACGATCATAACTTTTGCGTCTCTTAACGAAATTTAACGCTAGAGGTCAATTCGGAAAGAAGTGAATGTCTACTACAATTTCTCTACAGGGTCTCTACCTCTAATTCCATAAGAAAGACAACTTTCCAGCCCCCCGAACATACTGCGACACAATCCCCAAAAACAGTGAGTCCACTGTTTTGCCTCAATACTCGCTGTTTTGGGGAAACGGCTTGTTTCACCCATCAAAACTAATCCAAAAAATCTTCAAAAATTCTAACATACTAATAACACCAAGGAGAACCTCCCACATAAATTTCGAGTCAAGATTCCTCCGTTTACATAGTTAATTAAAATCAACTCCACAACTACAAAAATCGAATCTTTTTCGTTCCATTTTGTGTTCTGTAACTTCCACTTTTCATACCCTCTATTCTGGTCCACACACAACAATATGCATATGATTTTGGTTCAATACAACAACATACAACAATAAAAATCCCTAAATAACTAGAACAAAGCATGAGAGAGAAACCCCCACCTTTGAAGCGTATAGGAAGGATTTGCTAGCTTTCCTTCTCCTTGTTCTTGCTCCTTGTTCTTGCCTCCCTTCAAGAATTCCAAGAACTCCATGAAACCCATGAAAAACTCTCTTTTTCTTTTTTTGGTTTGATTCCCTCTTTCTTTTCTTTCTCTTTTTTTTCTAAAGTAAAAACTAGTAAAAGAGTGAAAGAATGAGATGAGATGAGATGAGAACTCACAAAAATGGAGGGTTTTCTTGCCCTTATGGCCGGCCAAAGAGGAAGGGGAGGGGGCTTGGGGTGTTTTTATAGAAGGAGAGGTGAAGTTTGTGGTGGAAAATGAAGCCACTTGTCCAATTTCCCATGGTTGATCAATTGATAAATCAATTTGCAAATATATATTGCAATCAGCCCCCTAACTCATCCTAACCCTCCATCTCGTCATGATGGATCAAAAATAATATACAATTTCCCAAAATCACATACTACATGATTTGTCCAAACGCCCGAAATCGACACAGTTTGATTTCGTACGTATATCTGATTATACAGATAATATTCTTTCGTGAAAAGGAACAAATCTGTACAAAAATAATTTTAATTCCAAGAAATAAAATAAAATATTTTTATTATTGGCTCGGAAGATTTTAGTATCAATTTGATACAAAACAGTCGTATATTGACTAGTATATGTACATAGATAATGTTTATTATCAAAACCCGGTGATATCCCCTAAAAATATTTCAATTCTAGAAATAAAAGTAAAATACTAATAAAAAAATTATTTTTAATACTAGCCCTGGATTTTCCAGACGTTTTTTTCTAAAAACTTGTTTTTTCAAGATTTTGCACAAGTGCACAAAACTGATACAATACCTGTATATACTTACTAGTATAATGTCCAGGTAACTTTTTATTTGAAAAACTAAATATTTTCCATTAAAAATATTTTAATTTCAAAAATAGTAATTATACAAATATAATATCCGTCCGGGATATTACATCAACAACTCGTTAACTCCATGCAACGAGTTCAATAGCTAGCTCTTCAATCGAGCTCCGTCTACAACTCGTTAGCTCCATATAATGAGTTTGAGGCCTCGCTCTCCGATCAAGCTCCGTCAATAACTCATTAATACGGTACAATGAGTTCAATATCTTGCTCTCTGCTCGATCCATCGCAAAATCGTTAACTTCAAACAACGAGTTCAACGCCTTGCTCTTCGTTTGAGTCCCATCAACAACTCGTTGGCTCCTTGCAAAAATTTCAATGTCTTACTCTTCGCTCATCGCTCCATCAAAGACTCGTTGACTCTATACAAAGAGTTCAATGTACTGCTATCCGCTCAAGCTACATCAACAATTCGTTAACTCCATACAACGAGTTTGATGCTCTACTCACATAATGAGTTCAACACTTGCTCGAGCTCGAGCTCCATCAATGACTCGTTGACTTCATACAATGAGTTCGGTTTCTTGCTTTTTGCTTGAGCTCCGTCAACAACTGGGTAACTCCAAACAACGAGTTCAACGAATTGCTCTCCCCTTGAGCTCTGTCAACAACTCGTTAATGCCATACAACGAGTTCAACACCCTGCACTTTCCCCAGCTTCGTCAACAGCCTATTAACTTCGTACTACGAGTTCAATGCCTCGCTCTTTGCTCGAGCTCCATCGACAACTAGTTAACTCCATACAATGTGTACAACTCCTTACTTTCCGCTTGATCTCCGTAAACATCTTGTTGACTCCATTCAACGAGTTCAATGTTTTGATCTTCGCTCAAGCTCCGTTAACAACGAGTTCAATGTCTTCTCTCTACTCAAGCTCCATCATCAACTCGTTGACTTCATACAACAAGTTCGGTTCCCCGCTCTCCACTTAAGCTCTATCAATAACTCATTAGCTCCATTCAAAAAGTTCAACACCTGCTCAAGCTCGAGCTCCATCAATGATTCGTTGACTTCATACAACGAGTTCGATTTCCCGCTCTCCGCTCGAGCTTCGTCAACAACTCGTTAACTCCGAACAACGAGTTCAACGTCTTGCTCTCCGCTCGAGCTCCGTTAACAACTCGTTAACTACAAACAATGAGTTCAACGCCTTTCCATTTGCACGAGCTCCTTCAACAGACCATTCACTCTATACAACGAGTTCAATGTCTTGCTCTTCAAATGACTCGTTGGCTCTATACAATGAGTTCAACGCCTTGCCCTTTGCTCGAGCTCTGTCAATGAATTGTTAACTTGCTTTCGCTCCGTCAACAGCTTGTGAACTCCAAACAATGAGTTCAATGCCTTGCTCTCCGCTTGCGCTTCGTAACAACTAATTAACCCATACAACGAATCCGGTTCTCAGCTTTCCATTTGAGCTCTACCAATAGCTCGTTAACTCCATACAATGAGTTCAGCGTCATGCTCTTCACTCGAGCTCCATCAATAACTCGTTAGCTCCATAGAAAGAGTTCAATGTCTTGCTCTCCGTTCGAGCTCCATCAACAACTTGTTAACTCCAAACAACGAGTTCAATGCCATACTCTCTACTCGAGCTTCGTCAATAGCTCATTAATTTCACACAACAAGTTCAACACCATGCACTTTGCTTAGGCTCCAACAACAACTCGTTAGCTCCGTACAACGAGTTCAATATCTTGCTTTTCATTAAAACTCCATCAATAACTCGTTAACTCCATACAACGAGTTCAACGCCTTACTCTTCGCATGAGCTCCATCAACAACTCTTTGACTCTATACGACGAGTTTGGTCTCCCACTCTCCCTTCGAACTCTGTCAACAACCTGTTATCTCCATACAGCAAGTTTAACACCTTGCTCTTCGCACAAGCTCTATCAATAACTTGTTGACTTCATACATTGAGTTCGGTTCCCCGCTCTCTGCTCGAGCTCCGTCAATAACTCGTTAACTCCATACACCGAGTTTAACACCTTGCTCTTCGCATGAGCTCCATCAACAACTCCTTAACTCTGTACAATGAGTTTGGTTCCTTGCTCTCTACTCGATATTTGTCAACAACTCATTAACTTTACACAACAAGTTCGGTCCCCTACTTTTCGCCCGAGCTCCGTAAATAACTCGTTGACATCATACAATGAGCTCAATGCCTTGCTCTTTGCTGAAGCTACGCCAATAGCTCAAGTTCAATGCCCAGCTCTTCGTGTGCTCTTCTCTCGGACTCCATCAATCATTCGCTAACTCCATACAACGAGTCATTGCCTTGCTCGCTTGAGATCCGTCAATCACTCGTTAACTCCATATAACGAGCTCAGTGCCTGCTCCGTTCGAGCTCCAACAACAAACTCGTTAACTCCATACAACGATTCCAATGTCTTGCTCTTTGCTCAAGCTCCATTAACAACTCGTTAACTCTAAATAGCGAGTTCGATGTCCCTGCTCTTTGCTCGAGTCCTTTTAACAACCCTTTTTCTTCATGCAATAGGCTCAGCATCCAACGCCAACAAAGTTGCCTCTACAAACTTGCTAGGCGCAAACAGCAAACGTCCAACTCCGTCTCAGAGTTGTCTCTACAAACTTTTCAATGCGAACAACAAGTTCTAACGTCCAACTCCATCTCAGAGTTGTCTCTATAAACTTGCTGAGCACAAAATACAAGTTTAAACATCCAACTCCGCCTCAGAGTTGCATCTACAAACTTGGCACAAACAGCAAGTTCAAACATCCAACTCCGTCTCAAAGTTGTCTCTACAAATTTGTTGGGTGCAAATATCAAGTTCAAACATCCAACTCCATCCTGAAGTTGCCTCTCCAAACTTGTTGGGCACAAACAACATGATCAAACGACCAAATCTGTTTCAGAGTTGATTCTATAAACTTGTTAGGCATGAACATCAAGCTCTATGTCTGACTCTGTCTCAGAGTTGTCTCTACAAACTTGCTGGGTGCAAACAGCAAGTTTAAACGTCCAACTCCGTCCTAAAGTTGCCACTCCAAACTTGTTGGGCACAAACAACAAGTTCAAACTTCAGTATCTCAGAGTTATCTCTAAAAACTTGTTGGCCGCAAACAGCAAGTTCAACGTTCAACTCCGTCATAGAGTTTCCTATACAAGCTTCCTGGGATCAAACAGCAAGCTCTACATCCAACTTTATCTCAGAGTTGTCTCTACAAACTTGTTGGGCGCAAAAAATAAGCTCTACATCCAACTCCATCTCAGAGTTGTCTCTGCAAACTTGTTGGGCCCAAACATCAAGCTCTATGTCCTACTCCATCTCAGAGTTGCCTGTACGCATGTCGCAAACACTCCTCCAACAAGACTCGTCGTATAATGTAATGCTCGATCAACAAAACAAGCGAACAACACCATGCTTGGACGACGAAGAGCGATTCAATGAAGCAAACATAGAAATGCTCGATTGACAAAGAAAAGCGAATAGCAAAATGCTTGGCCAACAAAAGGGCGATTCAGTGAAACGAACGATGGGACGTTTGATCGACAAAAGAAAAGAACGACACAACATTTGGTCAATGAAGGAGCAATTTGATGAGGTAAGCCGCTCAACAAACACCTGGTGGGCAAAAACTCACAGATTCTCCAAACCAAGATAGATCATAACCAACTCGTTCGAAACCCGAAATCAACTAAGGTTTTGAACTCAACGGGGTAGGCTGATCGACAAAAACTTGGTAGGCGAAAATGAAGACCCAAAATCAACAAGAAGTGTAACCCCTGTTTTTCATTTTATGTATTTTGGAGTATATTTTTCATTTTTCGTGTATTTTATATCTCTTGTATTTTTCTGAACTGTATATTGGATATGTTTTCAATATATATTCATTTATATTTAATTTTGAGCTCCTTGTGTTTGGTTGATTATCTCTTTTGTCTCGTTTTTCATCATTTTGATCTTTTCCTCATTTTTGGTCTCGTTATCTTTATTTTATCTTTTTCTTGGTGTTATGGTGGTGTTTTGGTGGTATTTTCCTTTTCCCACTATTTTATCTCCTAATAAGATTTCTAAAGCCAAAAATCCCAATCCTATTTGCATTCCTATTATTATTTGACCCAAAATCCAAAACCCAATTGTATACCTATTACTAGATACTAATACCCACAACCCATTAACCCACATTTAAACTCCTATATATAAACCCCTAATCCTTAAACCCTAAACCCTAACCCTAAAGCTCTCTCTCCCTCTCCTAATCCCGGCTTCCCCTTCCTTTGTGTGCTCCCGGCCTGCATCAACCCCCAAACCCAACACCATCCCTTCCTAGGCTGAGCCCCATTACCGGCCACCACAACCCCCTCCGGCCATACTACACCTCCTACAACCGAGCCCTCCATCTTCCCTGGCTTGTTGTCGACAACCACCATCACCACCATCAACTAAACTCTTGCATCATCCCTTCTTGAGGTGTTCTCAAAGTGGGTGTTTGCCACTTTGATCGTCGTTGCTTCAAAGAGATCGTTTGTGGGTAGTTTTCGTTCGTTGGGCTTGGATTCGTTGCTTGTAGCGGATTTCGTTCGTGGATTTCGCTTCTCTTCGTATTTGCATCGTTCTTCATCCCCTAATTAAGACAAGTAACTTGTACTCTAATTCATTTGTTTGATACAAGTTAAAAAGTTCACCTGTAGTGTAGTTGGGTCTAGAGACAACCAAAGATTGTGATTTCCTTGATGGTTTTTGTCTCTATTATGATAATTTGGCCATAGATGACTCATGACACAAATCTTGATATGTGATAACCTAGGAATGGCCCAAATCTTGATTTTTAGTTATGTATGTGAATAATTGTGTGAATTTGTGTTTGGATTAAGACCCATGTGAATTAATAGGTGTGGACATGTTAATAACCCTAAATCATGATTTTTAGATTCTTGGTAGGTTTTATTTCAAGTTAGGATGTGTTTGGATCAATATTCTTGAAGTTATGATGTTCTTGTTTTGAAGGGTGAAATCTGTATTTTCTGGATATTCTGTGTTGTTTGCTGTTTTCGACTGTGCTACAGTCAGTATCTTGATTTCGGTATAAAATATAAATTTTATTTAATTTTGTCTATTTTTAAACCCCACTGGTTTTGCTTGATTTGAATTTCGTATGACTGAGTTATGGCTGTTTTTGTACAGAGGTGTCGATCTATTTCAGATTCTGTTTTATGTTAATTTTATTAACAAACTATTTTCAAGAACTATTCTATACATATTATCTTGATTCAATATTTTGGTAAGTGTTTCTTTATGAAGTTAGGGATTATCCAGAATTTTGATGAATTTTATTGATAAGTTTTATGTGATGTTCCATGCTATTTTCTAAAATCTACTCGTGCTGTATTTTGCTTGCTGTTCTATAAAGAATCCTATTTTCACTATGATTCCTTATATTGTATGAAAATTATTTGTGAAATGTAAAAGTTAGTAAATTCTATCTATTTTTATATCCCTTTGGCGGAATTGGATTTTGATTCACTGGTTGCGAGATATCTTAGTTTTCGTACAGCAGTGTTGAGATTTCCAGATTTGCTAAACTATGTTTTCTTGATACTTTTGTATTTTTGATGACTGATCTATTCTTACTGGAATATTATGAAAATTTATATTTTGAGTCTAAACATATAGGGAAATATCTCAGATTTTTCCTGGATTTAATTGATGAGTTTTGATGCTGTTTTTCAGACTGAGAATTCGTTTTCCTGATTTCTGACTGAACATGATTTCTATTTTCGAACCTGTTTTGAGTTAAGATGTTGTGAAGTACTATGTGACTTAATTATATTCGTTGGATTCATGTGGATGTCTATTTTCTAGATCCTTTGACGGATCTTGGTTTGCATTTCTGTAGCGACAAGAATCACTGTTTTAGTACTGTACTGTCATGATGTCCTGAATATGAACATACCATGTTTTGCTCGTTTATGTGACTGTATATCATCTATGATTATTGATTTGTTTCTCTGAACCTAATACTGATTATACCATGTTAGTTGGACACCATTTCTTACACATTCCTGCATGTTTGATGACTATAATAAAAATAACCAAGCCGGGATTTCTTAAGGGAAGATCTAGTAGTAGAAAATATGAAAATGTGTTCTTGGAAGGGAACTAGTGTTCCATACTGTTACTGTTACTGTTACTGTTACTGACCCTGTCTACATTACTTCCCATAGGAAGGTGTAGAGTAGAAGAGAACCGCTAGGTTCTGACTGTTACTGTTACTGCTACTGTTACTGATCCTGAGTACACTGCCCCATTATGGTCCACTATGAAATCTAAATACGAAACTGTTTGTTGTAGCAACCATGTGATATGATTTTGGGGCGCATGAAGTGCTACCTAGCTAGTAATACACACAAGACTGTAAGAACATAAAACTGAGACTGTTAGACTGATACTGTTAGACTGATACTGTTAGACTGAGACTGTTATACTGAGACTGTTGGACTGATACTATTATAATATTATCCTGATTCACTGATATACTGAGTTTAATGTTACTAGATATTGTTAGTTGCCATATGATACTGCCTTAGACATAAAACAACTGCACTGTTAGTATACCATGCTAGTTGACTGCCATGCTATTAGTTAGTTTTCCCATGTACTTGTATCCTACATTATTTGTGACCCGCGACTTGCAATTGACGGGTACTTGTTTTCTTCTTTTCTCCTTCTCCTGCAAATTTACTAATTGCAGATCAGGATAGACGACTGCCAGATGGTATTGGTGAGATGATGTATTAGTGCTGGTGATTCTGCTTTATTATTAGTATTTTATTGTTGTTTGAACATTGAATAAAGTGTATTTGGTTTATTGGATATTTATTGTATTTGGGCGATGTGACCCAGGATATTGTTTTTCTCCACTCTGATTTATTTGAGAATATTGTATTTGATTTCAAGTAAAATTTTGTTGGTGTTTTGTTTCAAATTTTGCATGTTGGTTGATACTTTTGCTTCCGCCTCTGATTAATTGTGTGAGATATTGTAAAGATTTTTGAACAGCTTATGGATGATGAAAATCATTCATTGGGCTTTTGTTACGTAGCCGTATTCCGTATTCCTTTTGGGAAGCGAGGCGTGACAGGGATTTTTAGTGGTATCAGAGCATCAGGTTTGGCTAATGTATTAGTTGCCTAATATATTAGACAAGCTTGGCTCGAACTGGGATCTGCACAATATTTCACCAACCATACATGCATAAATGAATTTATACCAACTCTGATTCTGGATACTAGTCTTGTTCCCTCCATTTTGATCCCTTCTTATTCAATTCCTTGATTCCTTGTTTGCTTCTCTCTATCCCTTGATTGTCTATGCTTTCCCTTTGTCTTTGACTTCTTTTAGGTATCATCCTTGTTTGCTCTTTTCCTGCCTATGTTCTTTTTGATTCTGGGGCAACCCATTCTTTTGTCTCCTCTCAATTTGTCACTTGCCATCAGTTGAAGTGTAGCAACATGTCAGAGGCTTGGAACATCGTAACATGTGGTGGAGTTGTCAGTTGTTCCCGTGAGTGTAGGCAATGTCCCGATGTTATTGGGGACGCAGATTTCAAAGCCAACCTGATTATAATTGGAAATTCGGGATTCGACGTTATTCTGGGTATGGATTTGTTGGGTGAAGCCCATGCCATTATTGATTGCCGTGCCAAGAAAGTTATCTTCAGAATTCAAGATCGAGCAGAATTCGAGTTCCATGCCAGGGAATCTTCTCTTGGTCGAGCAAAGACTGCAGTTGAACAGGTGGATTGTGCGATGGAATTGCACTCAGGCTGTGAGGCTGCGTCTCTAGTAGTTCGGAATTTCGTGGATGTTTTTCCAGATGAGTTGCCTAGTTTACCCCCTGATAGGGAAGTGGAATTCGGTATTGATATTTAGCCTAGAACAGAACCGATATCGAAGAGTCCCTACCGAATGGCACCGGTTGAGCTGGCAGAGCTTAAGGTGCAGATTCAGCAGTTGCTTGATTTGGGTTTCATCAGACCTGGTGTTTCACCTTTGGGTGCTCCGGTCCTTTTTGTTGACAAGAAAGATGGTAGTCGTCAACTGTGCATGGATTATCAAGAGCTTAACAGAGTTACTATGAAGAATCGGTATCCGTTGCCCTGGATCGATGATTTGTTTGATCAGTTTAGTGGGGCTGCTGTTTTCTCGAAGTTAGATCTTCGTTCTGGATATCACCAAGTCAAGGTGAAGGCTGCGGATATACAGAAGACTGCTTTCAGCATATACAGAAGACACTAAGCATGTTCATCATCATGGTGCATCGATTCCTAAGAATGGAGTCAAGTACAGTTGTAGAGGAGGATGGACTCGAATTTCTAATATGATATCTTAGAAAATACATGGTACAATCCCAGCATCAACTTCAATGTAACATTAAACACAACCAACTCCACTAAAATTTTCAACTTTTATTACAACAATCTCTTACATAGCACAGCGGAATTTAAAAACATCTCAATTTACAAACTCTTTCTTTTATTTACAACACAGTCTTATTACAACACTGTTCTTACAAATTTACACAAAACTCTATTAAATCAATTTATCTCAAAACTAACTCAAGCATCCACACCTCCAAACTCTAAGCAACAACCTGCAACACATGAGGCTAGAGATGATCCCTAACCCCCAAAACTAAAGGGGTCAGCCATAAATGGTGTGAGTGACATAAAGGCAAACAACATAAATGAACATTAAGCATGGATTCTTAAACAACATGTAATAAACAAGAATACATAAAATATGACATAGCCAGGAAACATGTGAACAATAAGTGAAACTAAACTAAGTGTCAAGTGTAGAAAACAGGAAAACCACGTGGATAAAACCGAGTCAGGAAAACACAATTTCTATATGCGGACTCTCTAATGCGTACTTATCGAAGTCTATGCATCCCACTCTACATAGGTTCGGTGCAAGCCCTTAACGTCTTCACTTCATAGGGTTCAAACCCCCGCTATGCAACTAATCCTATCACGATGACTACTACGAGATAAAGATAAACTGTGAGAATTAGCCAATGCCCGATAATTCCGGAGATAAATCCCACACCACAGGTATTTTACCTGGATAATTCCGGAGATCATCCAACACCGAAACATTGACACATCATCACACGAATACCACATGTGTGTCGCCTCGACCCCGATAATTCCGGAGATCAATCCCACACCACAAGTAATTACCTGAATAATTCCAGAGAAATATCTCACACCACAGGTAATTTACCTGGATAATTCCGGAGATAATCCCACACCCAAAGTAAGATACTTGGATAATTCTGGAGATTAAATCCCACACCGAAAGCCATACTGAGGTACATAACTCATGTTCCCGTTCATCATATCACCACTAGTGCATGTCCTTATTATTTTTGGGTTACTGAACTGCTCAACGAATCTCCTAGAGTTGGTGTACCCTACCGGACTTAACTCAAAACTGAACAACTGAAATGCCTCAACAGACCTCAACAAAATAACTCAACGACGGTATCCTAGGGTCACACACATCCTCTAGAGACTCAAACTCAAATGTCTAAACCAACTTTCCACCATAAATGGCTCAACTGAATATCTTAAAATCATATGCTTAACAGAAGACAAAGTATAGGCTAAAATATCTGAAGACCAATCAATCGAAAAACATTCAAGTTTATGAAAACTCATCAGTACCAGTCGACTTATTACTGTAGTAAGTCGACTGCCCAGAGGAAAAATATCCATGATTCTGAGAAAATAAGTTAAGTAACATAAGTCGACTTAAAAAGCCATCAGTCGGCTAACCCGAGGTAAATTCCAGTATCTTCAAGAAATATTCTAAGTATTATAAGTCGACTTAAGGGGTCATAGGTCGACTGTCCAGAAAAGATACTGCAATAACTTTGCAAAATAAGTTCTAAGTACACCAGTCGACTGAACAAGGGTCTAAGTCGACTGTCCAGAACGGATTTTCAAAAAGCTAAAGACACAGCAGCTGGGTCGTACCAGTCGACTGAAAAGTCTACCAGTCGACTGTCGGCCTACAGTTTGCACAATTTAGGTCTGTATACAATAATCAAAATTTGAGTTTTTCTAAAGATTCATTGTTTGTGAAAATAATTCATATTCAGGTAAAAAATGACAATCTCAAAGTATCCTCAGATTGGATACAATCCTCAAATCAACCAATTTCCTCAAAATCTCAATCTTCATGTTCTAAATTCCTAATTCTTCCATTAGGGTTTCTCAATACTGAATTTCTTTCACAACTCAAAACCAAAATCTGATTTGTATTCACGAGATCCAGATGTTCATCCATCCAATCCCTTATTATCATAACCATACTCATATCTTAAACATGCTTTCTAGCAATACCAATTTATAAACCAAGATTTACTAAACATTCATGGATATCACATACATAATACGACAACAATCATTTCATTGCTCAAACAAACATGTCAAAACAAACAACTAAACCATCATTCACATAAATCAACAACAATCCGAATTCACATCAGTCACCTAAATCAAACAACAAAACAAATTTCATATCACTCACATAAAACATACACAAAGCAAAACAATATGTCACTCACCTTTAGAAACGACGAGATCCAACAATAAAACCTCTCCTTTTGCGAGATCCAAAATCCTCCTCTTGTTCCTCCCCAAAAAAATCACAAAATTCTTTGTTTTGCAGCAAATGACGGCTGCAAATTTCTTTTAAATATCTGGAATAAGGAGTTTAGGGTTTTACCCACTTTTGCAAAATAATCCCTTCAAGATACAACTTTATATATATAGCTCTATTCTTGGAAATTCAATAAAATTCATTTAAATTAGGATTTAAAAGTAAAATATAATCCTAAATCTCAACCAGTACTGTTCAAAACGTCCAGAAAATACATTTTACATTTTAACCCCTAAAAATGACAAATTTGCAAAAAGGTCCTTCTTTTCTCAAAATTTGCAAATGGTTCCAATTAATTTCAGAAAAATCTGGAAAAATACTAAATTAATCCCAAATATTAAATAATGATTTTTCATGAAGAAAACTTGACTTTCAAACTTCTCAAGAAAGCATTTGCACGTGTTTTGCACGTGTAAAAAGATAAATTTTTCTGAAAATGTTCATAAATTCTCCAAAAATCATTTTAGTCATTTATAAACCTTTAAAAATAATATTTTAAAAATACGGGGTTCTACATCACTCCCTCCTTAGAAGAGTTCTGTCCTCAGAACTACTACTAATGAGTCCAAACCACATACCAACAAAGGAAACAATATCTCATAAATGGAAACATAGTCCAAACAATTGCATACGACAACACAATCAAAATAGAAGGAATACAACTTAACTCAATCAATGGTACAAATATTCAATAGAATCACAATCACATAAAAGAAATACACTCATACAAAAAGCTCAAGAAAATCCTTCTGCATGCGATCCTCTAGCTCCCAAGTAGCCTCCTCGAACTGTTGATTCCTCTACAACACCTTGACCATAGGTATTACCTTGCTCCTAAGAACTCTCTCCCTACGATCAACGATCTCAATAGGCCGTTCCTTGTAACTCAAGTTCACCTGTAGATCTTCAGGAATCTCTACCAACTGATGATTCTGATCTGGCACATACTTCCTCAATAACGACACATGGAACACATCCTGCACTTGTGCCATCTCCTCTGGAAGCTTCAATCTATATGATGTCTTGCCAATCCGCTCCATGATCCTGTATGGCCCAATATACCTTGGCGCCAACTTGCCTCCCTTACCAAACCTGATTAATCCTTTGATCGGAGAAACCTTAAGGAAAACTGCATCCCCAACCTCAAACTCTAAGTCTCTTCGTCGAGTATCAGCATAACTCTTCTACCGACTCTGAGCCTCGACTAACCTCTTGCGAATCAGCTCAATCTGCTCCGATGTCTGCTGTACGATCTCAGGACCATACATCTGCCTCTCGCCCACCTCGTACCAACAAACAGGTGTCCTGCACCTTCGCCCGTACAAAGCTTCATATGGTGTCATCCCAATACTCGCATGGTAACTGTTGTTATAAGCAAACTCAACCAATGCCAAGTATCTCTCCCAACTACCACCGAAATCCATAACACAAGCCCTCAACATGTCTTCCAGCACTCGATTCACCCTCTCCGTCTGACCATCGGTCTGTGGGTGAAAAGCGGTACTAAAATCAGTTTTGGTGCCTAAAGCTGCTTGTAGGCTCTTCCAAAACCTTGAAGTGAACCTTGCATCTTTGTCGGAAACGATCGACACTGGAACTCCATGAAGTCTCACAATTTCTCCAATGTACAACTCAGCCAATTTCTCCATCGACCAAGTAATCTTCATGGCTAGAAAGTGAGCCGACTTAGTCAAACAGTCCACGATAACCCAAATCGAGTCATTGCCCTTCGAACTCCTCGGCAAACCCGTGATGAAATCCATACTGATATCCTCCCATTTCCACTCCGGAATGGGCAACGGCTGTAACAAACCTCCAGGTTTCTGATTTTCTGCTTTGATCTACTGACAAGTCAGACACCTTGCCACGAAATCTGCCACATCCCTCTTCATACTAGACCACCAAAAGTGTTGTTTGATGTCCCTGTACATCTTCGTGCCTCCTAGATGAACTGTCAACAATGTACTATGTGCTTCCTGCAAGATAGTATCTCTCAAATCTGCATTATCTGGAACACACAACCTCTCACCCAACCAAAGAATTCCATCTTGGACACGAAACTCTTATAGTCTGCCCTCTGAAACCTGTTGCAACATCTTCTGAATCTCTGAGTCTGATCTCTGACCTTCCACAATCCTCTCTCTCAAGGACGGTTGCAACCTCAACTGAGCCAAAGACGCTCCTAAACCCTGCAGCAGCACCTCGATACCTGCCTGATCAATCTCTGCTGCCAACTCACTTCGAGTAGTGATCAAACTTGATAAACTACTCTTCCTACTAAGTCCATCTGCCACCACATTCGCCTTGCCCGGATGATACTTGATCTCAGGACGAATGTCTTCCAAAACATCCAACCACCTTCTCTGCCAAAGATTAAGATCCTTCTGTTGATAAATGTACTTCAGGCTCTTGTGGTCAGTGTACATGTTAACCTTCTCACCATAAACATAATGCCTCCACTGTTTCAAGGCATAAATGATAGCTGCTAGCTCCAAATCATGCGTCGGATAATTTTTCTCATGCGGACGCAATTGCCTCGAACCATAAGCAATAACCTTGCCTTCTTGCATCAAGACACAACCCAAACCTCTGAGAGACGCATCACTGAAGATATCATAATCCTTCCCAGCTTGTGGCAAAGCTAAGATAGGTGCATTAGTCAACCTCTCCTTTAATTCAAGGAAACTCTCCTCACACTTATCAGTCCATGAAAATGCCACATTCTTCCGGGTCAAACCTGTCAAAGGAAATGCAATCTGAGAATAACCCTGAATGAGTCTTCTGTAGTAACTAGCTAAACCCAAGAAACTTCTGACTTCCTTCACATACGTTGGCCTAGGCCAATCCTTCACTGCTTCAACTTTCTGAGGATCAGTGGCCACTCCCTCCTTAGAAAGAATATGACCAAGGAAAGCTACCTCAGACTTCCAAAACTCACACTTCGACATCTTAGCATACAAGCTATGCTCCTGTAATTTCTGTAATACCGCTGTCAAGTGCAAAGAATGCTCCTCCTCCGACTTCGAATACACCAAAATATCGTCGATGAAAACCACCACGAAGGAGTCAATAAATGGCCTCAAAACCCGATCCATCATATCCATGAAAACTGCTGGCGCATTCGTCAACCCGAATGGCATTACCAAAAATTCATAGAGTCCATGACGAGTCCGGAAAGCTATCTTACTCACATCTTCCTCCTTGACTCGAACCTGATGATACCTTGATCTCAAATCAATCTTCGAAAACACCGCTGCTCCTCGAAGCCTGTCGAACAAATCGTCAATCCGCGGCAGTGGATACTTGTTCTGAATAGTCACCCTATTCAACTCCCGATAGTCAATGCACATCCTCATTGACCCGTCCTTCTTCTTGACCAACAACACTGGCACTCCCCACGGAGAAGAACTCGACCTAATAAGCCCTTTGCTCAACAGCAACTCAATCTGCTTCTTCACTTCATCCTGCTCTACAGGTGCCATCCTGTACGGAACCTTAGAAATCGGCGCACTCCCCAGCTGAACATTGATGCAAAACTCCACATCTCTCTGCGGCGGTAATCCTGGAAAATCTTCCAAGAACACCTTAGGAAAATCTCAGACAACCGGAATGCCCTTGACTTCATCTGAAATTGCCATCTTAGATACCATTGCAGCCACCTTCGGAATCTTCTTCTTCCCTTGAAAGTCACTGCAGGGTCTACCTGGTGCTTTCACCAACACCTCCTTCTGCTTGCATTCAATTGTGGCATCATATACTGTCATCCAATCAATGCCCACGATGACATCCACACCCAAGACTTGCAGCTCGATCAAATCAATGCCGAACAACCTCCCACCAATCTCGATATCACAACCCTCGTAATATCGATCAGCAATCAATTCTTCACCTGACGGCATTGCCACTGACAAAATCTTGCCTAGAAACAACTTAGGTTCCACACCTAAGACCCTCGCAAAATTTGGCGATACAAAAGTATGCGACGAACCAGTATCAAATAAAACATTTGCCTTTATTCCATTAATCAAAACAATTCCTGTTACAAGAAGAGTGATACTCAATCTCCTATTATTCTCGAATAAAGGTTTTACTTATTACATTGATTTAAAAATAAAATCAGAATTCTTGCATACCCTGTATTACATCTTCCGAGTTACCCGCGTCCTCCTCGGTTAATGCAAATACTCGCCCTTGCCTCTGGAATTTGCTTCCACCCGAACCATCCTTCCTCAATTGTGGATAATGGGGCTTAGAATGTCCTGCCTGCCCACACTGGGAACAAATCTGCTTTGCCAACTTCGGACACGCTGACCTGTAATGTCCTGCCTCCTTGCAGTAATAACAAATCACTCCCTGAGTTGCAGGTGCCTTCTGCACTGGATCACTGAACTTGATCTGCTTCGTGGGGAATCCCTTCCTACTCTGACCTGATGCTGGCCTCTTGTTCCGGTTCCATGTATCTTGCCTCTTCTGAACTGGTCCATGTCCTCCTCAGTCATAGCTGCTCTCCTAACCAGCTTGTCGAACCTTCTGATGCCCAACGGGATCATCCTCGACCTCAAGTTTGGCCTCAAGCCCTGATCAAACTTCTTGGCCTTCTTCACTTCGTCAACGACCAACTCTGGTGTATACCTCGAAAGCTGAGCAAACTTAGTCTCATACTCCTGCACGGTCATGCTGCCCTGCTGAAGGTTCAAGAACTCGGTCGCCTTCTTCTCCTGAACATCTAGGGGAAAGAAGCGATCCCTGAATTCCTCCAGAAAGGCTTCCCAAGTCATCGGCTGGTCTCTTAAAGTCCTTTTCAGCGATTCCCACCAGACACCAGCGTCCTTTTCCAGCTGCATAGTACCCAACTTTACCTTATTGGCTACCGGAGTCTTCGATACCTCGAAGATTGTCTCCATCCTCCTAATCCAATCGTCAGTTGCGTTTGGATCAGATTGCCCCTAAAAAACTGGCGGCCTCATCCTCTTAAAGGACTCGATCTGCTTGATAGGATCGGCATTAACCAATCCCTGTCCAGCTCCATGATTTTGCTGCTGATTCTGCTGTTGATTCTGACTTTGCACCAAATTAAATGCCATTAGCGCATTCAGAGTCTGATACACCTTGGCGAATTCAGCCTCAAGATCGATTCCGGTTCCTCGAGAACTACCAGATCCATCCTCATTGTTACCACCATTCCTGGGCCTGGGTGCAACTATTCTGAATACTGCAAAATGAAGGAAAAGTTAGAGCATCACACAAAATTCAAACTCACATCAATATCCTTTGGCAAAACTTCACTTGTATCCCAAAGGTAAAACATCATGTTTCAGTTCTATGTGATACTCACTCTTTAATATCCGCACCTAGGTCCTCACACTCTAGTGTCCACACCTAGGTTATTTTTATGCCATGTTTATTATTACTATTGAAGCATGCTCTGATACCAATCTCTGTAGCGCCCCGAATTTCTAATATGAGATCTTAGAAAATACGTGGCACAATCCCAGCATCAACTTCAATGTAACATTAAACACAACCAACTCCACTAAAATTTTCAACTTTTATTACAACAATCTCTTACATAGCACAGCGGAATTTAAAAACATCTCAATTTACAAACTCTTTTTTTTATTTACAATACAGTCTTATTACAACACTGTTCTTACAAATTTACACAAAACTCTATTAAATCAATTTATCTCAAAACTAACTCAAGCATCCATACCTCCAAACTCTAAGCAACAACCTGCAACACATGAGGCTAGAGATGATCCTTAACCCCCAAAACTAAAGGGGTCAGCCATAAATGGTGTGACTGACATAAAAGCAAACAACATAAATGAACATTAAGCATGGATTCTTAAACAACATGTAATAACCAAAAATACATAAAATATGACAAAGCCAGGAAACATGTAAACAACAAGTGAAACTAAACTAAGTGTCAAGTGTAGAAAACAGGAAACCACGTGCATAAAACCGAGTTAGGAAAATACAATTTCTATATGCGGACTCTCTAATGCGTACTTGTCGAAGTCTATGCATCCCACTCTACATAGGTTCGGTGCAAGCCTTTAACATCTTCACTTCATAGGGTTCAATCCCCCGCCATGCAACTAATCATATCACGATGACTACTACGAGATAAAGATAAACTATGAGAATTAGCCAATGCCCGATAATTCCGGAGATAAATCCCACACCACAGGTATTTTACCTGGATAATTCCAGAGATCATCCCACACAGAAACATTGACACATCATCACACGAATACCACATGTGTGTCGCCTCGACCCCGATAATTCCGGAGATCAATCCCACACCACAAGTAATTACCTGAATAATTCCAGAGAAATATCTCACACCACAGGTAATTTACCTGGATAATTCCGGAGATAATCTCACACCCAAAGTAAGATACTTGGATAATTCCGGAGATTAAATCCCACACCGAAAGCCATACTGAGGTATATAACTCATGTTCCCGTTCATCATATCACCACTAGTGCATGTCCTTATTATTTTTGGGTTACTGAACTGCTCAACGAATCTCCTAGAGTTGGTGTACCCTACCGGACTTAACTCAAAACTGAATAACTGAAATGCCTCAACAGGCCTCAACAAAATAACTCAACGCCGGTATCCTAGGGTCACACACATCCTCTAGAGACTCAAACTCAAATGTCTAAACCAACTTTCCACCATAAATGGCTCAACTGAATATCTTAAAATCATATGCTTAACAAAAGACAAAGTATAGGCTAAAATATCTGAAAACCAATCAATCGAAAAACATTCAAGTTTATGAAAACTCATCAGTACCAGTCGACTTATTACTGTAGTAAGTCGACTGCCTAGAGGAAAAATATCCATGATTCTAAGAAAATAAGTTAAGTAACATAAGTCAACTTAAAAAGCCATCAGTCGGCTTACCCGAGGTAAATTCCAGTAACTTCAAGAAATATTCTAAGTATTATAAGTCGACTTAAGGGGTCATAGGTCGACTGTCCAGAAAAGATACTGCAATAACTTTGCAAAATAAGTTCTAAGTACACCAGTCGACTGAACAAGGGTCTAAGTAAACTGTCCTAGAATGGATTTTCAAAAAGCAAAAGACATAGCAGCTGGGTCGTACCAGTCGACTGAAAAGTCTACCAGTCGACTGTCGGACTACTGTTTGCACAATTTAGGTCCGTATACAATAATCAAAATTTGAGTTTTTCTAAAGATTCATTGTTTGTGAAAATAATTCATATTCAGGTAAAAAATGACAATCTCAAAGTATCCTCAGATTGGATACAATCCTCAAATCAACCAATTTCCTCAAAATCTCAATCTTCATGTTCTAAATTCCTAATTCTTCCATTAGGGTTTCTTGATACTGAATTTCTTTCACAACTCAAAACCAAAATCTGATTTGTATTCACGAGATCCAGATGTTCATCCATCCAATCCCTTATTATCATAACCATACTCATATCTTAAACATGCTTTCTAGCAATACCAATTTATAAACCAAGATTTACTAAACATTCATGGATATCACATACATAATACGACAACAATCATTTCATTGCTCAAACAAACATGTCGAAACAAACAACTAAACCATCATTCACATAAATCAACAACAATCCGAATTCACATCAGTCACCAAAAAAAAATTTCATATCACTCACATAAAATATACACAAAGCAAAACAACATGTCACTCACCTTTAGAAACGACGAGATCCAACAATAAAACCTCTCCTTTTGTGAGATCCAAAATCCTCCTCTTGTTCCTCCCCAAAAAAATCACAAAATTCTTTGTTGTGCAGCAAATGACAGCTGCAAATTTCTTTTAAATATCCGGAATAAGGAGTTTAGGGTTTTACCCACTTTTGCAAAATAATCCCTTCAAGATACAACTTTATATATATAGCTCTATTCTTGGAAATTCAATAAAATTCATTTAAATTAGGATTTAAAAGTAAAATATAATCCTATCTCAACCAGTACTGTTCAAAACGTCCAGAAAATACATTTTACATTTTAACCCCTAAAAATGACAAATTTGCAAAAAGGTCCTTCTTTTCTCAAAAGTTGCAAATGGTTCCAATTAATTTCAGAAAAATATGAAAAAATACTAAATAAATCCCAAATATTAAATAATGATTTTTCATGAAGAAAACTTGACTTTCAAACTTCTCAAGAAAGCATTTGCACTTGGTTTGCATGTGTAAAAAGATAAATTTTTCTGAAAATGTTCATAAATTCTCCAAAAATCATTTTAGTCATTTATAAACCTTTAAAAATAATATTTTAAAAATACGGGATTCTACAGAAGAGACACTAGAAAGCCAAACCCCAATGCAATCGTTGCATACTAATTACAACTCCACAAAAGAGTTCGGAGGTGATCAATCACCAACTCCAGACCGAGCTCCACAAGAGACTTCGAAGATGACAAGAACCCAACTCAAAGAAGCCCCCGAAGTCATCCACAATTCAAACTCAGTAAGAAACCAAAATTGGGTCAAAACCAAAGCTCCAAGATCGGTGAAAAATAGCACTTGGCCAACACTTGAACTCAACAAGGGCTTCCGAATCGACGAGGGCTCATGAAGACAACAACTCCAACTCGACAGTCGAGCTTCGAAGTCAAATAAAATCAAACCCAAAAACCTTTGGTCGAGCAAGAACAACGATCAACCTCTTGTCAATGGAAGCTTTGGTCAACGAAAGAGGTGGTCGACGAAGGCATTAAGGTCGTCGAGACTGGTGTTCGTCGAAGCACCTGGTCAGCGAAGCACATGGTTACCAACAAGACTCCCTAGTTGCCAAGCTCCGAGGTCACTGAAACTACTGGTCGGCGAGGAAGAAGTGGTCGATGAAACCCTTGGTCACAAAGAGTTTGCTCGTTGAAGCATCAAAGTCGACGAAGGTGTGGTTGCGAAAACTCCATCGTTGCATGACGAAGAAGATGGAATGGTTGGTCGAAAAAAACAAGTTGTACGGGCTTGGTCGATGAGAACGTGGGTCGGCGAAGCTCTCAATAGATCGGCAAAACTCCTGGTAGACTAAGAAATTGAGCGGTTGGTTGCTAAAACTGTTGGACGACCAAGTCAGATGCCTGCAGCAATTTTGGACTATCGAATTGCCTCGATGTGCGAGCAAACGCGAGAAGGATGTATATGGTTGAGCCACGTTACGCGCTTCATCCCTTCCGCACAGTTCCACTTCCAACTCCACTTCTCGGCTGCTCGATCACCCCGATGCGAGCTAGCGCGAGAACGACTTGTGGGATGTCGCCACATCGCTTGCACTTTCCTGCTCGCTTCTCAGCCCTCCATTCCACTTAGCGAGCGAGCCTCAGCATGATGGACACTCCCGATTGCACCACGTCACCCCCCCCCCATCACAATGCTCAAATCGTGACCACTCGATCACATTAGCAGGCGAGCCCGGGCTTGATCAACACACAAGATTGCTCCAAAAAGTGTGGCAAATTTGTTAATTCAATAAAAAAAATCAACAAAAATTAATTAAAATTTAAAATTTTAATTAAAAATTCCAAATAATAATTATTTAATTCAGGAAATTTATTAAAATTTTCAAAATATAATTAAAATTGGTATAATTAATTAAACAATTTGAAAAATCAATTATTAATTGGGGAAATTTTATTAAAAATCCGAAAAAGTTATGGGAAATTCACAAAAAATCGAAAAAGTCTAGGAAAATATTCGTCGCCTCCAGAAGCTTTCAAATAGTTTCAGGTATCTCTAATCGTCTCTGAAAGCCAAGATAGTATCCCAGAACTCTGAAATAAGGCAAACTACTCTCCAAAAGTCGAGAAAATCATCTTTAGGGAGTGGGGAGCTTAGGATAATCGTAAAAATTGCAACCAATCAGGGTCGTATGATTCCAACACAGATCTTAAAGCTTCTACGTGCAAATTAACAGTAACGGGCCTTTTTAACAGGTCTGGGCTGTCTTTAGGCTCATTAACAAGGCATGTGCTGCTTTCAAGCCCATTAAAAAGCGACTGGGCCGACCAAGAGAGACACCCAGCCCATGAGAGTTGTATGTCAAATCTTTTGCCCCATCCAAAGAGTAACCAATTCTATCTCTTAAGGCGGAGAATCAACAAGAAATAACTGATTCATATCAATCTCCTAACTATTTCTCAGGCCTATAAATATCGTCCTCCTTCTCTGAGTCAAAAGGTAATTGGCAATTTCTCTCTCATACTCTATTTCTCTCTCTGGTTCTAACATGTGCGTTAGAGGGTATCGCCGGGACCATCCCCGGTGTTTCAGGCTCTTTGTAGGTCCATCGGTCACGTCAGCAACCGTCGGATTTAGATCAAGGTCCTCTTTCAACGATTTAGATCCAATCTCAGGAGTTCTAACCATTTTTTACGGCGACGGTCGAAGGTTAGATATTTAGTAGTTTCCTTTAAAATATGAACTCACTATTTGTTTGCTGCCACACCAAATTTAGTAGGTTTTAGTCCCTATTTTTGTCGATTTTGATAAATTCTAAATTTCAATGTTTTTGCCAGATTTGTGCTATATAGTTCATCTTTATATGAAATTTTTTAAAGATTTGAAATTTTTTATTGTGGCCAAATTTTGTGGGTTAGTCCATCATTTTTCAGCTGATTTTGAGAATTACTAAATTTTACTGTTCTTAGCATGTACTATACCATTTTCTGTTAATTTTGAGAAATACTAATTTCATTGTTTTAATTAGATTTGTTGAAAAATAGTTCACATGTTTCGACATATTTCAAGAAAGTTTAATTTTTAATATTTTTTGTCGGCTATATTGTACAACCATTTTGTTGATTTTAAGAAATTATAAATCTCGATATTTTTGGCCAGATTCTGTGCACTATTCTATTGTTTTGATTCAATTTTTTGGAAATTCTGAATTTGACTGTTTGGACAAATTTTGTGGATTATTAATCCACCATTTTTGACTCATATTGAGAAATTTTAAATTTCACTATTTTTACCAGATTTTGAGGACTACAGTCTACCGTTTTCCAACATATTTTGGGAAAAGTTATATTTTTTTGCTTTGCTCTATTTTTAAGACTAAAATTCACTAGTTATGCCATATTTTTAAATTTTCAAAATTTTATCATTTTGGCCATATTTTTTGAGTTGTCCACTAATTTTGTAGATTTTGGTTAAAATCTGATTTTGTAGATTTTGGTTAAAATATGAAGTCAATGATCACGAGTTGCTTTCAACTATCTAGTCCTTTAGGTGCGAGTTTAATCAGGGCCGTGGCAATATCTAATCGTAACTATGGAAATAGACCCGGCCCATGCCGACTCAATGACAATTTCAACAATTTATTTGATAGCTAATTCTAAAGCATATAGATGTATCTCTCAAGGGGAGACTTTTTGACAAAATTTTAAGGGGTTGAAATAGTACTATATCAACTAGGTAGTGGGGCTCTGTGAAAGTGGGGGTATATGTAGGAGGCATATGAGTGACTATATCAGTAACCTTATTTTGAGCATAGGGATAATTTTTAAAAAATAAAAATTGTTGGAAATTATATTTGAAAAGTAAATTCTATAAATTGGTTGTTAATATTATTAGTTTTTTAATACAAATGTAACCTACATTATATTATTTCATGATTTTAACAGAGTACTTACTTTGAGTGGGTTAATTGAGTTTTATTTCTTCATAATGTTATGTATTTTTATAGCCTATAAAATGACTTAAAATGGCTAATGGCTTATAAAGAGAACAAGATATAACAAGAATAATATATTCCATTATTAGATCTACAAATTATAAATCTAGTATATTACCTTTGGGCAACTTGAAGCACTCCTCGAGTCAAGAGTCTAATTTTTCCCATGCGTCTGACAACCAGATGCTCGGGGGGTATATTTATTGCTAGGAAGCTGACTGCATAAGCTACCTACATGAAGGCTGCATTAGAATTTTTAAAGCATAGCCAGTTAAGTTTGACTTTTTGCCCCAAACCGACGTATTTTCTTAACTTTTTTTGTATGGAGAAAATACAACAAATTATTTTCTTAACATGCTTTTACTTTAATTTAATTAAATATTTTCATACTCATATGGTATCTGTTATTATTTTTATAGAGAACTGTTGCTTTTTTCGGTTTGGGAGTAATCAGATGATGAGTTCGGATTTTGAGGAAAAACTAAAGATCTATATTGTCGATCTTGATCTGAATGGTGGTGGTTGAATACTCCTTTATCTGAATCTGAACAGTTGAGAGTGCCCGGATTTGGATTCGACAACTGAAAACGTCTGATGAACCTATACACAGTCTTAACACCGGAGTTAGCCCCGGTGAAAGACCATCCTACGCTCAAGTCAGTAACTCAGAGAGAATATTCGAGTTAGTGGAAAAGTTTTGATTACCTATGAACGAATGAGGGGGAAAGTATTTATAGGCATAGGCGGTCAGTTGCAGAAGATTGACTTAAAATGCAACTTCTGGAGATTCCCCTAGTGAATAGATAAAATTAGTTGTTCTTCATTTTATGTAGAGATAGAGTCAGTTACTCTTCTTGTTAAAGAGATAGAGTTTGTTGCTCTTCTCTTGTTAGAGAGATAGAGGGGATTACTATATGGGGTATTTGAATGACAACCTTAATAGACCGAAAATTTCATCTTGCTTTGGAGGTAAGTAAACCAAGATTGTGGATCTGGTTGAATTAATGGGTCGGGAAACAACCCATATTCATCTAGCAGGCCTGTCAATTGCTGAAATTATTGTTCTACCCTTGATGCGTGCCAAAATCATACTACATAGATTTGTTGTAACTTTTACCCATATCATAAGCCCCCACTCTTGGATATTGAGTATAACAGCCTTCAAGGAGTAGTTCTCCCTATTTCGGATGATTTGGAAAGCTTGCTTGACTTTTGGGGATCATATAGGAGCCTTGTTCGAAGCTTCTAGGGGCAAAAACAATTTTTGGACCTCTCTTCCCGGCTCATTACTATATTTCATTATTTTTCCGGACTTATAACTATTTTAATAATTTTAAATTAACTTTTCCATATTCATAATTTTTTTTATAGAAATTTCAATTAATATTCCCAATTTTATAATTATTTTTTGGAATTATTAACAATTTTTTCGAATTAGTAATTATTTTTAGGAATTCTTAAGTCATTTTTTTGTATTGAAAAACTAAGGCTATATATCTATAGTTCTTATGAACCTAACTCATTGAAATTCCATCCAATAAAACAGAAGAATTATATATTTCCAAAATAATAGATAGGAATATCACAAATAAAGCCATTGGGACTCCCATAAGTGGTGTAGTCCCCCAGCCTGGAGCTACTTTACCATATTCTGAATTCAGTTGAATTTTCTAAATAATTAATTATTTTCTGGAATGCTTGATTATACTTTCAAAGTTTAAATTATTTTCTGGACTTTTTAGTTCAAAAAAAAAGAGCGCGCCGTTTGGAGCGATCGGGGCCATCAGATCAAGCAAATGTGGATTTCTTGGAGATTGGACGACTGACATTTGCCCAACCCCAAAATCCTCAGACGACAAGTTTGGCACCGAGGAGCTTGGTGCATATTTTGAGGAGATCCAACATTCGCAGAGGAGTGGCAAAGATTTTGAGGCAACCAGACGATAATGGGCAGTCGAAAACGATAACCTTCTTGCACAACGTAATCACCGATAAGGAGGGCTTGGCACCAATGTTGAAATTAGCGATAGCGCAAGTGTAGCGCTTAAGCCCCCAATAGTGCAAAACGTAAATAGTTTAAGCTATGAAGATTTTTTTAATTTTAAAAATTAAAATTAATTATCCAAAAAAAATTCTAAAGTTTAAATGATTTCTTAAAACTAAACGAAATAAATTTGTAGGCTCAAAAATGCTAAATATTCACCAAGAAGGCTTAAATATTCAATAACCAAGACTTCAAGTTACAAGGCCTGAAAACAAATGTAAACGTGAATATAAAATGGAATTACTAAGTTGATGAAGTAGCTTAGCTTTGCTGACTCTAATCTAATACCCCTAATTCAAACTTCAAAATTCAAAAAAATAAAATTAAGAAATTGAAATCATGAAGGATTGACTACAAAAAGAAAGCATGAATAATTGGAAAAGAGGAAAGAGAATAAGAGAAATTTTAATAGTCGGATTACTAGCTAGAATAAAACAAAAAAGAAAGAAATACTGATAAATTTGTTGGTAATATAGCCTCTAGAGACTGGATAGATGAAAAAATTGGAGTCTTCACAAGGATTTGGTGTCTTACTCTTAAAAAAATGATAAAAGAGGAAAAGAACGAAGGGATTTTCTCACTTGTGTTTATAACTTAATGATTTTTTTTTCTTTTTCAGTTAAATAAAAGAGTATATTTGTAGCGCAAGTTATTTAAGTTAAGCTACAATGAGCAAATAGCGTAGCGCAGAGATATGTGGAAAATGGGTTGTACGCATGAGGTTTGTACCAGAATGGGCAGAGCTAGGTTACATAGTGACCTATTTCGAGCTTCATAGTGCACTATTTTATAAATTTTCGGGCACATATTCGAGACTGATTGGAAGACCTGGAGAGCGCCATGTCAGCATGCTAAGTGGTCATGACTGGGACCCGTGTGGAACCCGCCACTTTGCCACATCACCATTTCTTTTACTAGGTCAATCTCGCCACGGCTGCTGCCACATTAGCATATACGACCGGAGAGCAATTATGTGCTTTGCCCGTGATAAATGGAGGGAGACTGTGATTACCCCAACATCACCTCGATCAGACGGCTGAGATTTTGCCACGTCAAACAAAGATTCCAATAAGGGAGAGAGAGACACTGAGATTTATTTTGAATTTGATTTGGGATTTTGGGATTTTGGGATTTGGATTTTGTATTTGGATTCTGGATTTGGATTTTGATTTGGGATCCAAATTTGGATTTGGACTTGGGATCCGGGTTTTGATTTTGATTTGAGATTTTTTTTGTCATGGCTGCACATGGAGGTTTTTTTTATTTTTTTCATATATATATATATAGGATCAAGAGCAAGGTGGCTCTGATACCAAGTTAGAAAATGAGAAATTAATTCTATATATCATAAAAGCAGCAAATACATTAAGGGCAATAACCTCACATATATAAGCGAAGCCTTGTCAACTTACTATATAGATCCCGAACAATCCCAATATTACACTCGTACATCATACACTCAACATATAAAATAGATATGTCTCCATTAATGAGATACTAGTAATTACATGCGTGATGCACATCTTAATAAATATTTTTTAAAAAAGTAAAAACTCCAACGTAGTCTAGCCGTGAACCTGAACCCCCCTTTATATTAAATAAGCATGGGCAATGCTCGTGTTGGGCTGTATACAAACGATAACTCTAACTCTCTCATTATAATATTAGAGATTATTTATATGATACAGGGATTACATTCAATTCATTTATGTACAATAATTCTAATATATTTGCACCTTCAATTCAATAGTGAACAAATTTTTATAATTTATGTCACAAAAATTTCAAACTTTATATCGAAACCGATACCTTCAACTCAATTGAGGGGGTTTCAACACAAAAAGAAAAGGAAATTTTTTAATAAGAAATTGAAAAAAAGAAACAAAGGAATCATAATAATAAAAAAAATGAAGGAAAGGAATTATAATAATTGCTCAGCATAGCTGATGATGCACCTGATGTATATCTAAGGATGGCAACCGGGCCGGGTTGACCCGCCCACTCGAACCCGATCCGCAAATAGGCGGTTCGGGTCCGGTTCGAAACCGCGGGTCGACCCGGGTCGAAAAATTCGTAAACTCAACCCACTCGACCTGATCGGCGAACCCGTTGACTAGGTCAAACCCGCCGGCAACTCACACGCACGACCCACAGGTTTGGACCCGTTTGACCCGAACAGGTCAACCTTTCGACCCGCGTGGGTCAAATGTTCGACTCGCGGGTCAAACGGTAACGACTCTGTTTTCGGTTATTTTTTGGTTTTTTTTTGTTCCCCCCCGCGCCCCCCCCCCCCTATAAGTACCCCTTTAATTCAATCTAAAAATTTCCACACCTTCCTCTCTTACTCTCTCTACTACTACTACTCAATTCAATCTCAATTCAATCAAGTTTTTTTTTTAACAAAGAAGTGAAAATTTTCGATCGTATCGAATTGTATTGATTCAACTCTCAACTACGTATACTTCAACTCATTCATCAAAGAAGCTCTCTCTCTCTCTCTCTCTCTCTCTCTCTCTCTCTCTTTCAAGTTTCAACGACTACCGGACTACATGACGTCGTGACTACGTCTACTACATTTCTCTACTTTTATTTTCTTTCTCATTTCTATATTCGATTATCCGCGAAATATGGTATCAAAATTTCACAATCCTCCTATTGTCTTGATTTTTGTTGTAGTTCTAATTTTTTGTATCATATTTGTTTGTTGGTTTTTCTCTATACTCTTTCTCAACCCTCCTATTGTTTTTTAGATTTTATTTTTTTAACACATACCTCATATTTTTTTTGTTTGTATTATTGAACATACAGCAGAAAAACTGTAGAAATCATTTTTTTTCACATATACTATTACCATGTCTAGATCACGAGGTAGCGCCATAGCTAAAGTGGACAAGATTCCACCGGTACTTCATGTCAGCCTCCAATAGTCCCACATGTAGAGCCTGAATTTATACCGAATCCTATGGTAGGATATCACGATGTCCTTCCATATGACATAGAAGAAGAAATGCTTAATGTTGACACACAAACACAACAAATCAAACCTACTTGTAGTGGAAAAACTAGGGGAAAACAAGTGATTGACACAGATTTTATGACTATATCCCTTATGAGAATAATCCGGGTGTAGGATATAAGATTTGTAAACATTGTGTCAAGAGTTACAAATGGAAGAAGGGTGAGGGAACGGGTACAATTAAAAGACACATTTTAAATGTACACAAAGAATTAGTACAAGACCAACAAGGCCAACAAAAAATCAACCCTAGGATCAGACAAATAGATAGCCAACCTATGATCCCGAACTTGTTCGTCGGAAAATGACCCGACTAGTTATTAAGGATGGGCAACATTTTTCCTATTCCGATAGTAGGAATGTAGAGTCTTCAACCAAAATGCACTAAATCCATATTTTAGAAGAATTCCTAGAAATACACTAAAGTCCGATTGTTTTAAACTTCACAACGAAATGAAAGACGCTTTAATTGCACTCTTGTATTCTTTAACTTGTAGAGTGTCATTAACTTCGGATTATTGAAAAAGTTGTAACAATATTTTGATGATAGGCTTAACTTGTCATTAGATAGATAGTGATTGGATGATTCAAAAGAGAACCATCGCATTTGTGGCTTTTCCGTATTCCCATAGTGGACTAGTGCTATGTCTAATTTTTATACAAATATTTGTACTCATTTACCCATTAAAATTGCTTGTTTTCGATTATATTGTTTATAATTCATCTTATTTCTATAAGATTTCAATTAATTATTTATTTATGAAGAAATAAGATTTTTGATGCAAAAAGTGATTATTTTTGATAAAAATCAACAAAACAAAGAAAAACTATTGATTTATTATTTTTAATGATTTGTTGAATTTTATATGTTACAAATTGACAATATAGGAGCAAAATACAATTTTAATTGTTAGAGTGTGTAAAATGAATAAACAAATTTAAATGGATTTTGATAAAGCAAAAATAAAATTAGTTATTTGTTTAAGTCTATCTAATTAATTTAAATTTAAATATTTATTTTAAATTCTGATTTTTATTTTGCAGATATATCCTAATCCTAGTCTACAGCTCCTATAAAATCAATTTCGAAGCAAGAACAAAAGGGAGAGAGAGGTGCGGTTCCAAACACAGGGAACTCAGCGGAAAAAGACGGAAAATAAAAATATAAAAAAAAATTAATTAAAGGAAGAGAGAGAGACAGAACAATCTCTCTGTCTCTCATCTCTGACACATGGGCGAAATCGAGAAAAGGCACGTGACTCGGCTCTGGGTCCCACGCGCAAGAAGAAGGACGTAGCCGACAGTTGGCTGCTGATCCTGGCGCGGAATCCCACGCGCTAACGACTTCGACGCAGACAAGCGTGACAGGCTTGTCTGCTGACTGCGCGTGTGACGTGGCGATTGCTGACGACTCGACGTGACGGCTCTGCTGCTTCTCTGACTGGCGCGTGTGACGTGGCGAAATCTTGGGGTTCATTTTTTTGAGACAGAAGGAGAGAAAGGACTGGTTTGCAATTATTTTTTATATTTTTTCTCTTCTCTCTAATTTTTGTAATGCAATCCATGAACAAATTTGTCAGTTGCAATATTTTTATGAACTAAATTTATTTTTCTAGGGTTTAGATGTAGCCCAGTTTTGAGAACACAATTTCATATTTTTCTATAGTTGTGTTTTTAATTTTTGTGCTTAATGCTTACAATTATTTGGCCAATTTTTGTTTGATTATTGGATCATGGAGAGACCGAGAGGTAATTTGTGATTTAGAACAATAAAAATTGAACACCATTAATTGAGCGAAATTAGAGATAATTTACCGCGATTAATGTGACCGTTAAGAAATCCACAGAACTTAATGAGTCTTCGATTAATTAAATTTGCATAGAGATATGTCAAACTATTAGTTGGAGATATTTTTGGTGTTGTTCGAGAGAAAGCATTGAATAATTTGGGGACTTTGGTCTACAACTTGGAAAAATAATATTTTTAGGAATTATAAATTGTGTGGGATGAACTAGGTGAAGTCAAAAGCCCTAAAATTAATTTTGCTATTAACAAATTACAATTTTCAAACTCCGCTCCCTCTCCATTAATTTAGTTAGTTAGATTTTTTTTATTTAGTTGTTTTCTTTTTTATTAATTTTGATCTTCCAAATAGTGATTCATCTAGTGATATTGGTACTCAATAAAACATCTAGTCTCTGTGGGTTCGACACTCTATTCACTACTATATTACTTGTTGCGATTTTGTACACTTGCAAATATTCACACCAACTAGTTATTGCAACACGTATTTTAGAAGTTTGTAATTTATATCATATTCGTGATAAAAAATTTAATATTAGTTTTTATAATGTATCTAACAACAATATTTCAATTAGTACATTAGAAACCTAATTAGCTCCTCCATGCGATGAATTTTTTCATGTTAGTTGTGTGTATCATATTTTAAATTTATGTGTAGAAGATACATTGAAAGTAGCTGATTCACATATAACTGCAATTAGAAATTGTGTACATTTTATTGCATTGAGTGGTCCTATGCTTCAAGAATTTTGAAGGTTAGTGTAAAGCTAGGGGAATACATTTCAAAAAATTTTCTAAATATGTTAAATACCGATGGAACTCCACTTTCGATTTACTAATGTTGTTACTCAATACAAAGATATTATAAATGATTTTTGTCTTTAAAAAAATATGGAAAATTTTCAAATGACTCCCCAATCATGGAATTTTACCGAATCTATATTATGATTTTTGGAACCTTTTAAAATCGCAACTGTGAAGTTTTATGCATCTTATGATTCTACTTCTAGTAGTAATTTTATTTCAATCATTACTATGATGCAAACTTTTCAAGAAATGATTTCGGAAAAATACATTACCCATATTGTTGATCCAGCTTATAATATTTTTTTGAAGTATTTTAATCCTCCTCCTATGTTGTATTGTATTGGTAACATTATGAATCCTCGTATCAAATTAGCGGGTACGAAAAGTTTGATTGAAATGCTTTTTACTTTACATGAAGATGATTCCGAATATGATTGTATTGAATATTAAGCTAGCTTTGAATCGACATTGAATAACTTGTATGATTATTATGATAGAACTTTTGCATTTAGTAGTACAACTAGTATAATTACTTCTTCTTCTTCTACTTCTAGAGGTAAGGATAAGAGTACATTAGAAGATGTCACTGCTAATTTATTTGCTTGTATTCAATCAAAAAAACCTAAGACTAATGCACCTAATGAATTAAATTGGTATAATCAACAAGATAGTGAGAGTTCTAGTACAAAGATTGAAGTGCTACTGTGGTGGAAAGAACATGAAAATCTTTTTTCTATTCTTTCACATATGGCTATAGATCTACTAACTCCTCATGTCTCCACAGTTATTTCAGAAAGTGTTTCTACAAGTGGCAGAGTTCTTACAGATTACAGGAATTGCGTGAAGCCGGATTCGTTGGAGATGTTCGTGTGCACTGAAGATTGGATGAAGGCTGAAGACAGGACTCAACGAAAATTGGCATCTACATCTACAAGTGGAAGCAACTCGTTTGAAGTCCAACAACAAGATTAGGAAATTTAGGGCTATGAGATCCTAGGTTTAGGTTGAGTAAAGGTAAACGATAGTAGTCCAATGTCATCTCTTCAATCTAACTTTAGGTTATCTCAAACTCTAGATTCTTATTATATGCTCAAACATGTTAAATTTGTTAATCAAGAAATGTTGTGTGTTCTTTATGAGTTTCTATTACTTATATTTGTATGTAAAAAACTTGTAAAAAAATCATAGTAGTTGAAATTAATAATATATGCATTTTTCACTCTTACAGTTATACTTGTTGTAATTTCTTTTTTTTTAAAGTGAAGTTGTAAAAATAAATAAATAAATAAAAATAAAAAAATTAACCCGGCCAACCCGCGATCCGGCCCGACCCGAAACGGATTCGACCCGAATGAGTTCACGGGTCGACCGGGTTGAAATTTTTTGATTTCGAACCCGGCCCGGTTAACCCTGCGAGCCGACCCGGACCCGCTCTAAATTGGCTGCAACCTACACGGGTCGGACCCGACCCGGCCCGATCGCCCGAATGCCACCCCTATGTATATCTCAACACCATCGAGATTTTTCTTCTTCTTTTTCTTTGTCCTTGAGAGTTTGGTTATCCATGTTCCTAGGCCCTTTTGATGTCAAGATAGTCCCCTGCCACCCAGAGTCTGCAGAGAGTTTTCTTGTCGAGCTTAGCCACAAATTCTGCATCCCGATCCTTGATGAGTTTTTTGTCCTTTTTCATGTCAGCGTTCACAAAACAGTACTCCATCACCTTCTCAAGTGATTTTAAAAAATAAGCCAATTGTAGAAACTATTTAAGAATATAGGGCACTTGTCAAACTATTTGCAAAAATATGCCATTTGGAGATAATTTTCTAAAAAAAATCCTACCTTTGAAAGTATTTATATAAACTAAATATTTACATAATTCACTACTTTATCTAAAAACTGGATTTTTCATATAAACTAAAGTAACTAAGATCAAAACACCTTTTAGAATATAAGATACGTAGGTAGAAATTTATTGAAAGAAAACACATAATTGATAAGTAAATAATAGACATACAGAATAACTAACATGTTATCCAAAGAAATAAATAAGATAATAGCACAAAAGATATTATATTATAGAAACAAAGGAGCAAATTGGTATCATCAACATCTACTAGCATACAAGATGTTACACTATAAAAACAAGAATTAAGTTGATATTACAATGGATAAGATTCCACAAGAAAAACCAACAGTAAACAAATTAAATTCAAAAGTATAAGTAAAATTAGGAATTAATATGATAAATATCCAAGAATTAGAGTACAATTCAAAAGTATAAGTAAAATTAGGAATTAATATGATAAATATCCAAGAATTAGAGTACAATGGCCCAGAATTCATAAGAGTACACTTTAAAACAATAAACAATAATTTAAGAAATATAAGTGAATACATAAGTACAGAAGAAGAATTAAGAATAACAGAATAAGAAATTAACGAATTAGAAGCTATGACAAAACTAAATATAAATATATTAGAAATAAAAGATTTATGGCAAATCCCAATTCAGGAGAAGTAGAAGAGGCCTTAAAAAATCTATATATAATAAATGAAAAAATAAAAGTGGATCAAGAATAGGACAATGCCATAACAAAACCTAAAGAAAATACTACTAATATGTACGAATACTTAAGACCCCCATCTAATAAAAGACCTTATTCTATTCATATACCATGGAAATGGCAAGGTAGAGAAAGGAGTAAGTCAGGAAAAGAAAAATAAAAAGAAACCCCAAGATATGAACCTACAGAACTTTACAAAAAAGAATTAGCAGAAAATAGAGAATGGCTAGTGTAACACCCCGTAAATTATTATTTTTAACTATTCCTTATTCAAATTACTTCTAACATAATCTATTACTTATCTACACCAAGCCTTACCTAGAAAAATGTTCATAGATTTTTTATTAAAAGTTTCGGCAGAATTTCCCCTGAAATATTAGCCCTTTCGCAGCAATTCCGTACGGAATTTTGCAAACAATTACAAAAATCGTGGTATCTGTAATATATATCAATCCTCCCCATGCCAAGTCATTCAACATCACACAGGCAATAATATAAACGACTCTAGAGGCATAATACTTCATAACAAGCAAGATATGAATTAAAAGCCAAAAATTCCTTCGTAAACATATATGATTTTTAGAAAAACTTTAGAAAAAAATTTCAAAAATCAACCAGAACCCAATACTCCAAAACGAGGTGGGTACGGGCTTTCATACTTCATCACAACACTATATACATCCTTACACCTTACAGTTATACACATAATCTACCATAATACAAAATAATACATCAACTATACCAATATCCACATATAATACATACATATATATATCCCAATTACTACGAGCAAGGTATAACCACCAAACCTCAATAACTATCTCACCTCGCTGCTATCAAAACCTGCAGGAGAGTTAGGGTTGTCCACCCTCAGAGAGGGACTCCCTGACCCCCACAAAACAACAGGGGTTAGCCATGATTGGTGTGAGTATAATTTACTAGTTTAACAAATAAATTAAACTGTATAAAGAAAATAGAATGAACTTACGAATATCAAGATAATAAAATTCAACCTGAAATCTAAACAGAAAAACATCATAAATACAACTTTATATCAAATTACTCTTTTAAATCTACACCCATCTACATATCCATAACCACTCTCACTACCTTGAAGTTGTGCCTCGGTAGGGAGTTCCCATCATTTCCATGGAAATAGCGGGCGGGTAGTTCCTCGCCACAATTCCAAGGCATAACAACCTATATCAACTCATATCACACTTATTTTTAGTTTTAAATTCATTCCCATATTCCTCACTTAATACACATCACTTTATGCATCATACTAATATCACATATAACTTTACATTACGTTCATATAATATTATATCATACATACAACTTTCTTTACTTCTCATATTGTTTTCTATACCACAATTTTTTCGAGTTATTCACATTAATTTTACACACATAATTCCTTCATGGTTACTCTCATATATGCCACATCATATCAATTCATGAAGATAATTCCTTCACTTTATACTCAGATACCTAACACTATATTAGTTCACATATATAATTCTTTTACTTTCATATTTAATCACATACAGAATGTTCTTCTTTTCATGAAAATCTTCATATCACTATTACTTTACTTTCATATATAATTACATAATGCGATTACCTCATTTTCATACTTATTTAACCACACACTTCATTCACCATTCATTTTCATTACATGGCATCACACTCATTCAATCTTATAACATCTTCTTATATATACTCATCACATAACTTCAAATTTATTCAATCATATATTATCACATTCATTTTCATAGCATCTCATCACATGTATTTATTTTATTGAATATCATCACATTCATCTGTTTTGATCGCATCTTATTCATATGCATTCAATCTCATAATATCACATTCATTCATATCTTATAACACATATCATAACATCTTGTAATACATTAACTTTCATTCTCATTATATGTTACAATTTATTTTCTCTTCATTCTGATTTCATCATACAAATTATTTTAATGCTCATTCTCAGTTTATCATATATTTTGCTTTATAATTCATTCTCATCACATCATACAATTTTAGTTACTTCTCATTCTTATCGATAATGTATCTGACTTCCATTCTCATTTACATCCCATATTTCAATTTACTTCACTTTCATTCTTATCAGATAATATTTCGCACTCCAAACATAGTTTGGGTAATATAACTATAACCCCTGTTTTCTATTTTCGGTATTTTGGGTGTATTTTCTTTTTGTGTATTTTTTTTCATTGTATTTCTTTTAGACCGTATATTGGATCTTTTTTTCAATATATTCATTTTATTGTTTTGTCATCTTTTATTTGGGTTCTTGATTCAATTTTCCGCCATTGTTTCGTCTCTGTTTGATCGTGCCATTATTTTGATTCTCATTATATTTATTCATGTCCTATTTTAATTGTTCATCTTGTTTCCCATCTCTTTTTGGATCACCCTATTCTAATTAACTTAACCCATTAAAACCCCTACCCATTAAGCCCAAACCCAATATGCTTTAAATAAACCCATTCTTAAAACCTATTCTTATACCCAATATCCACATTTGTACCTAACCAAAACCTAATAACCGTTAAACCCTATACCCGGTTACCCTCTAGCCTCACTTGCACCTGATCCACATCCAATAATACAACTAAACCCATACCCTGTTTTTATATACCCTATAACTACCCTAAACCCGGTTGTGCCCTTACACCCGCTAACCTATTCAGCCGTCATCGCCCCCCTTGAACCCTAAAACCTCCTATATATTAAACCCATGCATTTCCATGTTCTTCATCCCCTTTTTCACGCAGCCACCTACCTCCTAGCACTGGACCCCTCTCCGATCATCTCTCCCCTACTCTCCCATCCACCTCTCCCTGTGTGCACCCTTGTACCCCCTGCCGACTTCACAGCGCCAACAACAGTCGGTGCCCTCCTATGGTGGTTCTCTCCGACGTTAGAGAAGCAACAGCAACCCTTGCTCGCCGTTGTCTTCTCATCCGTCTCTCCCTCTCTCTCTTTATGTGCGTGTGATTGTGGCCTTGTTCGTAGTTCATGTTCGGATTCGTTATTGTGTTCGTGGGTTGTATTCGTGTTTGGTTCGTCATGTTCTTGTTCGTGGGATTGTGCGATCATTGTGTTTGTGCCCCGGGAATCCGTTCCCGTTATTCTTGCTCTTGTGCTGTTTCCGTCGTCGTCTTTAAGGCAAGTAACTTGTATTCTTTTCTTTGTGTAATACAAGTACTAAATACCGCATGTAGTGTTGTTGTGTTCTAGAGACAATTCTTGTGTGAAACCCATGTTGTATCTTGTCTCTATTGTGTTGACCCGCCCGTAGTTGCCTCATTACACACATGACATGAAATAACCTAGGGATGACCACTTCTTGAACATTCTTCTATCGTTGAGATGATTAATGCGAAAAGAAAGGGGAATATCGTGTGCTCGGTTATGTTATTCATAGTATAACTTGTTGTAGATGTTCTAAATATCCTATACCATGTTGCTTGGACATATAGTACACCCTATTTCATGATTGTTTATGTTTTGAAAGAGTTTCATTTGAACTAGTTGGTTTTGTGCATGAAGGATATTTTCTGTTTTGCCGGTTTTCCGTTTTTGATCAGTAATTTAGACCCTATTAAGGTCAGTATATGAAAACTATTTGTGAATATGAATTGTAGAGAATTATGTCTACTTTCCAGATTTTCTGACAGATCCCAGTTTCAAGTATTGACTATTTACTACAGATATGTTTAAAATTCCAGATCCAGTTTTATATGAATTATGTATGATTATTTATTTTTCTACTGACGTTAAATGTAATATTTTGATCCAATATTTTGCTGGTTACAACTATAATTGATTGGGATTAACCACTAACATTTTTGGATTTAATTGATAACTTTTATAAACTATTCTATACTTGCAAACAACTACTATACTTGTAGAATTTTCCTATTGTTCAGTAAAGATACCTAACTTTGACCTGATTCTACTTGTTTTCTATAAAAACTTTGTAAATATGAATTATAGCCTACTGTATCTATTTTATCACCCTTTTGATGGATCTGGATTTTGATTTATATTTTGTGAGATATTGCTGTTTTAGTACTGCAGTATTTATGATTCCAGATTTACAAAACTGCTGTATCTTGCTACTTTCTGATTTTAATTGAGTATTCTATCTATATTGGAAAATTATGAAACTTTATTTTCTATTACTAAACATACTAAGAAATACCCCAGATTTTTCGTGGATTTAATTAGTAAGTTTTCATGTTGTTTTTCTGTTTATGAATACAAACTTCTGATTTCTGGTTGAACACGTTTTCTGGATTCAAATCTATTTTGAGCCTTGTTCTTGTGAAGTACCATATGACTTATATATATTTGCTAGATTTGGACGGGAGTCTATTTTCCAGATTCTTTGACGGATCCAGATTTGCAATTTTGTAGCAACGAAAATTCTAGATTTAGTGCAGTACTGTCTTACTGTCCTGAACTAGAATTTTCGTTGTTATATCCTTTTATGTGTTGTCTTTCTCTTGTACATATTTATCTTTCAACCTGAACCTGTTACTTGTTTATACCATATTATTCATGCCATATTTTGTACACATACATGTCTGTTTGATAATAATAATAAGAAACCAAGTCGGGGTTAAAGGAAAAGATCTAATAGTGGAAAATACAGAAACGTGTACTCGGAAGAGGATTCATAGATCCTATTTGGTTATTTGGAACTTATTATTTAGTTATTTGGAGCTTGTTATTTGGTCACTTGGTGCTTGATACTTGATACTTGAGAGCTTGTCCCTGAGTACAGTGCCCTCTATGATCCACTATGAAATCTAAAATAAAATTGTTTGAATGTAGCAACCATATGGTAAAAATTTGGGATGCATGAAGTGTTACCTAGATAGATATAATACAAAACTTGAAACAACATGATCCCTTGACACTTAATACTTGTTACTTGTTTACATGATACTTGATTCTTGATACTTGTTACTCGTGCTTGATACATGATACTTGATACTTGACACTTGCTACTTGATATTCGACACTTGTTCACTTGACACTTGATACATGTTACTTGCACTTGTTCATCTTGTCATACTAGTTGTTCTATTTTGTCATCATGCCTATTCCATGTTATTTGTTTGTCTTTACCAATATACTTGTGCATGTACTACAAGCGGCCCATAACTTGCATTGACGGGCGTTTTGTTTCTTTTTCTTTTCCTACAATTTGTTAAATTACAGATTTTGGAGATCAACTGCCAGATGAAGTAGGTGATCTGAGATTCCAGTTGCTAGAGATTTTTTTTTTGCTATATCTATTTATTTTTTTGTTGCTTATTTTGAATAATGTATCTGTTACTTGGATTATTTGTATTTAGGCAATGTGACCCAGGATTGTTGACTTGTTCAGATCTGGTTTATTTGAAATTATTATATTTTGGTTTCAAGTAAATTCCTGTTGGTATCTTGATTTATTTATGCATGCGTGGTTGATTTCTCTTGCTTCCGACTCTGATTATTCTTGTGAAATGTTGTAAAGATCCTGACAGCTTATGGATGATGAAAATCATTCGCTGAGCTTAGTCATGTATCCGTATTTTATATTTCTTTTTTGGAAGAGGGGCGTGACAATAACACCGCACCCCAAAGCGGATAACCTGGGTAATAATCACCACACCCCAGACAAGCTGGGTAATAATCACTGCACCCCAAGAAGAACTTGGTAATATCACATCACATCCCAAGCTGATAGCTCGGTTATTACTTTACTTTATTTTCATTTTCATCTTACAATTTACTTTACTTTCCATTTACTATTTTCCAATACAATTATCATATAAAAAAACCCATCAATTCACCCTGGGAGTTGTGCCAAGGCTGGTAGTTCCTACCATTTCCATGGAAATAGCGGGCAAGTAGTTCTTCGACACAATTCCTAGGTGCATCAACTCATATCATACCATATTTTACTTTAATAACCATTTTCATCACCTAATACCACTTATATTATTCTTCACATAATATATTTTACTTCATGCTTCACACTCCTAATAAGTATGACTTTACTTTTCATTTGTATATTACATACACATTTTCTTCTCTTTTCATAGATATTCACATAACACAATTTCTTCACCTTTCATTTTCATTCAAATACGTATTTCCTCACTTTCATTCATATAATGCATCATACATTTTCTTTACTTCTCGTATTCATTCCCATAATACAATTTATTCATTTTATTCATATTAATTCACACACATACTTCCTTTACTTTTTCATTCTCATTTCGTATTGTATATTTTCTATACTTTCTCATATTCATTTCATATCCTTCACTTTATTTACTTTCTCAATCTCATCTTATAATATAACTTATATTACTCTTTTGTCTCAACTCATAATACACTTGCTTTAATTTTTCATTCTCATTTCACATCATATACTTTCTCTACTATCTCATTCTCATTTCACTTTCTTTCATTTTATTAATTGTCAACCAATGAGCCACAATATCCCAATATGCTGGAAGCCAACAGCCCAGTAAACATGCGGACCTCTGCCCCCCCACCCACCCCACCCCGGGTCTTACTCTTGTCCGAGGCTACGTCTTCCTCCCAGCCTATGCCAACGAGGGAAACACGCACCCCAAGTAGAACTTGGGTACTTCCTCCCAACCGAAGCTAGCAAGGGAAAAATCGCTGCCCACCAAGGGTCGTACGCATCGCTGCCTACCAAGGATCTTACGCATCAAATACACATCGCATTGCTTCCATATAAGTCTTACGCATCAAATACACATCATATCGCCTTACGCATCAAATATACATCACATCGCTGCCATATGGGTATTACGCATCATATCGCTGCCATATAGGTCTTACACATCACATGTCATCTCATCATTTTATCTCAGTATATACATATAACATAACCAACATACACCATGTTATTCACCATATCTTTTATCGCATAATATGCATATACCAATAAAATTCTCATGTATCACCCAGATGTCATACACACACCACGCAGATTTCACATCACATTCTCACATAAATTTCCATTTTATCACTCGCATATCACACATACACCATATCATCTATTTCATCATATTATCACATCACACATACACCTTATCATTCATTTCATCATATTATTACATATCGTAGATACACCTCGCCATTATTTCCCTCCTATTAACACATCACATAATCACACGTCATACACGCACCATTATTATTATCTCATCACATATCATACATACCCCTACATATATCAATATCAGCATAGCTCCTCAAATCTAAATATTACAACCCCGTATTACATATATATATATATCTACAAGGATCGACACACTCCCATATATGTGTATTAGTTTCTTATACCCCATAATTTACTCCATATCATGCTTATGAATTTATATATACGATGCACTTAATGCATCACACAAAGTAAATTATAATATAAAATTTTACATAGCACAACATATACATAAAATATAAGAAATCATACTCACCTGATGAAATGTGAAGTCTCGATGTACAGCTTCTCTACTCCTCGCTTAAAGTCGCCTCCACTCCCTATTATCATATTTCAAAACCAATAAATGCTAAGAATATCTAAACCAATTCCAATTTTTCTAACTATGCTTTATGCCTATATAAAAATCAACAGAAATTATTCTAAATTATTTTCCATAATCACCGACAATTTCTACCATCCATTACTAATAAATTCTCCACTTGATTTCTTTCAATTCCAAAGTCAAAACCCTAATTCTCCTATAACTTGCATTTTCTCCCAACATCTCATTAAATTTCCGCTTCTATAATACCATACACCTTCTATTTACCCTACTACAATGTTTCTATTCAATAGAAAGTAAAAGCATATTATTTTACAGTAACAAAATAAAGTTAGGTATACCTTCCCGTGGATTTTTCTTCAAATGGACGCCACCATGATATAGAGAACCCTTCAATTAGCTAAAACCCTATAGAAATTTCATAAAAAGGGGTAAGAATTCATGGGATCGAAATCCCGAAAATGAAGAAAAAATGAAGGGTGTCGGGTTCTGTTTCTAGTCGGCAGAAATAAGGAGGAAGAAGGGAGGGGCAGGGATGTAAATAAAATAGGAAAATTAATTATAAGTCCCTCATAGGTTTTCCAATTATTTATATGTCCTTATGACTTCTTTTCATAATAAAATTCAATTAAACCGGCTCCATCAAATAAATAAATAAACTAAAGAATATATATGAGATAAAATTGTATGTTTATGTATATTAATAACAATAATAATATCTGATAACAATAAAAGAATTACAAATGATTATTTTAAAATTTATAAAATAAGAGGGTATTACATTATACACACCTCAAAAGAAGCTCATCCTCGAGATATGAGAACTGAGGAAAACAACCAAACACCTATCGACCAACTCATTAATATCCTTCATCATACTAGACCATCGAATGGTCCTCTCGAAATCTCTTCAAACAATTTTTTTTATTTTTAAAATGATTCTCAAAGCTAAATCTCTACAAATAGAAATAATCATTATAACAAACTTAACAATAAAAACACTATAAACTGATTACAAAAAACACCTGTAGTGGGAATACAAATCTACGTAGTTGTAATACCAATATTCATAAGAAAACATGTAGTGATCATTTACATATCAAAATATTGAAGAAAAAGTATCCAATATTAAACACTTGATGCTTTAACAAAGAATCTAATTAAATTCAGCTTAGTTAACTTATGAAAGTTCTCTTAGTAGTATTTCAAAAGGATAAGCTTTCTCAGTAATATATGTTCTTAATCAATACAGATATGTTCAAAAAGGAAAAAGGAAAACGACACGATCCATACAAACCACCAAGGCAATACTATATCACACCAAACACATCAAACACACATTTCTTCATGTGGAAACAAATTAGGTCAATTTCCAACACTTTCCATTCCCAACATAGCAGAGAAGCTACGAGGGTATATACATCTCAAAATTAGAACTTATCTAATTTAGAATTCAAGCAAAATACTTAAGACCCAGGTAAATTATGGTAATGAAAGAAGATAGTGGAAGTAGTAAGGAAGAAGTAGAATACTATGAAATAAATGTGATAACAGAAATAACAGGAATAGATGAACAATTAGAAAAAGAAGAAAATAATGAAGAAGTAAGAGAAAGAATGAGTTTAGACATACAGAAATATGATAAAATGAGAGCAACCAAATTATCCTATATTTGAAAGAAAAAAAAAATCCGCAATAATAGCTAGAAATAATGAACAACCAATAGATATTGAACAAATTCAAGGAAAAATCTATAATTCAATTAATAACAGAAAAAATAATAGGGCAAGAAATGAAAAAAAAATAAGTGAGAAAACTAGAAAAATATTAAGACACATACACCTAGGAGCAGTACAAATAATAAAAAAACTTATTTTAAAGAAGTAATAGATACACCCTTAGAAATATACTTGATGAATGATAGAATAATATCAAGTACACAAGATGCTCTGATAGGAATAGTACAAGAAAAACCTAATGTACCAAAAAAAAGAACTTGCGATAAAACCTAATTTCTCTATAAGCATGGCAGAAAAAATAAGAATAAAAGCTTAGTCATGTATCACTAGTTATCAAGAATAGAAATGATAGAAAAAAGTAAAGTTATAAACATACAAATAAGAAATATATATACTTTTAGAAGTAAGCATGACGTAAAAAACAGAAATACTAATAACTTTAAAATAGGACCGCTATTCCGATAAATTATAAGATACAAATCTGCCAAAGAAAACCCTAAAATGACCATACCAATATATATAGAATTTGACTTTAATAAAGCAAAAGATATCGAAAAACAACACAAATAATATTTGGGAAAAGATTACTATCAATAAGAAACAAACAACATGCGTTAAAACTAATACCAATAATACATACATTAGATAATCAAAATAATAATTAATTTAAGATAGAAATAGAATATTATGACAATAGTAGATGGAAAAAATAAATAACCTGTGTAGATACTGTACACCCCGCAAAATGAAGTTATGACAATTTTGCCCCGCGTGTGTTACACACATATATTTTATACCATTACGTGTAATATTCGTAACATTCTTAACATAAATATTTTATGTATTTTGTATTTCTATTGTTTATAAATATTTTTCTATTCTCTCGAAATTCATTATCTCCTATTTTCAGCCAACTTAAATATATTTTGTTTATACGTGCAATACACGCGCTTCCAATGCACGTGTTGATAATTTTTTTAATATATAAAATTATTGAAGTATATATATCCTTTTTTATTTGTGCTTAATTTTAACATATGCAAGATTAGATTGAAAATTCATACTACTTTTAATTACACTTATATTTTTAAGATAATGCTACTTCATTTTTGTAATCGTATACACTATTTGGTGCCCAAATAAACACCCCGTGCATGCCTCGTACACATACATACACACACACTCACTCACTCCACTCCTCACTATATATATATGCATACATATATACACAAACCAATTATCACATACCACCCCATATATAACTATATACATATACCTATATATATTCATACATACTAATCCCCACTAATCCCACCACTCCAACCAGCCTAACTAACCCAACCCCACTTCCCACTTTCTACAACCACTCACTCATCCTCCTTCCTATGTACATTTACATATATACACACTACCATATTTTCGTTCTTCTTCTACTGCCTAATCACGAGCCCCTTCTCTTCCTTCTGATTCCAAATCCAAACACTCAAACTCACTTCCTATCTCCTTTCCTCCTTGTTGTCATGGAAGTGAAGCACAAAGCGTGGCACGAAGCGGAGCACACGACAAGTTATGTAATTTCTACGTGCATGAGGAATCAGCATCGTAATAGCTACACAAATTCGAGCCTATCAGAAACTATTGGGTGGACGTTCCTTAACTTTCTAATTTGTTCTTGTTAGAATTCCATGCTAGATAATCTACATAAATTGAGTATTCATGCTTAGATTATGTGTTGACTGTTATTAGATTATGTGTTGTTAGTTAAATGTGTGAAAGTATGATATGACTAACTTAGAAGCGTTTTTATGGTTTTTGTCCCAAGTTTTAGTCTCACTGCAAAAAATTATTCCTTTTTATCCAGATGGAATCTAAAGCTAAATTTTTTATATGAGTACCCTATATATGTCAAGAACATCTCCTAAAAGTTTCATATTATTTGGATGTTTTTTGCTATTTTAATAAAATCCGAAGTTAGGACTGGTTGGTAGTTTTGGCTACTTTCTGGAAATTTGCATACCTTTCAGATTTGATCATTTCAGCATCTTATATGAAGTATGTTAAGGAAGGTCAAAACTAAGAATTTTAAGTAGACTTGTTAACCTTTCTTTAGAATCTAAGAAATCAATTTTCTATGAAGAATGGAATTTATAATAAATTTTACAAGAATGAACGCATGGCAGTACTTTAACTGTAATTGAGTTTGTATAACAATTCGATCCTACTGTACATTTTTAAGAATTCAGGTATATAGACAAAAGATTTTGGAGAAACTTATAACTACAAAGTTATAGTAGACTTGTATACCTTTAATTTGAGCTGAAGAACACAAAGTTTATGAAGCATAGAATTATCTGTGATTTTTACAAGTTTCATGAGTTGCAGTTTTTGGATTCTTAACCTACTATTTTGCAAATGAATGTAGACGAAGATGAATTTAGATGATCTTAACTATAATGTTGTAGTACTCATTCAAGGTTTATATGGCACTAAGAAATCTGTTTTTTGATAAGTATCTTAATTTATATGATTTTTGCAAGACCATTGAATTGCAGTCCAAAGATAGTTGAACATTCAAATAGTGGATTCTATATATATGTTGTTACTTTGGAAGGAAGTACATAGAGAAATAGGCTTGGAGTATGGGTTAGTGCATGTGGCTCATGACCTTTGAGATTGTAGGTTTGAGTCTTCGTGAGCTCTAATTTGGTTGTATTTACTATTTTTGAGTATATTGGAAATATAAATTGATTTCTGAGGAAATATTTTGATGGTAATTTGTACAATAATATTTTTGGGTTAATTTCCCCACTTTGATAAAGGATTAAACACATATTTGGTGATTGGATTTGAAGGATTTGACTAGAGATGATTTTAAAGGATATTAGTATATTGGATAACTAAGATTTGACGAAAATTGGTACAAATATTTTGGATTAAAATTTCAGGTTTGAATGGACGATTTTGGTACGAATTTTGCTAATTTGAATTGAATTATTATAACAGAGATAATGTTGATTGAATTGAGACATTTTAAGTCTTTGTATAACATTTTGAGATGTTTTATCTAGTTATTTGAGAATGACTAGTTGGATGGATTGAATAAGAAATGAATTGAGTAAACGAAATTAAAGTTTACGAATTGGTAATGGTTATAAAAGTGGTTATGGATAACCTAGAAATTAAAGTTTACGAATTTGGAATGTGTGAATCTAGAGGCTAAGCGAGACCCAAAGTGCCGGCAAGTTATGTTTTTTTATGAAATTTGAGAAATTGCTATTGTGGGCCAATGTTCTTGTGTGATGATTTAAGTCTAGTAGGGTAAGCTAGCTCTAGATAATGTTACCTATGTTCTGAATGTATGGACAGACACTAGCTGGGAGATGTGATGAAGTAAGGGCAAACATGAATATGAGGGCTCGAACTGGTCTGCAGTGTGAGATGGTCCCCGAAATTATTGAGATGTGAGCGGAAGTGCCTCCAACTCATCTATGGTGTGGGATTGATCTCCAGAATTATCAGGATCGAGGCGACGCTTATGGGATATTTTGTATGTTGAGGTGTCATGACTTGCGGTGTGGGATTAATCTATGAAATTATCGGGATGTGAATGGAAGTTTCTCCAGATCATCTACGGTGTGGGATTAATCTTCGAAATTATCGGGGCATGGGTTAGATACTCATAAAATGTCTAAATCTTATGTTAGTCACGGATGTATGTTTTGCATAATGGGGGATTGAACTCTATAATGAGGAGTGCGTTAAGGGCTTGTCCTCGGACCTATGTCCTATGGGATGCATAGAATCCAAACAAGTGTGCATTTGTGTGCATTTGTTCCTTTCTTGAGTACTTGTTTTATGCCATTGTTTTATGCATTTTGACTTCTGTTTTATGGCATACACTTATACACTTAGATTATATTCACTATCTCTTATTTATTTATCTTTTTCATTATTGATTTTGTTTTGTGCATCAAGTTTGTGATTGTTAAGGTTGAGGATCGCTGTATTATAGAATTGCATCAGTTGCATTCAACTGACGTACCCGCAATTCTCAAGTTTTGCAGGACTCAGATTAGCGAGCGGCGTGGGCATGAGTTTGGTATTGAGGGATGTTACAAGATTAAAAATTTTGACGATATAAGTTGTATTTTATATATATTTTCCGCTGTGCATTGTAAAGAACAAATTTGTTTTGAAAAAATTTTAAATTCCTTGTATTGTTGTACGAAATTGAAGTAAAAATTCTGGTTGTGCTATGAATTACCTATTTTTGGAACTCGGGACGTTATAGATACATGAGCTACTAATTCACTTATTAAAAAAATAAATATAAAAACAATGGAATTACCATTAGAAAACCCGTATTACTATTTGGACTACTATAGCAATAAACATTCAATTGTCCATAAAATAATATTAACACTAAGAATAAATATTAGAAATGAAATACTATTGCATTTACGTAGACCCAAAACATAATGTTAACGAAATGCTATTAGGAACTGACTTCCTTACATCAGTAAAACCATACCCAATACAAGAAGAACAAATAACAATAACAATAAATAATGAAAGTATAGTAATAAACAGAATAGTGCCCAAATGAATCCATTATGAGCAACAAAGAATACATTATATATACTACCAGAATTTGCTTATGAATGATATAAATCAATAAATTACCATAGTTTGATGGACACTGGAGCAGGAACAAGCTTATGCTGTGAAAATATACTACCAAAATAGAAACAAGATGGAAATAATAAAAAAGCAATAACTTGATTGACAAGAAAAAAACATTATACTTGACAAATACCAACAAAATGTTACGATACAAATAAGAAATTATTTTCTAAAAATACCAATAATATACCAATTTAATGACATGAATAATGATGTATTATTAGGAAACAACTTTTTACAACATACTATCCTCTAACTATATCACATAAAATTGTCATATTTACAACACCTTGTAACACCAAGCAATTGCAATTAGAATAACACAACCCTATACCAGAACAGACTTACCACAAATCAGTGTATTTCCAGCCCAGCATGGTGAATATCAATATTTACCAGATAAAACAAGAATGCAACAAGTTCAAGAAATAATTACACAAGAAATTTTACAAAATCAGTTAGAAGACCTGTGTGGAGAAGACCATTTAGCAAAATGGTACTTAAGTATAGAGCTAACAGATAAGTGTTGCTACTTATTTTGGTGTAGGAGAAAACAAATATTGAGTTTATATTTGAACATATATTGAGTTTATATTTGATGGAAATTACTAAAGATCTAATATTTGATTATTGTTGTAAAAAGTGGTTAGAGCTCCTAAGAGTGGATTGGGATAGTGACCGAACACCATGATCTGAAACCGACGGTTGCTTACGTGGCCGAAGGACCTGCAAAAAACCTGAAACACCGCGGATGGCCCTGGCGACAGGCCCTCCGACACTCAAGTTAGAACTCGAGAGAGAAAGAGAGTTCAAGAGAGAAACTATTGATTACCTTCTAACTGAGGAGGGGAGAGGGTATTTATAGGCCTGATAGATATTTTAGGAGATTGAGATGGATCTGTTAGATTAATATGAATTCCTAATCTCATGTTTATTCTCCCTATTAAGAGATAAGCTCTCTTGTTTGGGCATAAGAGATTTGACTAACAGACTTTATGGGTTGGGTCTCTCTTAGTGGGCCTAATATGTCACTTTTCATTGGCTTGAAAGAGGCCCATGTCCTGTAGATGAGCCTGAAGAATGTCCAAACCTGTTAACAATGCCTGTTATGATTAATCTGCCTGTAGAAGCTTTAGGATCTGTACTGGAATCGTATGACCCTGATTTACTGTAATTTTTACCATTATCATAAGCCTCCCTTCCAGGAGACAATTTTATTAGCTTTCGAGGAGTAGTTCGCCTTATTTTTAGATTATGGAGTTCAATCTTAGCTTTCAGGGTGTATTGGAGATACCTGAGACTGATCAGAGGCTTCTGAAGGCAGCAAATATCTTCCTAGTTTCGTAAATTTTCGGATTTTTACGAATTTTTCAGGATTTTAAAATAATTTTCCAAATTTAAATTCATTTTTTGAATTTATTTAATTAATAAACCCAATTTTAAATTATTTTTAGAAATTTTAAATAATTTTCCAAATTTAAATAATTGTTTTTGGATTTTAATTATTTTTTGAAATTAAAATGAATTTCTAGAGACTTTTATGAATAATCAGTCCTTGGCGTGCATTTTGACATGATCTGCATCCTTGATCAGACTCCAGCTCGCTCGCTGAGTGAAGCGAGTGGCTACAAAGGTGCTGAGTGATGTGCCCCCCCCCCCCCCGCGTGATCCACCGATCATGATCTAGCGCGCCTTTCGCCATGACTGGCAGTTGAAATCTGAAGAAGAAGGGTGGTGTGATTGATCTTCATCTGGCTCGTTGATCAGGATCCAGCAGGAATTTTTTAGTGATCCAAAGGCCAGCGGCCACTCATGGAGACCCCCTAGCTCGACCGATGATTTCGTCAAGCTATGGGAATTAAAACTTGGTTGAGCTATAGCATTACTTCGTCGTCGAGCTATGGACTCCTCCTTCTCGTCGAGCTACCAGCATCGCCGATTTATGGGGGTCTTTTGTTGTTGAACTACTCCATCGAGCTACGACGATGCTTTCATTTTGAAGTTTGGTCAAGCTCTGATCTTATTTGAGCTATGGCATTGTGTAATATCCCGGACGGATATTATATTGTATAAATTATTATTTTTAAAGCAAAATATTTTAAATGGAAATTTCTTGGTTTTGCACATGAAAAGTTACCTGGACCTATATACTGGTAAGTATATACAGGTATTGGATCAGTTTTGTGCACTTGTACAAAATCCTGAAAAACGCATTTTTGAGAAAAATGTCTGGAAAATCCCGGGCAGACACTGAAAATTATTATTTTATTATTATTTTACTTTTATTACCCAAAATGAAATATTTTTGGTAGATATCACCCGGTTTTGTTGATGAACGTTATCTGTGTGTATATACCAGTCTGTATACATCTGTATTGTATCAAATTGGTACTGGAATCTTCCGGGCTGATAATAAAATTTATTTTATTATTATTTTCAGAATTAAATTATTTTTGTACAGATTGTTCGTTTTCATGAATGAAAAATATCTGTATAATCAGATACACGTACGAAATCGAACTGTGTCGATTTCGGGCGTTTAAACAAATCATGTAGTATGTGATTTTGGTAAATTATATTTTATTTTAGATCCATCATGATGAGATGGAGGGCTAGGATGGATTAGGACTTGATTGTAAAGATTATTTGCAAAAGAAACATGAATTGTTTCTAACCATAAGAGTTGGACAAGTGGCACTCTTTCTACCCACACAACCCTTCACCCATCTCCTATTTAAACCCCCCCTCCTTCACAAAGTGGCCGACCTCCCCTCCCCTTTCCCATTTTCATTATCATTTGTCTCCATTCTTCTCCATCTCTTTCTCATCTCATTCTCCATTTCCTTCTACTTCTACTTCTTACTAGTTTTAAATTTTTAGAAAGAAAAGGGAAGAAAAAGAAAGAGAGAAGGAGAGATTTTAATAGGTTCTCTTTCATGTTGTTCTTGAAGAGTTCTCCATAGGAGCAAGGAAGGAGATGGTTTGCTAGCTAGTCCTTCCTACATAGAAAAATCAAGGTGGGGGTTTCTCTACCTTTTTGTATGTTAATTTTTGTTCTATTTTGCTCTCTACTTATGGTTATATGTGTGTATATATGTTGTATGTTGATTAAAACAACTTGGACTAATTATTGAGCATATAAGTAGTGATTTGGATCACAAGGATCCCATGGAAAGTTTGAATGGAGGAAATTAATTTTAAAACACATAAAGATTTGATCTTTAGCCTTGCTACTATTATTGTTGTTATTATGGTTAAATTTGACTACTTGGACTAAAGAAATAAGCATAAAAAAATGGTTGTTTATAAAAAGGGATTTCATATAAGGAAAGTTGGAAGAATGGAACTCACAAGGAACCCATAAAGATGAGACTTTGAACTTGCTATGTTTATGTTTGTTTCTTTAGTCACCTTGTTTAACACAAATTAAACAACTTGGACTAACTACTATGTGCATATAAGTTAGTAAGGTAAGAATGGTTACATACCCATTTTGGGGGTTGTAGGACTTTACATGTTAATTTTAAGAGATAGTATTTTTGTTGTATGTTGTTTTCCAACCTAATAAAGATCATGTCCTTACTAACTTTTGTTCATAAAAAGGTGAGTTTTCTTGATGTAGAAATTGTGGGATTGAAGGAAGGTAAGTTTATTTTTATAACTGAATAAGAGTTGATTATCGTTTATGTTGGAACATGTAATTTGGTAAATCAGTCATTGTAATAAATGGGACATGTAATCCCTAAAGGAAATAAGTTTTGTAATAAGTAGTTAACTTACCATGTTTGAGTTAGTAAGTAGGGTTACCATGCTTGAGATGTATTAGATCATGCTTGAGTTGGTGACTATGTCAAAAGGAACCCATTCATGCTATGTGACATTCTAGTAGCTTATCATGCTTGAGTTAGTAAGTAAGATTACCATGCTTGAGATGTATTAGATCATGCTTGAGTTGGTGACTATGTCAAAAAGAACCCATTCATGCTATGTGACATTCTAGTAGCTTATCATGCTTGAGTTAGTAAGTAAGACTACCATGCTTGAGTTAGGTTAAATCATGCTTGAGTGGTTGTCTATGTCAAAAAGAAACCCATTCATGCTATGTGACATTCTAGTAAATTATCATGGTTGAGTTAGTAAGTAGGACTACCATGCTTGAGTTGTGTTAAATCATGTTTGAGTTGGTGACTATGTCAAAAAGAACCCATTCATGCTATGTGACATTCTAGAAATTATCATGCTTGAGTTAGTAAGTAGGACTACCATGCTTGAGTTGTTGTCTATGTCAAAAAGAAACCCATTCATGCTATGTGACATTCTAGTAGCTTATCATGCTTGAGTTAGTAAGTAAGATTACCATGCTTGAGATGTATTAGATCATGCTTGAGTTGGTGACTATGTCAAAAAGAACCCATTCATGCTATGTGACATTCTAGTAGCTTATCATGCTTGAGTTAGTAAGTAAGATTACCATGCTTGAGATGTATTAGATCATGCTTGAGTTGGTGACTATGTCAAAAAGAACCCATTCATGCTATGTGACATTCTAGTAGCTTATCATGCTTGAGTTAGTAAGTAAGACTACCATGCTTGGGTTAGGTTAAATCATGCTTGAGTGGTTGTCTATGTCAAAAAGAAACCCATTCATGCTATGTGACCTTCTAGTTAACTCATCATGCTTGAGTTAGTAAGTAGAACTACCATGCTTGAGTTAGTAGTAGAACACAATGCTTGAGTTGTAATAGATCATGCTTGAGTTAGTTGTTGTTCTATGTCAAAAGAGAACCCATTTGTATTATGTGACTTCTAGTAAAACCTATCATGCTTTAGTTGGTAGTAAGGGCCATGCTTGAGTTTGTGTACCATGTTTAAGTTGTAGTAGAACATCATGGTTAAGTCGCTAATGGTTCTAGTAAAGAACCCATCATGCTTGAGCTTTATTGTTCTATGTTGAAGTGAACCCACCCATGCCTATGTGATATGCTAGTGAACATTCATGCTTGTGTTGTATGTAGAAACCCATGCTTAGGATAAGTAGTTGTTTTTATGCTGTTGGTCCCATACAAAGCTCTTTGGGCTGATACATAGGTATGGTCTTAAATAAGTAGGCTATGAGTAGATCCGAGGAGATCGTGTGAAGTCTAGCTTAAGACTGGGTCAATGGTGTGGACAAATTGTCACACTCTCTAGAAGAGGGACACGTACGGTGCTTTTCATGACGAGTTGGAAGTACAATGCAGTCTCGCTTGTTGGGTTAGAAGAGGGACACGTACGGTGCTTTTCATGACAAGTTGGAAGCATGAGTTGCGTATCTCGCTTGTTTGATCCATATGGTGCCTTTTCATGATGAGTTGAGAGTACGACTCTAGGTTGAAAGTATCTTGTAGCTCGTACGGCGCATTTGGTCTGTTAGGGTTAGTAACATTGTTAGGGTAGTAACTTGTTACTTAACCATTTTTGCCAAGGGGAGAGAGTTGGTGTTGGGGGTGATACCCTATACTCCAATATCTCCAATAGGCTGACACTAGGTGGTGTTATCGGGATGTATTCCCCTGTCAAAGGGATACGGGCGGTGCTTTTCATGACAAGTTGGGAGCACGGGTTCCATATCTTGTTTGTTAATTCCTGAACGTGCCATGATAAGAACGAGAGGGTTTCCTAGGGAAATGGTCCCTACGACCCCGGCAGGTTCTATGCCTTCTCATGACTAGTTGAGGACACGGAAGAAGGTTGACAAGTACCTTGTAGTTCGTGTTGGCTTTTGAGTGTGGTCTGGTACGCCGGCAATAGTCACCAGTCATGTAGTATTATGACAGGAACAGGATGAGTACAAATAGTAGAATTCATAACGTGGGTTCAAATCCCTATATGGAGAAAACGGCTTGAGATGGGGCGTATGTAGTATGGGATGCATACTGTTCCGGAGACTCGCTTGCATTAGAATAGGAGCATCCTAGATAAGTTGACATTGCATTAGATTCTAGTCATTGCACTCACGAACACTTAAACTACACCGACATATTTTACCATGTTTTATATGTTTGTTTTTGGAGATTCGCTGCTATATGATCAGCCCTTAAACGTCAGTGAATACTGACGTCCCCACTTCAATAGGTACTGCAGTGTAGAAGTACAGGTATTGGATCGTAGTCGTGGATACAAGATCACCCAACCGGGAGGACTCCAGTCAAGGCATGGTTTACAAATGAAGTGTCTGATATTGTCATCTTTCATTCTTATATACTCTGATGTAATGTGGAATCAATGGAAACACTCGGTCTGTAATATTGTAGTAGTAAAAAGTTTTAAAATTTTCCACAGATCTATGTATTGTGACTAATTGAATGTAAAGGTCCTGGCTCATGTCTCGAATCCTCCATATAGGAAGTTCGGGGCGTTACAAATGGTATCAGAGCCGACTTCAATTTATAGTCCAACATAGAAGGAAAATAGACTTAGAAGACTTGTGGGAGTTAGGTTTCTTTTAGCTTGTTGTAGATAATTATAATTCATATTGTTGTTCTTCAACTTATGTTTTATGATATTTCTATATCTATGCTAATTCCCGTGTCCACTCCTTGTAGGATGGCAAGTGGAGTTTTTCCCCTAGGGAATGGATGGGCACACGGAGTCGCAATTGAGGTGGACTCGAACTTAGAGCCCATCTCAGAGGGGGACGAGTCACCGGTTGTGGCTGGATTGGCCAATGGGGCCCCCGTAGCTGCCACACCAGGGGCTGCCCCTATAGGGGACCAGATCCCAGTATACCCACCCCCGCCACTTCCCCAGCTTACCCCAGAAGAGCAGGCCCTTGAGCAGGTCTTTTACGATATCTCGACATTCAGCTGGGAGCATGTTTGTCTCGAGCACAGGATGGACTCTTGTGAGTTTGTGGCCTACAACCATGAAAAGGAAGTGGCGAAGTTATGGAGCGCCAAGATGAGGGTCAACCGCAGGATGGTGATCCTGAAGCGCAGCCACCGTGTACAGTTTGCGCGCCTAGAGCACAAATGCACGGAGCTTCAGGCGCAAATCACGCAGTTACAAGAACGGCTAGCACCACCGCCTACTGGAGGGAACCCAGCAGAGGACACTGGTAGTACCAACTAGGCAGTCAGATGTCCGTAGGTTATTTTTGTAGTTATGACGTTTTGCTTCCCACTTATATATAAGTGTAAGGAAGATAATGCATATGTGTGATACGAAGTTATGAAGAAATGAAGTTTAGCTGTATGTTTCTACAAGTCTTATGTGTATGGTGAGATGATTGGATGTTATTTTGCGATATTACAATATGATGCTATGTGTATTCTATTATTCTTTTCCACCAGATGTCTCGCAGAACAAATAGCGGTTGGGGCGACCGAAATGAAGGAGAGGGCAGTGGAGGAAATGGCACAGGGCTGGATATAGGGGCGGAATTCGCTCGTATGTACCAGGCGCTTGGAGACCTAGCTGAGGCAAGTAGAAATAATGTGCAACACCAAGGGGCACCCGGAGGTAATCAGGGAGCAGCCGCTACCGACCCCATTAAGATGGTCGAATCATTCTGGAGGATGAGGCCACCTATTTTTGAGGGAAAGGCAGACCCGACGGCGGCTGATGACTGGATTCGTCAAGTCGAGACTGTGTTCGAGGTGATGATAACACCCAATGACAGCAAAGTCAGGTTGGCAAGCATTCTACTGGAAAAAGACGCCGGAGTCTGGTGGCAATCGGTAAAGAGAGGCATGGGCGAAGGACCCATTACTTGGGAAGATTTCCTTGCTGAATTCAGGGTGCACTACTTTCCACTAGATGTGCAGGAGGACAAGGCTATGGAGTTCCTAACCTTTAAGCAGGGAAGCTTGACAGTTCGTGAATACGAGACCAAGTTCACGCAACTATCCCGATATGGTCCAGAGATGGTAGAAGATGAGGTCAAGAAGGCCAAGAGATTCGAGCAAGGGCTCCGACCTACACTCAGAACGAAGATGGTACCGTTTTGCATTCGGAGGTTCGAGAAATTAGTCCGTCGTGCGGCAACGACAGAACTGGACATGAACCGAGGGCCAGAACGACAAGAGAACATGGGGAAATGGAATGAGGGGAAGAGGTCTGCACCAGCATCTGGGCTCGAGAACCAAGGACGAAAGCAGAAGATTCAGAAACCAGACGGCAAACTTGGAGCTGCCAAGCCAGGAAGTTGTTTCCTGTGTGGAGAGCAAGGTCATTTTATGAGCCAGTGCCCAAGGAAGGACCCTCAGATGGATACCCGCGTTTGTTACAATTGTGGGAAGATTGGTCATATCCGACCAGACTGTCCCCAGTTTCAGAGGAATACCAACAGATCAGCCCCAGAAGTGAACCACAAGGGAAAGGAGCCGCTTCGCAATGGACGAATGTTCGCACTTACAAAGGATGATGCCAACGAAGGCGAGGAATTCATCCCCGGTGTGCAAAGATGGGGGGACAACTAGGTTTGAAGTTGCTTTTGAAATTTCATTTTGGACTTTAAGTAATATATGATGTAACACCTTTTGTAACCAAAATGGATTTATATATATATGGAATCCGTGAATCTGTTTTGTTCAAAGCATGGTTCATCATATTCCTTGTCTAAATTAAGATTTTCATGAGTTAAGAGGTGTGCGAGAGGTGACTCTAGATTTGGTTTGTTTAAATACACCGTCTGGAGCATCAGCCTTGAGAAAATTATAGGAGAAGATCCTGGAAGTCTGAACTAGCATTCGTGGGCCACGTCCTATTCTAAGGAGGGAGTGGCTACAAAACTGCAAAAGATTGAGATAATTGAAGAATTGGACTCACCCAAAGACCGGGGAGGAAGCCACTTGGGAGCTAGAGAGCCATATAAGCTTCTTTCCCCGAGTCATTTAGTGTATAAATGTTTGTTTGTATTCCTGACTTAATGTAGTTCTGAGGACAGAACTATTCTAAGGAGGGAGTATTGTAATATCCCGGACGGATATTATATTGTATAAATTATTATTTTTAAAGCAAAATATTTTAAATGGAAATTTCTTGGTTTTGCACATGAAAAGTTACCTGGACCTATATACTGGTAAGTATATACAGGTATTGGATCAGTTTTGTGCACTTGTACAAAATCCTGAAAAACGCATTTTAGAGAAAAATGTCTGGAAAATCCCAGGCAGACACTGAAAATTATTATTTTATTATTATTTTACTTTTATTACCCAAAATGAAATATTTTTGGTAGATATCACCCGGTTTTGTTGATGAACGTTATCTGTGTGTATATACCAGTCTGTATACATCTGTATTGTATCAAATTGGTACTGGAATCTTCCGGGCTGATAATAAAATTTATTTTATTATTATTTTCAGAATTAAATTATTTTTGTACAGATTGTTCGTTTTCATGAATGAAAAATATCTGTATAATCAGATACACGTACGAAATCGAACTGTGTCGATTTCGGGCGTTTAAACAAATCATGTAGTATGTGATTTTGGTAAATTATATTTTATTTTAGATCCATCATGATGAGATGGAGGGCTAGGAAGGATTAGGACTTGATTGTAAAGATTATTTGCAAAAGAAACATGAATTGTTTCTAACCATAAGAGTTGGACAAGTGGCACTCTTTCTACCCACACAACCCTTCACCCATCTCCTATTTAAACCCCCCCTCCTTCACAAAGTGGCCGGCCTCCCCTCCCCTTTCCCATTTTCATTATCATTTGTCTCCATTCTTCTCCATCTCTTTCTCATCTCATTCTCCATTTCCTTCTACTTCTACTTCTTACTAGTTTTAAATTTTTAGAAAGAAAAGGGAAGAAAAAGAAAGAGAGAAGGAGAGATTTTAATAGGTTCTCTTTCATGGAGTTCTTGAAGAGTTCTCCATAGGAGCAAGGAAGGAGATGGTTTGCTAGCTAGTCCTTCCTACATAGAAAAATCAAGGTGGGGGTTTCTCTACCTTTTTGTATGTTAATTTTTGTTCTATTTTGCTCTCTACTTATGGTTATATGTGTGTATATATGTTGTATGTTGATTAAAACAACTTGGACTAATTATTGAGCATATAAGTAGTGATTTGGATCACAAGGATCCCATGGAAAGTTTGAATGGAGGAAATTAATTTTAAAACACATAAAGATTTGATCTTTAGCCTTGCTACTATTATTGTTGTTATTATGGTTAAATTTGACTACTTGGACTAAAGAAATAAGCATAAAAAAATGGTTGTTTATAAAAAGGGATTTCATATAAGGAAAGTTGGAAGAATGGAACTCACAAGGAACCCATAAAGATGAGACTTTGAACTTGCTATGTTTATGTTTGTTTCTTTAGTCACCTTGTTTAACACAAATTAAACAACTTGGACTAACTACTATGTGCATATAAGTTAGTAAGGTAAGAATGGTTACATACCCATTTTGGGGGTTGTAGGACTTTACATGTTAATTTTAAGAGATAGTATTTTTGTTGTATGTTGTTTTCCAACCTAATAAAGATCATGTCCTTACTAACTTTTGTTCATAAAAAGGTGAGTTTTCTTGATGTAGAAATTGTGGGATTGAAGGAAGGTAAGTTTATTTTTATAACTGAATAAGAGTTGATTATCGTTTATGTTGGAACATGTAATTTGGTAAATCAGTCATTGTAATAAATGGGACATGTAATCCCTAAAGGAAATAAGTTTTGTAATAAGTAGTTAACTTACCATGTTTGAGTTAGTAAGTAGGGTTACCATGCTTGAGATGTATTAGATCATGCTTGAGTTGGTGACTATGTCAAAAGGAACCCATTCATGCTATGTGACATTCTAGTAGCTTATCATGCTTGAGTTAGTAAGTAAGATTACCATGCTTGAGATGTATTAGATCATGCTTGAGTTGGTGACTATGTCAAAAAGAACCCATTCATGCTATGTGACATTCTAGTAGCTTATCATGCTTGAGTTAGTAAGTAAGACTACCATGCTTGAGTTAGGTTAAATCATGCTTGAGTGGTTGTCTATGTCAAAAAGAAACCCATTCATGCTATGTGACATTCTAGTAAATTATCATGGTTGAGTTAGTAAGTAGGACTACCATGCTTGAGTTGTGTTAAATCATGTTTGAGTTGGTGACTATGTCAAAAAGAACCCATTCATGCTATGTGACATTCTAGAAATTATCATGCTTGAGTTAGTAAGTAGGACTACCATGCTTGAGTTGTTGTCTATGTCAAAAAGAAACCCATTCATGCTATGTGACATTCTAGTAGCTTATCATGCTTGAGTTAGTAAGTAAGATTACCATGCTTGAGATGTATTAGATCATGCTTGAGTTGGTGACTATGTCAAAAAGAACCCATTCATGCTATGTGACATTCTAGTAGCTTATCATGCTTGAGTTAGTAAGTAAGATTACCATGCTTGAGATGTATTAGATCATGCTTGAGTTGGTGACTATGTCAAAAAGAACCCATTCATGCTATGTGACATTCTAGTAGCTTATCATGCTTGAGTTAGTAAGTAAGACTACCATGCTTGGGTTAGGTTAAATCATGCTTGAGTGGTTGTCTATGTCAAAAAGAAACCCATTCATGCTATGTGACCTTCTAGTTAACTCATCATGCTTGAGTTAGTAAGTAGAACTACCATGCTTGAGTTAGTAGTAGAACACAATGCTTGAGTTGTAATAGATCATGCTTGAGTTAGTTGTTGTTCTATGTCAAAAGAGAACCCATTTGTATTATGTGACTTCTAGTAAAACCTATCATGCTTTAGTTGGTAGTAAGGGCCATGCTTGAGTTTGTGTACCATGTTTAAGTTGTAGTAGAACATCATGGTTAAGTCGCTAATGGTTCTAGTAAAGAACCCATCATGCTTGAGCTTTATTGTTCTATGTTGAAGTGAACCCACCCATGCCTATGTGATATGCTAGTGAACATTCATGCTTGTGTTGTATGTAGAAACCCATGCTTAGGATAAGTAGTTGTTTTTATGCTGTTGGTCCCATACAAAGCTCTTTGGGCTGATACATAGGTATGGTCTTAAATAAGTAGGCTATGAGTAGATCCGAGGAGATCGTGTGAAGTCTAGCTTAAGACTGGGTCAATGGTGTGGACAAATTGTCACACTCTCTAGAAGAGGGACACGTACGGTGCTTTTCATGACGAGTTGGAAGTACAATGCAGTCTCGCTTGTTGGGTTAGAAGAGGGACACGTACGGTGCTTTTCATGACAAGTTGGAAGCATGAGTTGCGTATCTCGCTTGTTTGATCCATATGGTGCCTTTTCATGATGAGTTGAGAGTACGACTCTAGGTTGAAAGTATCTTGTAGCTCGTACGGCGCATTTGGTCTGTTAGGGTTAGTAACATTGTTAGGGTAGTAACTTGTTACTTAACCATTTTTGCCAAGGGGAGAGAGTTGGTGTTGGGGGTGATACCCTATACTCCAATATCTCCAATAGGCTGACACTAGGTGGTGTTATCGGGATGTATTCCCCTGTCAAAGGGATACGGGCGGTGCTTTTCATGACAAGTTGGGAGCACGGGTTCCATATCTTGTTTGTTAATTCCTGAACGTGCCATGATAAGAACGAGAGGGTTTCCTAGGGAAATGGTCCCTACGACCCCGGCAGGTTCTATGCCTTCTCATGACTAGTTGAGGACACGGAAGAAGGTTGACAAGTACCTTGTAGTTCGTGTTGGCTTTTGAGTGTGGTCTGGTACGCCGGCAATAGTCACCAGTCATGTAGTATTATGACAGGAACAGGATGAGTACAAATAGTAGAATTCATAACGTGGGTTCAAATCCCTATATGGAGAAAACGGCTTGAGATGGGGCGTATGTAGTATGGGATGCATACTGTTCCGGAGACTCGCTTGCATTAGAATAGGAGCATCCTAGATAAGTTGACATTGCATTAGATTCTAGTCATTGCACTCACGAACACTTAAACTACACCGACATATTTTACCATGTTTTATATGTTTGTTTTTGGAGATTCGCTGCTATATGATCAGCCCTTAAACGTCAGTGAATACTGACGTCCCCACTTCAATAGGTACTGCAGTGTAGAAGTACAGGTATTGGATCGTAGTCGTGGATACAAGATCACCCAACCGGGAGGACTCCAGTCAAGGCATGGTTTACAAATGAAGTGTCTGATATTGTCATCTTTCATTCTTATATACTCTGATGTAATGTGGAATCAATGGAAACACTCGGTCTGTAATATTGTAGTAGTAAAAAGTTTTAAAATTTTCCACAGATCTATGTATTGTGACTAATTGAATGTAAAGGTCCTGGCTCATGTCTCGAATCCTCCATATAGGAAGTTCGGGGCGTTACAAATGGTATCAGAGCCGACTTCAATTTATAGTCCAACATAGAAGGAAAATAGACTTAGAAGACTTGTGGGAGTTAGGTTTCTTTTAGCTTGTTGTAGATAATTATAATTCATATTGTTGTTCTTCAACTTATGTTTTATGATATTTCTATATCTATGCTAATTCCCGTGTCCACTCCTTGTAGGATGGCAAGTGGAGTTTTTCCCCTAGGGAATGGATGGGCACACGGAGTCGCAATTGAGGTGGACTCGAACTTAGAGCCCATCTCAGAGGGGGACGAGTCACCGGTTGTGGCTGGATTGGCCAATGGGGCCCCCGTAGCTGCCACACCAGGGGCTGCCCCTATAGGGGACCAGATCCCAGTATACCCACCCCCGCCACTTCCCCAGCTTACCCCAGAAGAGCAGGCCCTTGAGCAGGTCTTTTACGATATCTCGACATTCAGCTGGGAGCATGTTTGTCTCGAGCACAGGATGGACTCTTGTGAGTTTGTGGCCTACAACCATGAAAAGGAAGTGGCGAAGTTATGGAGCGCCAAGATGAGGGTCAACCGCAGGATGGTGATCCTGAAGCGCAGCCACCGTGTACAGTTTGCGCGCCTAGAGCACAAATGCACGGAGCTTCAGGCGCAAATCACGCAGTTACAAGAACGGCTAGCACCACCGCCTACTGGAGGGAACCCAGCAGAGGACACTGGTAGTACCAACTAGGCAGTCAGATGTCCGTAGGTTATTTTTGTAGTTATGACGTTTTGCTTCCCACTTATATATAAGTGTAAGGAAGATAATGCATATGTGTGATACGAAGTTATGAAGAAATGAAGTTTAGCTGTATGTTTCTACAAGTCTTATGTGTATGGTGAGATGATTGGATGTTATTTTGCGATATTACAATATGATGCTATGTGTATTCTATTATTCTTTTCCACCAGATGTCTCGCAGAACAAATAGCGGTTGGGGCGACCGAAATGAAGGAGAGGGCAGTGGAGGAAATGGCACAGGGCTGGATATAGGGGCGGAATTCGCTCGTATGTACCAGGCGCTTGGAGACCTAGCTGAGGCAAGTAGAAATAATGTGCAACACCAAGGGGCACCCGGAGGTAATCAGGGAGCAGCCGCTACCGACCCCATTAAGATGGTCGAATCATTCTGGAGGATGAGGCCACCTATTTTTGAGGGAAAGGCAGACCCGACGGCGGCTGATGACTGGATTCGTCAAGTCGAGACTGTGTTCGAGGTGATGATAACACCCAATGACAGCAAAGTCAGGTTGGCAAGCATTCTACTGGAAAAAGACGCCGGAGTCTGGTGGCAATCGGTAAAGAGAGGCATGGGCGAAGGACCCATTACTTGGGAAGATTTCCTTGCTGAATTCAGGGTGCACTACTTTCCACTAGATGTGCAGGAGGACAAGGCTATGGAGTTCCTAACCTTTAAGCAGGGAAGCTTGACAGTTCGTGAATACGAGACCAAGTTCACGCAACTATCCCGATATGGTCCAGAGATGGTAGAAGATGAGGTCAAGAAGGCCAAGAGATTCGAGCAAGGGCTCCGACCTACACTCAGAACGAAGATGGTACCGTTTTGCATTCGGAGGTTCGAGAAATTAGTCCGTCGTGCGGCAACGACAGAACTGGACATGAACCGAGGGCCAGAACGACAAGAGAACATGGGGAAATGGAATGAGGGGAAGAGGTCTGCACCAGCATCTGGGCTCGAGAACCAAGGACGAAAGCAGAAGATTCAGAAACCAGACGGCAAACTTGGAGCTGCCAAGCCAGGAAGTTGTTTCCTGTGTGGAGAGCAAGGTCATTTTATGAGCCAGTGCCCAAGGAAGGACCCTCAGATGGATACCCGCGTTTGTTACAATTGTGGGAAGATTGGTCATATCCGACCAGACTGTCCCCAGTTTCAGAGGAATACCAACAGATCAGCCCCAGAAGTGAACCACAAGGGAAAGGAGCCGCTTCGCAATGGACGAATGTTCGCACTTACAAAGGATGATGCCAACGAAGGCGAGGAATTCATCCCCGGTGTGCAAAGATGGGGGGACAACTAGGTTTGAAGTTGCTTTTGAAATTTCATTTTGGACTTTAAGTAATATATGATGTAACACCTTTTGTAACCAAAATGGATTTATATATATATGGAATCCGTGAATCTGTTTTGTTCAAAGCATGGTTCATCATATTCCTTGTCTAAATTAAGATTTTCATGAGTTAAGAGGTGTGCGAGAGGTGACTCTAGATTTGGTTTGTTTAAATACACCGTCTGGAGCATCAGCCTTGAGAAAATTATAGGAGAAGATCCTGGAAGTCTGAACTAGCATTCGTGGGCCACGTCCTATTCTAAGGAGGGAGTGGCTACAAAACTGCAAAAGATTGAGATAATTGAAGAATTGGACTCACCCAAAGACCGGGGAGGAAGCCACTTGGGAGCTAGAGAGCCATATAAGCTTCTTTCCCCGAGTCATTTAGTGTATAAATGTTTGTTTGTATTCCTGACTTAATGTAGTTCTGAGGACAGAACTATTCTAAGGAGGGAGTATTGTAATATCCCGGACGGATATTATATTGTATAAATTATTATTTTTAAAGCAAAATATTTTAAATGGAAATTTCTTGGTTTTGCACATGAAAAGTTACCTGGACCTATATACTGGTAAGTATATACAGGTATTGGATCAGTTTTGTGCACTTGTACAAAATCCTGAAAAACGCATTTTAGAGAAAAATGTCTGGAAAATCCCAGGCAGACACTGAAAATTATTATTTTATTATTATTTTACTTTTATTACCCAAAATGAAATATTTTTGGTAGATATCACCCGGTTTTGTTGATGAACGTTATCTGTGTGTATATACCAGTCTGTATACATCTGTATTGTATCAAATTGGTACTGGAATCTTCCGGGCTGATAATAAAATTTATTTTATTATTATTTTCAGAATTAAATTATTTTTGTACAGATTGTTCGTTTTCATGAATGAAAAATATCTGTATAATCAGATACACGTACGAAATCGAACTGTGTCGATTTCGGGCGTTTAAACAAATCATGTAGTATGTGATTTTGGTAAATTATATTTTATTTTAGATCCATCATGATGAGATGGAGGGCTAGGAAGGATTAGGACTTGATTGTAAAGATTATTTGCAAAAGAAACATGAATTGTTTCTAACCATAAGAGTTGGACAAGTGGCACTCTTTCTACCCACACAACCCTTCACCCATCTCCTATTTAAACCCCCCCTCCTTCACAAAGTGGCCGGCCTCCCCTCCCCTTTCCCATTTTCATTATCATTTGTCTCCATTCTTCTCCATCTCTTTCTCATCTCATTCTCCATTTCCTTCTACTTCTACTTCTTACTAGTTTTAAATTTTTAGAAAGAAAAGGGAAGAAAAAGAAAGAGAGAAGGAGAGATTTTAATAGGTTCTCTTTCATGGAGTTCTTGAAGAGTTCTCCATAGGAGCAAGGAAGGAGATGGTTTGCTAGCTAGTCCTTCCTACATAGAAAAATCAAGGTGGGGGTTTCTCTACCTTTTTGTATGTTAATTTTTGTTCTATTTTGCTCTCTACTTATGGTTATATGTGTGTATATATGTTGTATGTTGATTAAAACAACTTGGACTAATTATTGAGCATATAAGTAGTGATTTGGATCACAAGGATCCCATGGAAAGTTTGAATGGAGGAAATTAATTTTAAAACACATAAAGATTTGATCTTTAGCCTTGCTACTATTATTGTTGTTATTATGGTTAAATTTGACTACTTGGACTAAAGAAATAAGCATAAAAAAATGGTTGTTTATAAAAAGGGATTTCATATAAGGAAAGTTGGAAGAATGGAACTCACAAGGAACCCATAAAGATGAGACTTTGAACTTGCTATGTTTATGTTTGTTTCTTTAGTCACCTTGTTTAACACAAATTAAACAACTTGGACTAACTACTATGTGCATATAAGTTAGTAAGGTAAGAATGGTTACATACCCATTTTGGGGGTTGTAGGACTTTACATGTTAATTTTAAGAGATAGTATTTTTGTTGTATGTTGTTTTCCAACCTAATAAAGATCATGTCCTTACTAACTTTTGTTCATAAAAAGGTGAGTTTTCTTGATGTAGAAATTGTGGGATTGAAGGAAGGTAAGTTTATTTTTATAACTGAATAAGAGTTGATTATCGTTTATGTTGGAACATGTAATTTGGTAAATCAGTCATTGTAATAAATGGGACATGTAATCCCTAAAGGAAATAAGTTTTGTAATAAGTAGTTAACTTACCATGTTTGAGTTAGTAAGTAGGGTTACCATGCTTGAGATGTATTAGATCATGCTTGAGTTGGTGACTATGTCAAAAGGAACCCATTCATGCTATGTGACATTCTAGTAACTTATCATGCTTGAGTTAGTAAGTAAGATTACCATGCTTGAGATGTATTAGATCATGCTTGAGTTGGTGACTATGTCAAAAAGAACCCATTCATGCTATGTGACATTCTAGTAGCTTATCATGCTTGAGTTAGTAAGTAAGACTACCATGCTTGAGTTAGGTTAAATCATGCTTGAGTGGTTGTCTATGTCAAAAAGAAACCCATTCATGCTATGTGACATTCTAGTAAATTATCATGGTTGAGTTAGTAAGTAGGACTACCATGCTTGAGTTGTGTTAAATCATGTTTGAGTTGGTGACTATGTCAAAAAGAACCCATTCATGCTATGTGACATTCTAGAAATTATCATGCTTGAGTTAGTAAGTAGGACTACCATGCTTGAGTTGTTGTCTATGTCAAAAAGAAACCCATTCATGCTATGTGACATTCTAGTAGCTTATCATGCTTGAGTTAGTAAGTAAGATTACCATGCTTGAGATGTATTAGATCATGCTTGAGTTGGTGACTATGTCAAAAAGAACCCATTCATGCTATGTGACATTCTAGTAGCTTATCATGCTTGAGTTAGTAAGTAAGATTACCATGCTTGAGATGTATTAGATCATGCTTGAGTTGGTGACTATGTCAAAAAGAACCCATTCATGCTATGTGACATTCTAGTAGCTTATCATGCTTGAGTTAGTAAGTAAGACTACCATGCTTGAGTTAGGTTAAATCATGCTTGAGTGGTTGTCTATGTCAAAAAGAAACCCATTCATGCTATGTGACCTTCTAGTTAACTCATCATGCTTGAGTTAGTAAGTAGAACTACCATGCTTGAGTTAGTAGTAGAACACAATGCTTGAGTTGTAATAGATCATGCTTGACTTAGTTGTTGTTCTATGTCAAAAGAGAACCCATTTGTATTATGTGACTTCTAGTAAAACCTATCATGCTTTAGTTGGTAGTAAGGGCCATGCTTGAGTTTGTGTACCATGTTTAAGTTGTAGTAGAACATCATGGTTAAGTCGCTAATGGTTCTAGTAAAGAACCCATCATGCTTGAGCTTTATTGTTCTATGTTGAAGTGAACCCACCCATGCCTATGTAATATGCTAGTGAACATTCATGCTTGTGTTGTATGTAGAAACCCATGCTTAGGATAAGTAGTTGTTTTTATGCTGTTGGTCCCATACGAAGCTCTTTGGGCTGATACATAGGTATGGTCTTAAATAAGTAGGCTATGAGTAGATCCGAGGAGATCGTGTGAAGTCTAGCTTAAGACTGGGTCAATGGTGTGGACAAATTGTCACACTCTCTAGAAGAGGGACACGTACGGTGCTTTTCATGACGAGTTGGAAGTACAATGCAGTCTCGCTTGTTGGGTTAGAAGAGGGACACGTACGGTGCTTTTCATGACAAGTTGGAAGCATGAGTTGCGTATCTCGCTTGTTTGATCCATATGGTGCCTTTTCATGATGAGTTGAGAGTACGACTCTAGGTTGAAAGTATCTTGTAGCTCGTACGGCGCATTTGGTCTGTTAGGGTTAGTAACATTGTTAGGGTAGTAACTTGTTACTTAACCATTTTTGCCAAGGGGAGAGAGTTGGTGTTGGGGGTGATACCCTATACTCCAATATCTCCAATAGGCTGACACTAGGTGGTGTTATCGGGATGTATTCCCCTGTCAAAGGGATACGGGCGGTGCTTTTCATGACAAGTTGGGAGCACGGGTTCCATATCTTGTTTGTTAATTCCTGAACGTGCCATGATAAGAACGAGAGGGTTTCCTAGGGAAATGGTCCCTACGATCCCGGCAGGTTCTATGCCTTCTCATGACTAGTTGAGGACACGGAAGAAGGTTGACAAGTACCTTGTAGTTCGTGTTGGCTTTTGAGTGTGGTCTGGTACACCGGCAATAGTCACCAGTCATGTAGTATTATGACAGGAACAGGATGAGTACAAATAGTAGAATTCATAACGTGGGTTCAAATCCCTATATGGAGAAAACGGCTTGAGATGGGGCGTATGTAGTATGGGATGCATACTGTTCCGGAGACTCGCTTGCATTAGAATAGGAGCATCCTAGATAAGTTGACATTGCATTAGATTCTAGTCATTGCACTCACGAACACTTAAACTACACCGACATATTTTACCATGTTTTATATGTTTGTTTTTGGAGATTCGCTGCTATATGATCAGCCCTTAAACGTCAGTGAATACTGACGTCCCCACTTCAATAGGTACTGCAGTGTAGAAGTACAGGTATTGGATCGTAGTCGTGGATACAAGATCACCCAACCGGGAGGACTCCAGTCAAGGCATGGTTTTCAAATGAAGTGTCTGATATTGTCATCTTAAATTCTTATATACTCTGATGTAATGTGGAATCAATGGAAACACTCGGTCTGTAATATTGTAGTAGTAAAAAGTTTTAAAATTTTCCACAGATCTATGTATTGTGAATTGAATGTAAAGGTCCTGGCTCATGTCTCGAATCCTCCATATAGGAAGTTCGGGGCGTTACACATTGCTTCTTCATCAAGCTATGGGCTCTTCCTTCTATTCGAGCTATCGGCGTCGCCTTGCTATGGATGTCTTTCTTCTTTGGTCGAGCTATGGAGCTTCGATCCACGGTTGAGCTATGAGCTCTTAGTCCCCGTTCAAGCTATGCACTATACTCCTTTGGTCGAGCTATAGAGCTGCGATCCACTATTGAGGTATGATCTTTTGGTCCACAGTCGAGCTATGAAGTTGTAATGTGCCTTGCTGACCTCTATTTTCCATCAAGCTACAACTTCGGTGGAGCTATGGCCTTCTTCGTCGATGGAGGAGCTTGTCATGTGTTGGGCTTGGTTCTTTGGATGATTATCCAACGTTGAAGGTGGAGTTGGAAGCTTTTTGTTGCCGTCGACGCAAACACTCACGGGTTTGAAGAGCTCTATTTTGGGTGATTTTGGCTGCAGAAGAGCTGGGATTCCCCTTCATCGAGCTACCAAGCTTCAAGCAAACTATGGTCATCAAGCCACACCATCAAGTCGAGCTATAGGTTGAGTTGGAGTCGTCGAGCTATGGGGACGAGCTTTTGTCGAGCTATGGAAGATGAGTTTCGGTCGAGCTCTAACTTTGGTCGAGCTACCACCATCGTCGACCTATGAGCTTCGCCGACCTATGAGCTTAGTCATCAAGTTATGGGCTCTTGAATTCCCATTGAGCTATCTCATCAAGCTATGGAGCAATTCCCCTCGTCGAGCTACTGGTTTTCTTTGAATTTGGTTGAGCTATAGGTCTGGCATTGTCGAGTTGTGTTATCGTCGAGCTCGAATATCCTTCGTTGAACTATGAAACTTCACTGTCGAGCTACAACTTCCTCATTGATCCATTCTCTCATCAAGCTATGGAGCTCCGTTCGAGACTTTTGAAGCTTGGAGCTTGATGTTGTGGAGTTTGAGCTCAGGGATTGGAGTTTGGATTTGAAGAAGATAGTTTTGAAGAAGGAGGTTTCGAAGAAGAAGGTATGAAGCTCAAAAGAAGAAGAAGTAGGGTTTGGGATTTAGATTATAGGGTTCGGGTTTTTTAGTAGTATTAGGTTTAGACCGGACCCAAATATCCCCCCAAGCTGAGCATTAGTCATTCGAGTTTATAGTGCTAGCGAGTTTGTGCTTAGAGACCTGACCCCATGCCCTGATGCAACAAAACCCCATTTTTCTTTTCTTCTTTTGAGCCTAAAAGCCATGTTCTTCACTGTTTGATTCTTTCTTCAATCCTCGGTCACCCTCGAATGAAGGTTGGTTGTGCTTCTTGTGCGAGTTCTTTTGGTGAGGTAGGAGATAAATCTGTGAGCTAAGTTGTAAGAGCTTGTTCATCTCTTCCTTTGAAGCTTTGGGTTATTGGTTGACTATGAAGCTTTGATATTGGGTTCGAATCGTCCCCGCTTGTGGTTGAGCTATGAGTTGCTTCGTTGAGCTACAACTCGGTTGAGCTACAACTTGGTCGAGTTATGACTTCGTCTACCTATGACTTCGTCTAGTTATGACTTTTTTTCTAGCTATGACTTTGTCTGGCTATGACTTCATCAATTGACAATCCCAATGCCTGTTTCATTGAACTGCTCTTTTGTCGACCAAGTGTTGTGTTGTTCGCTTGTTTGTCGGACGGGTGTTTTGGCCTAGCAGGTTTGCAGAGGAAACTTCCAGACAGAGTTGGACATAGAGCACTCTGTTTGACCCAATCGAGTTTGTGGAGACCACTCTTAGACAGATTTGCACGTAGAGCTCGCTGTTTGACCCCATCGAGTTTGTGGAGACAACACTTAGACAGATTTGGACATAGAGCTCGTTGTTTCATCCCAGCGAGTTTGTGGGACAATTATCAGATATAGTTGGTGTTGAACCTGTCGTTTGATCCCGGTGAGTTTGGAAACAACTCTAAGATGGTGTTGAACGTTGAACTTGTCGTTTGAGCCCAACAAGTTTTGAGAGACAACTTCGAGACAAAGTTGGAGGTTTGAACTTGTTGTTTGCACCCAGCAAGTTTAGTAGAGACAACTCCGAGATGGATTTGGAAGTTTGAACTTACTATTTGCACCCAGCAAGTTTTGTAAATATAACTCTAGGACGGAGTTGATGTTGTTTGATCCTAGCAAGTTTGGACACAACACTATGATGGGGTTGAACGTTGAACTTGTTGCTTGCGCCTAGCAAGTTTGGAGATAACTCTGTGACAGAGTTGAACATTGAACATGTAATTTGTGACTAACAAGTTTGGAGAGGCAACTCTAATACGGAATTTGTAATTTGATCTTTTTATTTGCGCCAAGCAAGTTAAGAGACAACTCTATGACGGAGTTGAACAATGAGCTTGCTGTTTGATCCCGACAAGTTTGGAAGGACAAATCTGAGATCTGAGATGAAGTTGGAATTAAAGCTTGCCGTTTGGTCCCGATATTTCTTGTAGAGAACTCTTTAACATAGTCGAACGTAGGGCTTGTCGTTTGATCCCGACAAATTTATAGAGAACTCTGTGATATAGTTGAACATTGGACTTACTGTTTGTGCTCAGTAAGTCTGGAGAGGAAATTCTAGGGCGGCATTGGATGTCGAGCCTATTGCACGATGATAAGGAATGTTGGAAGGATTCGAGTGAAGAGCGGAGCATTGAACTCATTGCTTGGATTTAATGAGTTGTTGGCGGAGCTTGAGCAGAGATTAAGGAATTGAACTCGTTGTTTGGAGCCAACGAGTTGTTGATGGAGCTCGTGAGGAAAGTAGGGAATTGAACTCGTTGTTTGGAGTTAACGAGTTGTTGGAGGAGCTTGAGCGGAGTTTAAGGCATTGAACTCGTTGTTTGAAATCAACGAGTTGTTGATGGGGCTCGAGCGGAGAGCATGGGCATCGAACTCGCTATTTGGAACAAACAAATTGTTAATGGAGCCTATGTGGAGATCAAGGCGTTGAACCCGTTATTTAGAGTCAATGAGTTTTTGGCAAAGCTCGTTCTGAGTCTACTTGATGACAAAGTGAAGTCCTCTGCGTCTGCTCAGCATTGAAGTAATTACGTTATTCTCCGTGCTGACAAGCACTCGTGTATACCGAATGATGTCCTCGGTATGCCGAGTTTGCACTTATTCACACTATGTTGTGCTTGACGGAGTTAAGACTTGTCCGTTTGCATGGCATGTTAAGCAGGACAAAATTGGAGTTTGTTCAGGTGAAGGGGGTAGAAAAGATTTGGAGTTTGCCTGCCTATGGAAGGCTTGTCCTGATTTTTATCGTCAATAATTGAAGCGGCCCTGGGGAGCTGTTAACTGGCAAGAAGCCTGTGAAGAGGTTTTTGTCTCTTAGGCGGAGCATCCCTCTAGTGTGTAGCTAGAAGAACGACTTGCAGGATAGTTTGTTGTACAGTGTTGTAGCGATTCTTAGGCATAAACGTATACTCATTGTAATTCTATAGTTGTAATGCGACTTGTAGTGACGCTGGATATGACTGCATAGATCTGCGACAATTTTGAGATTTGAAGAGTTCTTTTCATATGCTTGATCATTGTTGTGCAACTTGTCATTGAGATTGTGAGCCTTTGACTGAGTTCTTTGTAAATAAATAACAAGGCCTCAAATTTGTTATGTATAGCTAACGAACTGTCGATAGTGTGCGTAATATTTGATGGAGTTTAGAACTTATATGTCTTGTACTCAGCTAGTGGTAGGAGCAACTCTGAGGGAGAGCTATTTTCAAAATTTTTTGTATGAATCCTCAAACAAATTGTGAGATTCACATCGTGTGCCTAGTTGAACCTCAAAAGTTGCTTTTGCAGGTTTTATTAGAGTCACTACAATCCACGATTTTGGACCTCTAATTTGTCTTTAAGAATTTTAACTAGTTTCAGGAACAGGTTGAATGGCGAGTTGAACTCCAAATGTGCTTGATTGCAGGTTGCTAAAGTAACTTCGATCCATGGGTACGGATTCTAAACTTGTTAGTTTAGATATTAATAAGTTGCAGGTTCAGATCGAATGGCGGTGTGAACTGTGAACTTGTTTTGTTGCAGGTTGCTAGAGTAACTTAGAGACATGGGTTTGGACTTCGAACATGTCGTCGAGGCGTTAACATATTACAGGAGCATATCAAATGGCAATGCGAACTCTGAACTTGCTTTATTGCAAATTGCTAGAGTAACTTCGAGCCATGGGTATGGACTCTGAACCCCTCTTATAAGGAGCTTCAAATGAGTTTTGATGTCGTTGTTAGTAGTAGGCTGGGTTTTTAACTCATTGGATGCATTTATGGAGTTGTACAAGAATTTTACAAAAATTAATACAAAATTTTATTGGAAAATAAAACTAAGCGACGACTCTAGTGGCTGGCCGTTATTACATGCAGTGACCGATATTGAAAGTGGTCTTTATTGAAAAGTAAAACTAAATGACTGCTCTAGTGGCTGGCCTTTATTACAAATTGAGAAAATTTGCTAGTAATACTAAGAGAAGACTTTATAGACGCCCTCGTTCAACTTTTGTCATGCCCCGCTTCCTAAAATACAGGAATACGAGTACATAACGAAGGCCCAGCGAATGATGTAAATACCATCCATAAGCTGTACAAGTCTAACTCAATAATATGAATAACAATCACAACCACGCAAGAGAATATTATCACATAAACAAAGATCAACTTCAATAATAGATGAAATAATCCAAATAATAATATCCAACATCTGGGATAAAACAAACTCTGGGTCATAAAGCCCAAAACAAAGTACATTATCAATGACAAAGTTCAAAGGGGAAAATAGCATAAACTAATTCAAGCGATCTATTCTTGGACTCCATCTCCTAAAATCGTTGCTCACCAATTCCTTCTGGTATTGCTCCTTCGGTACCTGTAAACTCGTGATCTAAAAATAGAGAAAATAATATCCTTAGAGCAAGTCATGGATAGCAAGTATAGGAAAACAGAGAACAAAAAGGAAGTATGGTACATCAAGAATGAAGGAATGGATCAAAGTCAAGAACAAAGACAAGGAATGGCAATAATGTCAAAGGTCTATGTTTAAATATGTAGTAATTAATGATTTCAATTCAAGCTCAATATCGATGACAGTATACGTGATCAAGCATGAAATGTCAAGTACGGATTATTAATCGTTTTATTAACCTATATAGTGCACGTACTACTGCGTCCCATACCACAGATTCGGCGCAAGCAAACAAGTAAATGTTTTAGACTGTGATGGTGAATTCATGGTTCATGTACTCGGCCCAGTAATCAGTAATTTAATGTTCATTAGCATTAATTATCAAGCAGTATTTTATGGCCATCAGTCAATACAGTGATCATGTCAAGCAGTGGAGGGCCCTACCGAGTACAGACTCTGATTATTCACTACCAAGTCAATCCATAATATCCCGGCTTATTAATATTTTATTTCATCCTATGTGAGCATGCAAGAAGATGTCAAGGTTGTATCATGCTAGGTGTGACTAGTTCTACTCATTACAGACAAAGCAAGAAACATTTATATTAAATCAACACAATTGATACAATTTGGACAGCAAGACGTTACTGTACAAAAATAGATATTCCCGCTGCTACAGAAAAGCAAATCTGGATCTGTCAGAAATTCTAGAAATTAGACTCTCTTCCGGTTCCAAAGAATATACATGCGATATATGAAATCAATGAAACTAGTTTCAAACTCCTATTATTTACATATTTTATGTTAAGGCAGCAGGTTATAGATTGTGTTCACATATATGTTTTAGGTCAGAAAACTTATCAATTAAAACTACGAAAATTCAAGGTGATTCATACACATGTCTAGTCTCAACCAAATTAATTTCACATTTTAATTTTACTTTTAACATGTTCTCTTTATTATTAAGTATATGTGATACACATAAAATTATGAATCTGCAAATTCAAACCTAGCAGCACTAAAAGACTGATATCTAACAGATTATGAACAGAATTAAATTCCGTCGAATGTTCTGGAAAATAGACGGATGGGGCTACGTTTTATGTTTACAAAGTTCTTTCAAATTACTACAGAAATAGGTTCAAAATTCGGATACAAAAAGAAGTAAACAGCAGGCCAGAAAATAATTTAATATGAATAGGCAATAATTTCATGATACAAGCATATAATTCATTAAATTGATAAACAAAGTGTTATTTGATTATTAGCATGAAAATTTCTATATTTACGATGCAATTTACAGTCATGGCAATTAATTCATCAAATCAAATTCAATTGGAAAGATTCAAACAATTCTATAACATGGATCTACTTATTTTCATGTATTTCGTGCATATGCAATGTGCAATAGGGACTAGGGTTCGAATCGAAGATAAAGGCACGAAGTCAAGGATATCTTGGGTTAGCTCGTGTAAACCCTCAATATACTCAACGAAAGATGAACAGTATAACAATATGATAATAATCGGGATCTACTTGCGGAGATCAACAAAAATCTTGAACAAAAAAATAATAAAACTAGTTCAAGAGAGACTTGCCTGATAGATGGAAAATTTGAATATAAGAGAATAACGGGATGAGAATCTCGGACGACGAAACATATGCGACAACCGAACTCATGAAGGCACGCGCGCTCTATGTGCACCTACAAGACACAACAAAATCCCCCAATCACACAGAAATAGCAAGGCCAAAAGCAAACAACGGCAACACCTCCACAAACACCCAACAGCAACTCCCCTCTCCCGAACTGCAAACAGTGGCAAGGGGAGAGAGAGAGTGACGGCAGCTCGATGGTGGGCTAAGCGGCAACTGGGGTGAGGGTGATCGTCGAATGAGCGGGGGAAGGCTCAGGTGACGGTCGACGGTGAACAGGGGGCTTCGAACCTCGGAATAGGGGTTCGGTTCGGGGTGCTCTATTTCGAGGAGAAAATAAAGGAAAGGTGGAGATGGTGGTGACGAGGTGGTTTTGGAGGGTGCCAGTCGACGGTGGTTGGCGGGTTGAGGTACAAGATGAAGGTGACGACGATGGGTTGAGGGCGGCGGATCAATGAGGGGAGATGACGGGATGATGGGTTCTTCAGTGGTTGGATGAGAGGGTGACGATGTGGACGATCGCATTGGATGGCGTGGTGGTGGATAGGGTGGACGAGGAAGGATGGAGGTCGAGGACGAGGAGCTTGAGCGGGATGGGTTTGATGGAAACAGAGAGATAGGGAGTAGGGGGGTTGGGAGAGAGAGTGGCGGGAGTTAAGAGAGAGAGGATTAATTAGGGTTAATTAATAATTTAAGGTTAATGGGTATTTATAAGGTAATGAGATATTGGGTTATTGGGTTTAATGGGTATGGGTTAGACCAAATAGGAGAAGAAGTAATTAAATAAATCAATTAGGATTAATAAAATAGACTAATTGGGTATGATGACAAGCAAAATGCTGAACATGATGATCAACAAAATTTAGCAGAAAAGATTAAATAGATAGGGAAACAAACTTAAGTCGAAAGCAATTAATAAATTCCACCAATAGAAAAATCAAATTACAGGGTTCGGAAAAGAATAAGAAGAAAATCAATTAATAATAATTCCCAAAAAAATACAAAATACAGAAAACTGGGGTTACAACTTTATAAAGTGTTCTATTTTCTAATTCCTTGTTGAAATCTCCTTGCTCCCCGGGTCTTTAAGTTGATAAGCTGTTAGACGAACAACTTGGTAGACCTTGTATAGACTTGCCTATTTTGGAACGAGCTTTCCATTATTTTGCATAGAGAATGAGAGATCTTCATATTTGTGAATGTGTTTAATCAAGACTATTTCTTTCTGCTGAATGAGCGGGGTGGCTTCGGCGGGGGATTCAAGTGTGTCGTAGTATTCTGATGAGGACGAAATTGGACCTGGTGAGAAATGATTTGGCAGGTTTGGAAGTTCTCGGCAGGATTGTCTAGTGCAGTAGCTTTAATCTTGCTTATGGGTTTGGATTTACTATGACTGCTTTCTAGTGGTAGCTCTATGGCGTCGATGGGGAGAACCGAGCCCCCCATTGTAGCGGGGTAGCATGCTCATACTGCCTGTTTGCTCCCTACAACTTGGCCTACGCCTGCTGTTGTTAGGAACTTCATTTTCATGTGGTAGGTGGAAGCAACTGCATCAAAGGCCGCTAGGCTGGGACGGCCGATTATTGCGTTGAATGTGGCTTTGACATTGACTACCATAATGTCTAGTGCTTTCGTTCAAATAGCGAGGCTTTTTCTACTACCACATCGAGTGTGACGATTCCTTCAACTTGAATGGGTACACCAGAGAATCCATGGAGTGTATAACCGGTTGGCCTGAGTCAGTGTCAGGAGAGCTTTAGACCATTGAAAGTGTTCATCAAAAGATTGTTTAATGAGCTACCATTATCTACCAGGTGCGGCGTAACTCATGAATCACCATACAAAGGTTTATGACCAGTGTGTCACAATGAGGTGTTCGAACACCTTCTAAGTTCTTGTCGGAGAAAGATATCGGGACCCGGTGCTCTTAGCAGGAGGGATGTTATGTACTGAGTTGACTTCCTTGACAAAGACTTTGTGGGAGGAGTTGAAATTTTCCTCCATCTGGCCTCCGTGAATTGAGTGGAGAATGTCCATATGTTCTCAGTCTCGTGATTTGAATGGTCTCTCTCGACGCTTATTAGACCCCATGCAGGAGGGGTTTCGGTGTTGTTGTTTTATCGGGCAAATTGAGATAGATAGCCCCGATAAATCAGCCTTCAAGTTTGTTTTTAAGGGCTCGGCATTTATTAGTGGTGTATCCATGGTCTCTGTGAAATGCACACCACTTGTTCTTGTCTCTTCTCTTGCTAGACATTGACATTTTAAGGGGGAGCGGATTATTTCGTCCTTCTCAACTTCCATGAGGATGGTAGATACGCTCGCATTGAAAGGAGTGAACTTTTCGAAGCGTGATGCTGAAAGTGGTCGGCGTTGACCTGCGCCGTCATTATAAAACTTAATGGGTTCTTCCTTGTTTTCATTCTTCTATTTTGTTCCCGGAAGGTAAATTATTCTTGCCTTGAGTATGAGAGCTTCTTCGACCCTAATATACTTGTCACTCCTTTCTAGGAGCTCAGTGAAATTTTTGGGTGGCTTCTTTGTGATGGAGGCTTTGAGGTCTTTGTTAGTGATGTTGTGGCAAAAGGCGGCTGCCGCCACTAACAAGTCTAGGGAGGAGATGGATCGTGCTTCAGCCGTGAAGGACTTGACAAAGTCTTTCAGCAGTTCTTCATCCTTTTGTTTCAGTTCCAACAGGGAGGCACTTGTTTTTTCAACCTTATGGCTGGTCAAAGAAATGCACTATGAAGAGCTATTGACTGTGGAGTGAGGCGGGAGTACCATTCCCTTGCAGATATTTCAAAGTTACAGTGTAACCCTCGTTCCCGCCAATACGTATTTTCTGTGTATTTTTGAATTTCGATTCCTTGTCCGCTTTTAAAATCTTTTGTTGAAATTTATTGTTAGATCTCTTATTAAAGTCTATTCTAATCAATAATTTTATTTGTAGCTATTTTCCAATGATTTTTATATTGTAATACAAACCCTATAATTGTTGTTGTTATTGTTATTATTATTATTATCATTAAATTTATTATTTATTAATTATTGAAAGCCTAGATCATGATCTATATTGTATTATAACAGAAATATGGATTTTATGTATACAATTTAATTTAATTAATTAATATGTACTACTATATTGCTATTTACCATATTTTAGCCAAATCGAATCCAATTTTATTTATTTTGAGAATCCATACATTCGACTGTGTTTATTAATACATGAGTATTAATGTAATGCATATTATTTGATCTAACTGTTATATTACTATTGATATATTTGTTCAATTTTAATCTAAATCCTATTATTTTCCCTATTGAATTTAAACCCGATAACCCCATACCCAAAACCATATAACTCTCCTATTGGATTCCAACCCGAAACCCGCAACCCGCGACCTTACAACCCACATCCTAATTACCCTATATAATACCCTGTTAATCACCCCCTAAACCTAAATAACCCTACTCTAATTCCATCATCAGCTGCCTAAACCCCTACACTGTTCATCTTCTCCTCGATCCTCCTTCTTCCTCGACTGTAACCACTGTGAACCCCCTGCATCCTCGCCATCGCCTAGCCTTCTGCCATGGCTGCTCCCCTTCCTCTGTTCCTTCCTAAAACAGAGCACTCCTCGCCGTCATCCCTGTACACCGCCCCCTGTACACCGATCGCCAAAGATCCACCACCAGTACCCGCCTGCGATCCCCGACCACCGCCGAAGCCCCAACCACCACCAGTGCCGTCATTGCTGACCGTGTTGCTATTGTCGTCACTTTGCTATTTGCTGTATTGGATATCAGCCGATCGTTGTTTGCTGTTGTGATGATTGTTGTTGCTGCTTGCCACTCTCGCTGTTTGCCGTTGCTGATCCGGTATTTGCCCGTTGCTGTTCTTGCCAAAGTTGTCGTGTTGTTGTGCATGTGTGTGTCATGTACGTAGGTTGCACGTGTCGCCGTCGAGACGCTTGTCCCGTTATTCTCATTATTATCAGAATCATCGTCATCTTATTAAGACAAGTACCTTGTACATTTTATTGTCATCTAATTGACCTCCTGCAATAAAAGTAATTTTGCTTGATTTGAAACTCGTCCATGTTCATGAAAAATATCCTTACAAATTTGAATTGATTGAACTGTCGATTTGTTTATGCATTGATATCCTTCCATGATTAAGTTACTTAATATGTATGTTGAATCAAATCAGTCTATTAGACTTTGTGATTTGATGCCCATCAAAAGATCATAAATATCAAATTGTATATTTTTGCCCCGTTGGCTATTCTGACTTGTAATCAGATTTTGACCCATTTACATTTTGAATCTGTTAGAACTTTATAAATAAGAGTTGTAGCCCCCTGAGTCTAGTTTCTAGGACTTTTAACAGATCTAAAATCCGATGTCTAGATTGCAAGATATGTTGTTGTTAGTGATGTGACATTTTTAATTCCAGATTGTTATTTTGAAGTATATTTTCCCAATTAACTAATTTAAATCTCATGCTAAAAGTATAATTAAAACCTGATATTTTCCAGTATGTTACTAAACATGCTTATGAGTTGAATTATGATTTTTATAAGATTTTTCAATGAATTTACAGTTAACTATTATATACATGAATTTAACCACAACCATGCTGCCTAAACACGAAATCTGTAAAGAATAAGAACTTAAACCTAGTTTCTGAGATTTTTATATATCGTGTATATATGCGCAGGAACCGACAGAGAATCTAGTTTCTAGAACTTCTGACGGATCCAGATTTTCTTTTCTGTAGTAGCGGGAATTTCAGTTTTGGTGTAGCAACGTCCTGCTGTCCAGAATTGACGTTCTTGTTGTTTCAATATTTATAAGTTGTTTATGGCACCCGATCAGGTTTCCGCCCAGTCTGAACCTGGTTTCTGTCCCTGTCATGTTTACCTGTCTCTGATTTTGTACATTCATGTCTGTTTTGGTAAAAAGAATAAGTAATCAAGCCGAGGTATTAGGGGAAAGACCTAGTAGTGGGGTATATAAGAGATTGTACTCGGAAGGGGGTCCGTGTTTCTCGTGATGATGAAATAAGATTACAAGTTATAAGGAACTAAGTGCCACGCAGAACTAAGTGTCACGTCAGAGGTTAATAGGGGTTACCTCTAGTGCCTGCGGGGGTTACCTCTAGTGCCCACCACATGATTACATGATTTTCCATCTACATGATATGTGTTACAGTTATATGGAACTAAGTGTCACGTCAGGGGTTTACGGGGGTTACCTCTAGTGCCTACGAGGGTTACCTCTAGTGCCCATTGCTTGACTACATGCTCATGTTCCTGCAATACCCGAGTACTTGACCATGTATAATTCGCCACTAGAGTTTAATCGTTACATGTTTATATGCACCCGACCTGTGGTATAGGACGCAGGATCGCGTGCATTAGCTAGGATTAATTAAATGAATAGACTCAAGATTAACACTGAGCACTTGCATATTCCTGTTACATATTACATGTCCCGTTACAAATATATGATTCCTGTTTACTAGTTCATGATTCCTGTTTCACATGTTTATCTGATATCTGTTACAAGTTTACAAGTTTACATGTTACCTGTTACCTATTACCTATTACCTATTACCTGTTACCTGTTACTAGTTCACATGCCTCAAGTTACAAGTTTGCATGACTTTCGTTTATATGTCATATTTCCTGTTACATTATTCCTCGTTCCCGATTAATTATATTTTGAGTCTTGTTCGAGTTGTTACCTGCATTACCTTGATCATGGCATATTACATTTGCATCGCCAGTTCTAGTTTTCCTGCTTGTTGGTCCTTGTTCCTTTCTTTGATACATGTTTCTCGTTATCATGTATGTTCCGTATTTGAATTCCCAGTTCTTTTGTTTCTTGCATATCTTTTCTCTTGTTCATAATTTGCTTGTACTACTTGCGGCCCGTAACTTGCTCTAACGGGTGCTCCATCTATCTTTCTTTGAGTTATGTTATACAGGTACAGACGATGGGTTACTCAGAGAACTCTTCGAACTGTTCTTACATTGCATATTCTCGAGCTATTTGGTAAGTTCTTGTATCTCTGATATTGGTTATTGTATTATATTCTTGTTTATCTGATTATTATTGCATTGTTGAGTTTACTGGAATTGTATAGCTTATGGATGATATGAGTTGGCATACTTATATCATTCTCTGGGCTTCAGTTACGAACATGTGTTCCCGTATAATGGGAAGCGGGACGTGACATACAAAGATGTTCGACACATGAGTGCATCGATGACATTGTAGACCATCATGAGGGTCTTGAAACTCTTAATATGGTTAGCCGAGTCTGATTCCCCATCGTATGAATCCAATTAAGGAACTTTGAACTCCTTTGGGATGGGTGCATCGATGATGGTTTTGTTGAAAGGAGGTCCACTGAATGGTAGGCCCTACTGGAGCGGTTTTCCTCATTCTTTATATGTTCTAGATGATCTTATACCTCTTAGATACGGAAAAGGACCTGTTCATCCTTTCCCTTGAATCCAGCTAAGTCACTGTCTTTGGAGGGCTGACCCTGGTCTTGATTACCTTGGATAGCTCGGAGGATGTCAAGCTTGAACTTTTCCAATTTGACCCTAGTGACTGGGCATCTTTATCTTTACTCGGCTTAAGAAGCTTTTGACTCACATGAACCGGGATTCTTTTTGTGCAGTATGCCCCTTGTGGGAGGAGGAATGCCTTGATCTCTGTTTTTGAGGTGGGTTGCTTCTCCGGTTTACTTGACGCTCTGAGCGGGAGGCCTTAGTTCGGGCGCGCCTCTCGTCCAAGCAGATTCGTAGATCAGTTCCATGTTACCTGACATTGATGATTTGGTGGAGATCTCTAGGTCCGAGGGCCTCACAAGGCCATTGAATCGGTTGAAGCATTATGGACTGAGATACGATCGTGTAGAGGGTGTTGTTCATGACGGCTTTGTTGGGAGCCCCCCGTTGCCTATCTGTTAATGGGACCTTGACTAGGCTTTCGGGACTGCAGTTGAGGAGGAATCAGATCTTCCACAGGTGGAACTGGTTGACGAAGAGAGTTGGTACGATGGCTTGAGGCCGCCACTCTACCTCTTAGTCTCGGTGGCATGGTGGTAAGTCAGATTTGTGTAGTTTCCCATAGATGGCGAAAATCTGTTGATGCTTATTTTGGTTTCGGAGCAAATAGATAGTGAGTTTATATTTAATAGAAACTACTAAAGATCTGACATTTGATCGTTGTCGTAAAAAGTGGTTAGAGCTCTTGAGAATGGATCTGGATCGTTAATTGAAAATCGTGATCTGAATGCGACAGTTGCTTACACAACCGATAGATCTGCAAAAAGTCTGAAACACCGGGGATGGCCCCAGTGACAGGCCCTCTGACGCTCAAGTTAGAACCAAAGAGAGAAAGAGAGTTCGAGAAAGAAACTGTTTATTACCTTCTAACTGAGGATGGGGGAGGGTATTTATCGGCCTGAGAAACAGTTTAGGAGATTGAGATGGTTCAGTTAGATTAATACGAATTCCTTATCTCCTATTGATTCTGCCCCTTAAGATATAAGCTCCTTTGTTTGGGGATAAGAGAGTTGACTAATAACATTCATGGGTTGGGTCTCTCTTAGTGGGCCTAATATGTACTTTTAATGAGCTTGAAAGAGGCACATGTCTTGTTTGATGAGCCAGAAGAAGGCCCAGACCTGTTAACAAGACCTGTAATGATTAATATGCCTGTAGAAGCTTTAGGATTTGTGGTGGAATTGTACGACACTGATTTGCTGCGACTTTCAACATTATCAATAAGAACAAAATAATAAAAGTTAAACTTGTAAGACATATTCTAGCAGATTTAGAAGAATTCAAAATACATATAAAATAACTGATGGAAAACAATTACATAACAAAATCTCAAAGTCCATATTCACCACCAGCATTCATAGTAAGAAAACACTCAGAAGATAAAAAAAGTTAAATCTAGAATGGTAGTAAATTATAAGGAATTAAATAAAAATACTAAAAGATTTGGATATCCACTAAAAGATATGCAGATACTACTAAACACAACAAGGACAAGAAAAATATACTCAAAATTCGATTGTAAATTAGGATTTTACCACATAAAACTAACAGAAGAATCAAAACAATTAACAGCATTCAGTACACCACAAGGATTTTTGAATGGAACATATTACCTTTTGGATATAAAAATAGTCAAGGAGTATTTCAAGGATATATGGATAAGATATTTGAAAAATACAATAATTTTATACTAATATATGTAAATGATATTCTAATAGGATCCGAAAATGAACAACAAAAAGAACATCTAGTAAAATTCATAGAAATAGTAAGAAAAGTAGGAATTATATTATTAAAAAAGAAAATTGATTTATTTAAAACAGAGATATAATTTTTAGGAACAAAATTATCACATGAAGGAATAGAACTACAGCCACATGTAGCAAAAAAAATACAGGCACTCCCAAATATTTTAAAAGAAAAAAGAGAAGTGCAAGACATAATTGGACTGCTAAATCAAACAATATGATATATACCAATTTTATCATCAAAAAATAAGTTGGCTACAACAAAAACTAAAGAATGTCAAGAAATGGGAATGGACCATAGAGGATGAAGAAAAACTTAAAATATTGAAAGATCAAACTTCATAATTAAATAAACTAAGATTACATGTTAAAATGTACATGGATAATAGAAACATATGCAAGTGAAAATAGTTGGGGAGCAATATTAAAATTTATAGAGAAAGATGAAAAAGAAGAAAGACTGATCAGATACACTGGTGGATCATTCACACAAACACAACATTATTATCACATAAATGAAAAAGAATTTTAGCAATCTTAAAGCAATAAAAAAAATTTGAGTTATTCATAATACATACGAAATTCATAGTAAGAATGGATAATACTCAAGAAGAAAACTTGGATTAACAAATAAAAGATTGATAAGATGACAAATGGAACTAGCACATAATGATTTTACAATAGAAAATATAAAAGGAAAAGGATAATATTTTAGCTGATTTTCTTTCAAGGAATTAACAGTTCTATTTTTGCAGAATAGAAACTAGAGTTCAACAAATAGAAGAGAACATAGTTTTCCTCAAGAAAATGTGGAACAAATTAAGGCAACATTTAATCAATTACAATTACAAATATGTGAACTCCAAAGTCTGTTATACTAGCACATAAATCATCATGAAAATATAGAAATATGGTGGACAATGTTAGTGAAAAAAATGAGTGAAATGGGTAAACATACCCATTCCCTAAAATAAGCAAATATCTCTTCAAATAAAACTACATACACGAAGATATTACTCACTGAGAAATCTCTTACCAAATTATCAAAGAAAATATCATTTTTACAATATAATGAGAAATTATGCCAAGTAACCGAGCTGAACCAGTTCATCAAGACCATATCACAGCAGCATATGAACGCCTACCAGAAGCAAATCCATGCACAATGCGTGCACTATTTGAAAGATGATTTTTTCAATGTATTTATCCATCCAGAGAATGTGAAAAACTTTTCCAATTGCCAAAAGAAATATACAAAGCAGCCAAGAGTTATTTTGGCCTTACAAAAGCCTCAAAATATATATGCTAGAATGTATTCAGCAATTGCTGAGTATCTTGAGGAGAATGAAGAACTTCCAGCACAACATGTTATCAAAATAGGGATGACTACCCGAGTGATATATGGAGCATCTAATATTATGCCATACAAAGCTGAGGTTTGAGAAGTTAATTCCAGAAAGAAGGGCAATGTGATTCAAAAATATGTACAGTGAATTAAAAGACATAAAATTAAGAGACAACAACATATTGATCTATGACAGTCCAGACTAAGAAAAAATAATAATATATAGCATAACAAATATAAAGCAGCCACACGATAAACGTGAGCTATTTGATAGCTAGAACCAGATAATATCTACAGGAGCAATGACAATGACAAAACAAACAGCTGGATAACCGTGATTTGTAGTGTATCGCCCTGATTTCCATATACTGGGAAACCGTAACATAAGCTAGAATATTTCCTTCAATTAGCCACAATACACAGAAAAAACAGGAAAATTTAAAACTTTTATTCAACACAAATGTATTACAAGTCCGAATGTTACAAAATTGCAATACATTACAACAGTGTTACAATAATACCTTTACAATCCCAAGTGTTACATCTTTCAACAATTTACATCAGAGTACTATGAATAAAGAACAACACTTGATACTTCACTTGGATGCTTTCCAACAAATAAATAAATTACAACAATTGTTACAAAAGAAACAATAGTAATCAACATATACTACAGCGGAAACTTAAATAAAATCGACTCCTGCTTCTCTTACCTTGAGTGCTCCTGAATCCTGTACCTGTACTTTTGCAATCCAGTACCTGTAATCTTGCAATCCAGTACCTATAGAAGTGGGGACGTCAGTACATATACTGATGCTTTAAGGCTGATGACTAGCAGCAATTCTCAACTTTAAGCAAACAAATTGATGAAAAGAGAAACATGTATATATAATTGATGTGTCAGTGTATTCTATGCCTTAGACTCTAATGCCCGAATAACTAATGCAATGATGCTCTTATTCTAATGCAAACAAGACTCTGGGACAGTATGCAGCCCACACTAAATATGCCCCATATCAAGTCGTTTCTTCATATATAAGGATTTGAAACCGTGCCATGAATTGTACTATTGTACTCGACTTGTTTCTGAAGATACAACATGACTGATGAGGTTGCCCTGAAACGGTCTAATCCCGTCAGGCGCACCGGACCTCACCCAAATATCTGACACATCTTTGGAGTTTTTGCAGTCGCAGGTTAGCTTGAGGCATCCCCTGCTGCTCCCTAGCCAGACCGTAGTCTATGGCTTTTTGCCCTTAGATATAAGACAAGACGGAGTTTCGAGGATCCATCCCCCTAGCTCCGACAGGAATCGCTCCCGCTTATCATGGCACTTTAGAAATTAACAGACGAGATACGGATCCCGTGCTCCCAACTCGTGAGAAGGCACAAACCATATCCTTTTGACAAGAAGGGTACAACCCAATAACACCGCCTAGTGTCGGCCTATAGGACAGTTCGGATCATAAGGTATCACCCTTAACACCAATTCTTTCCCTTCGGCGAGAAAATGATCATAAAAATAGGTTAAGTAGTAATAGCCGTTAGTTACTACCTTAACAATGTCACCAACCCTAAACAAACCTAGGGATGACAACAGAACTTACACAACATGCTAAGTCTTAAGTTAGTCTTTGCAAGATAACTCTACTAGGCTGCTCAACCTAGACTTACCGGAATCCCTAAGGATCTGGTTCATGGCCTATCGATCCAAAACCCCGACAATACGAACGTATTCGCATGCTACTACCCTGAACTTGGATTTCGTCAACACTCCGGTTCGTGATCAACCATCTCGGTTAAGATCTGACGGTACACGTGTAGTGACTCGTCCACAGTCCCTTAGGAGTAAGGTAAACACACGTCTTGATGGTCGATAGCCCCTAGGGCAATGATATCACCCTAGACGAGCACAACAAACTGTGTACTAGCTAATAAGCTGCATACGAGTAAACAAAACACATACGAGCTGAACAAGCTACGTATGAAATTAACAACTACATACGAGCCAGGCAGGCTGCGTATGAGAAAACAACATACATACGAGTCAAATAAGCTACGTATGGGACCACGACTACATACGGACCAGGCGCGCTGTGTATGAGCAAAACCACATATAAAAACAACCATACAGGTATTCTAACAACCTAGAAGCAACCAAACGTGCTTATTAGAAAAACTTGATCTTCTATAATTAGAAGCAACAGAAAAATCTTCTAACAGTCTAAAATAGACATACTACCAAAGAAAAACCTAAAAGCGACATAAAAACCTTCCAACAGCCTAGAAGCAACCAGTGCTACGCTTATCAGAATTTGACAAATTTATACTTTTTAGAAAGGTAAGAATATCTACCACAATTCTCTAGTTGAACATGTAATACCCCGCAAAATAAAATGATTTATTTTGCATTAGTAAATAATATTAAATTTGTAAAGTTGACTATTTTGACTATTTTCTTGAAATTGCAATTTTTGCACGTGCAACACACGTGCAAAGTTATGAATTTTGAATTCTTAAAATTTTATGGTTAATAATTGATTTTTCCTTATTTATTCATCATCTATTTAATTTTTAGACTTATTTAAATTAATTTGACTATTTTTACAAATTTGTCAATTTTACATGTGCAAAACACGTGCAAATATTTTTGGTTCAAATATCCAATTTTATACTTTTATTAAATTCTCCTAATTATAATGGAGTATATTCTAAATTTTGGGGGGTTTTCTGAGTAGAGAAACTTTTTTCATAAATATCTCGAAAGAAAGGGGCTTTTATGTAAAAAGCCATTTGGATCCGAAATAAATTATAAAAATTCGTTTTTATTGATTTTTGGGCTTTCCATGGTCATCATTGAAATTAAAAATATATTTAAATTTTATTTAGAGTTGATTTGGTAAAGATTTATACAAATATGGTGTTTTTGTAAATATGGAATTTATGAAGAATCTTGTGCAAATATTTTTCTGGAAAGTAAAAGTCAAATATTTTGATAGGAAAATATAATATGTATTATTAGATATTATTTCTGATTTTTCTGGATTTTTATGAATATTTTATGATGTATTTGCAAATATTACAAAAGGAAGGGCTTTTGTGCAAAATCGCCACCCTGAGTTGTAAATCCGAATTTTTCTTATTTACTGGGCTGTACTGGATTGCTGGACAACTCAGTGATAAAAAGATTTGATTTGTTTTTGATTTAGTTAACCTATTTTAACTAAGAAATAGGTTATATATGTAAAGTTATATTTTGGAAGGATTCTTTAGCAAAAGTGTTTCAAAACCCTAATCTTTCAATCCCGGGTATTTAAAAGAAAATGCAGCCGTCATTTGCTGCACAACATAGAATTCTTGTGACTTTTGGGAGTATCAAGAGGATAATTTTGGATCTCGCAAAAAAAAAAAGAGGCTTTCTTGTTGGATCTCTTCATTCCTAAGGTGAGTGACATGTTTGTTGTTTTGTGTATTTTGCATGTATTGTTTTGTTGATTTGTTTATGTATGTGATTTGGTACGATTTGATTGTCTGATCTATGAATGTTTGTTGGATCTGGGATATTGAATTGTGTTGCTAGAAAGCATGTTTAGGGATGAATATGATTATGTATATTATGGATTGGGTGAAAAAATGGATCTCGTGAAACCCTAGTGGTATGTGACTACAAATTTGATTATGGTTATGAGCTGTGGTAGAAATTCAGATTTTTGAGATAATTGAATGGAAGAGTTATGAATCAAGAGATCTTGACATGAAAATTGGAGAATTTAAAATTTAGTTGAGATTGAGAAAATACACCCAAATTGGGATTTTTATTGAGTTTTGATAATCAGATGGTTTGGATCTGAATACGAACTATTTCAGCGATCAGTAAATTATTTTAAGAAAATCCTATTTTGATTATATGCACAATTTATGTTTTATTTTGAAGAAGTTCATCAAAAAGTTATTTTTATCAATTCAAGTGGTTTTTGATAGGTTTATATGGATCTTTGTATATCCTATAAGTTGTATTTGATCATATCAAAAATATACTTTTTTAGAGATTTCGTTTTGTAAAGTAAATTTATGTATCGATTGATTGTGCACAACCAAAACTATGCAGTCTGTAGGCCGATAGTCGACTGGCATGACCTTTCAGTCGACTGGTACGACCCGGCTGCTATGATCTTTAATTTTGTTGAAAATCCGTTCTGGATAGTCGACTTAGGACCTTTTCAGTCGACTGGTATTCTTAGAATTTATTTTTCAAAGTTATTGTAGATTCCTTTCTGGACAGTCGACCAATGACAATTTTAAGTCGACTTAAAACATTCTGGTAAGTCGACTTATGACTTCTATAAGTCAACTTAAAACACTCTGGTAAGTCGACTTATGACTTCTATAAGTCGACTTAAAACACTCTGGTAAGTCAACTTATGACTTTTATAAGTCAACTTAAAACACTCTGGTAAGTCGACTTATGACTTCTATAAGTCAACTTAAAACACTCGGGTAAGTCGACTTATGACTTCTATAAGTCAACTTAAAACACTCTGGTAAGTCGATTTATGACTTTTATAAGTCAACTGATAACACTTAGCTTATTTTCTTAAAATCATGGAATTTTCCTTCTGGGCAGTCGACTTATGCTTTCTATAGTTGACTTATACTGATGTATTCTTATAATTTTGAATGTTCCTTCAAATTATTTATTCTCTAAATGTTCTAAGCTATAACTTATTATTGTATACCCTATCTTCTATTGAACTTATGTTTTCAAGATGTTAAGTTGAGCAGTTTATGATGTAAGATTGGTTGAGATATTTGAGTTTGAGTCTCTAGAGGGTGTGTGTGACCCTAGTATACCAGCGGTTGAGTTCATTATGTTTAGGCCTGTTAAGGCATTTTAGTTGTTCAGTTGTTGAGTTAAGTCCGGTGGAGTACACCAACTTTAGGAGATTCGTTAAGTAATTAAATAATCCAAAAATGATAAGGACAGGTACTAGTGGTGATATGATGAACGGGAATATGGGTTATGTACCTCAGTATGGATTTCGGTGTGGGATTGATCTCCGGAATTATCCAGGTAAATTACTTGTGGTATGGGATTTATCCCCGAAATTATCCAGTAAATTACCTGTGGTGTGGGATTGATCTCCGTAATTATCGGGGTCGAGGCGACGCACATGTGGTATTCATGTGATGAGGTTCATTGTTGCGGTGTGAGATAATCCCCAGAATTATCCAGGTAAAATTATCTGTGGTGTGGGTTTTATCTCTGGAATTATCGGGGCAAGGGCTAGTACTCACAGCTTATCTTTATCTCGTAGCAGTCATCGTGTTAGGATTAGTTGCATAGCGAGGATTGAACCGTATAATGTGAAGCCGTTAAGGGCTTGCACCGGACCTATGAAGAATGGGATGCATAGAATCTGACAAGTACGCATTAGAGAGTCAGCATATAGATTTGTATTTTCTTGACTTGGTTTTATGCATGTGCCTTTCTGTTTTCTACACTTGACACTTGGTTTATTTTCACTTGTTGTTTACATGATTTCTTGCTACGTCATATTTTATGTATTCTTGTTTATTACATGTTGGTTAAGAATCCATGCTTAATGTTCATTTATGTTGCTTGTTTTATGTCACTCACACCATTTATGGCTGACCCCTTTAGTTTTGGGGGTTAGGGATCATCTCTAGCCTCATGTGTTACAGGTTGTTGCTTAGAGTTTGGAGGTTTGGATGCTTCAGATAGTTTTGGAGATAAACTAATGTAATAGAGCTTTGTGTAAAATTTTGTAAAAAGAAGTGTTGAAAAAAGAATGTTGCAATTAAAGGTGTTTTGTATTCCGCTGTGCTTTGTAAACAATGAATGTAAATAAAAGTTTTTAATTTTCCCTGTATTTGGATGCTATGTTTACGATTACATTGAAGTTGATGCTGGGATTGTGCCAAGTATTTTCTAAGATATGATATTAGAAATTCGGGGTGCTACAGAACACTTTTTCAGATTCTGTAAGGAATCAAAAATCAGGTCCATCGAACACACGCAAACAATTTAACGAAACTGTGGATTTTCAACAAAAAGCTGAAACTTCTACATGTTGTAACTTTTGCTCTACGTATCAGTATCTAATGAAATTGGACAATTTGAAAAGGTGGGAACATCTACTACAACTCTCTAGTTGACCACTTCCTCAGATTCCGTAAGGAATTCTAAATTCCTGACCTCGAACACACGCAAACAGTTAACCAATACTATATTTTCCTTTATTTTGTATTGAACCTTGCTATGGTTATTGTTGTTATGATGATTATTTTGGACTAATTGAACTAAGATTTGTGCATAAGAACGGTGGAAAATCAAGATGAAGTTCTCTCTTTTTATTTGTGTGGATTCTTGTCCACTTTTTGTTATATGTGTATTCTAAAAATGACTTGGACTAGGTATTAAGCATAAGGTGGTTGTATGGATGAAAATGATCCCATGAAAAATATGGATGGTAGGACTTAAATAAAATACATAAAGGTTGAATCTTTAACCTTGTATGTTTATTGTTTTTATTATGGTTGTTTTGTTGAACTCAAAAACTATGACTTGGACTATAACTATGTGCTTATAAAGATTAGTGTAGAAAGAATGTTTACTACCCATTTTTGGGGTTGTAGGACTCAACTAGCTTTTTAAAAGATAAGCTTTTGTTGTATGTTGTTCTCTACCTTGTTAAGAAATTAATCTTTACTAACCCTAGTTCATAAAAAGTTGCTCTTATCGTATGTAGGGACTTGTAGGATTGAAGAAAAGAGTGAAGTATGCAGAAATTTGTAGACTAAATAAATGTAGTCTTTGTAATTATGTAGGACTTGTAATTTCCTAAAGAAGTAGTCTTTGTAGTAATTTATATTAGTCTTTTGTAGCATGTCCTCAACTAATCTAGGTTGCTAGAGAACCCATGCTTGAGTAAAGAGCCATGCTTAAATTATTCTAGGTTGCTAGAGAAACCCATGCTTGAGATGAATGTCATAGTACCATGTCCTAAACTATTCTAGGTTGCTAGAGAACCCATGCTTTGTGTAGTAATCCTAGATTAAAAAGAACCCATTCATGCTCATGAAACCCATGAACCATGCTTGTGAAACCCATGAATCCATTCGTACTTGTTCTAGTTTCAAAAAGAATCCATGTACCATGCTAAAGTTGTATGTGCCAAAGAACCCATCATGCTTGAGATTTGTAGTTGTTCTAGTAAAAGAACCCATCATGCTTGAGTTGTTATAGGTTGTTGTAGATGAAACCCATACTTAAGTTATATACCATGCTTGAGTTTTTGTAGGTTGATTATAGTAAGAAACTTATGCTTGAGTTGATTATAGTAAGTATACCATGCTTGAGTCGTTGTAGGTTGATGTAGTAAAGAAACCCATGTTAAGTTGTATACCATGCTTGAGTTGTTGTAGGTTGATGTAGTAAAGAAACCCATGTTAAGTTGTATACCATGCTTGAGTTGTTGTAGGTTGATTATAGTAAGTATACCATGCTTGAGTTGTTGAAGAAGGAAACCCATCTTAAGTTGTATACCATGCTTGAGTCGTTGTAGGTTGATATAGTAAAGAAACTCATGTTAAGTTGTATACCATGCTTGAGTCGTTGTAGGTTGATGTAGTAAAGAAACTCATATTAAGTTGTATACCATGCTTGAGTCATTGTAGGTTGATGTATAAAGATACCATGTTTAAGTTGATTATAGTAAGTATACCATGCTTGAGTTGTTGTAGGTTAATTATAGTGAGAATACCATGCTTGAGTTGATTATAGTAAATATACCATGCTTGAATTGTTGTAGGTTGATTATAGTGAGAAACCCATGCTTGAGTTGATTATAGTAAGGATAACATGCTTGAGTTGTTGTAGAAGGAAACCCATGCTTAAATTGTATTTATGCTTGAGTTGTAGAAAGATACCACGCTTGAGTTGTTGTAGTAAGAAATCCATGCTTAAGTTGTATACCATGCTTGAGTTGTTGTAGGTTGATTATAGTAAGAAACCCATGCTTGAGTTATTGTAGTCGTTCTAAGTAAAGAACGCATGCTTATGTTATTGTAGTAGTTCTAGTAAAGAACCCATGTTTAAGATGTGTAGTTGTTTTTTATTCAAAAGAATCCATGCATGTTTGAGTTATATGATTGTAGTGGTTTTGGTTAAATTCTAAAAGAAACCCATGAGTTTGGCTTGCATGCTAATCCAATAGAACTATTGAAATGAACCCATGTTCCACATTTGCTCTAGTTCGATTTTTAAGAAGAAACCCATGAAACTAGCTCCATGATAGTTCTAGCTCGAATTGGCGAGGAACCCATGCAATTAGGTTCTAGGTGATTCTAGCTCAAATTTGAGAAAGAACCTATGAGCCTAGTCGCATATTGTCCTAGTTCAAATTTGGGAAAAGAACCCATGAGTTCTAGCTGTATGCGGTTCTAAATGAAGTTGGACCATATGATGTGCACATGCTTCATCTTCAATATATGGGAAATAATGGTTGGAAAAGTCACTAATATTGCTAGCTAGATAAGAGCTAGCCTAGGGGTTATCGAACATTAAGACTCGCATCTTACCACCTTAGAAACTGTGGATAAATCACACCTCGAGCACCGATAGATCTTAACTGATGTGGGTTGATCGTGGGCCGAAAATGTTGACGAGATCTGAATTAAGGGTAATGATGAGTAAGAGAGAGATTTCCGTTACTGGTGTCTTCGATCGATAGGCCATGAGTTGGATCGGGATAATCATAAGAAAGCTATTAAAAACCCACAAGATTGTTTGGGGTTCAGTGACATCGTTAGGGTAGTAACTTATAGCTATTCTACTTAACCTCTACTTATTATCATTTTTGCCGAAGGGGAAGAGTTGGTGTTAAGGGTGATACCTTATGATCCGACCTATCCTATAGGTCGACACTAGGCAGTGTTATTGGGTTGTACCTTCCCGTCAAAGGGATACGTACGGTGTCTTCTCACGAGTTTGGAGCACGGGTTGCGTTTCTCGTCTATTAATTCCTGAAATACCGTGACTTGGGGTGCCACAGGATGCTACGTGCAGTCCTGCGTTTGCGAGACCCCAGAGGTGCCACAGAGTAGGCTTCGCGCTATCCTGCGCATGCGAGACCCTGTGTTCTTTTGATTTTTGAATGAGGCCCGGTACACTGGGCAATAGTGGCAAACATGGACACCACTATATGACTGCAATAACGGAACTAGACCGTACCTGCAACCTTGTTTTTGAGTGAGGTCCGGTACGTCGGGTAGTAGTGGCAAACAGAGACAACATAATCGTACTTCATTGGTGGGACTTTACCCACCTGCAACCTCACAGTCACGTTGTATTATCAGGAACAGGATTGTGTACAAAGTAGAATTCATAACGTGGGTTCAAATTCCTATATATGAAGAAACGGCTTCAGAAGGAGCGTATGTAGTATGGGCTGCATACTATTCCGTAGATTTGCTTGCATTAGAATAAGTGCATCATTGCGTTAGTCAAACTTGTATTAAAGTCTAAGGCATAGCATACACTGACACATCAATTATATATACATGTTTCTCTTTTCATCAATCTGTTTGCTTAAGTGGAGAATCGCTGCTAGTTATCAGCCTTAAAAACGTCAGTATATGTACTGACGTCCCCATTTCAATAGGTTTCGGATTGCAGAAGTACAGGTACAGGATTCAGGAGGACTCAAGGTGAGAGAAACAAGAGTCGTTTTCATTTCCGCTGCATTATATATTGTTTACTATTGTTCCATTATAACAATTTTGTAATCTATTTATTTGTTGGAAAGCATCCAAGTGAAATACCAAGTGTTGTTCTTTATTCATTGTACTCTGATGTAATATGTTGAAAGTTGTAACACTTGGGATTATAAAGGTATTATTGTAACACTGTTGTAATGTATTGCAATTTTGTAACATTCGGATTTGTAATACATTTGTGTTGAATAAAAAGTTTTAAATTTTCCTGTTTTTCTGCGTATTGTGGCTAATTGAAGAAAAGATTCTGGCTTATTTCACGGTTTCCCAGTTACAGGAAATCGGGGCGTTACAGTAATGACCTCAATTATTAACCCATGATGTAAGTCATAATTTAATCAGAATAATAATGAATCTCATGTAGCGCACCGAACTTCCAATAAATTAAATTAGAAATAAGTGGGACAATTTTCAGAATCAACTTCAATGTAATCCAAACACAGTATCAAATATAGGAAAAAATTAAAAACTTTTTATTACATCAGTTCTTTCTTACATTTGCACAGCGGAAAACTAATTACATTTATTACAACACAACCCAACACTTAAACTTTAATCATCTCAAATCCAAGCTTCCACTTTGCATAGGAAACTCACTTGCAAATCCTGCAAATTAACTGAAGAGCGGGGACGTCAGTTGAAGGCAACTAAGCAATACTATAGTAATAGCAACCTTCTAAAGTCTCACAATCAAAAACTTGCCACATAACATAAAATGAAATAACAATAAAAGATTCAATAAAACAACAAGTGAAACTATACTAAGTAAGTGTGTGTAAAAAAAACCAAAGAGAAATGCATTAAAACAATGTTCAAGGAAACACAAGGCACATGATGATTTCTAATGCATACTTGTCGGATTCAAGGCATCTCATTCTACATAGGTCCGATGCAACCCTTATCGTTCTCCACTTTATAGGGTTCAATCCATCGTTATGCAACTAACCTACTACGGTAATTACTTTAAGATTTAGATTATTTTGTGAGTATCTAGTGCAATTTCCCGATCATTCTTGAGAATCAACTTCCCACCGCAGGTAATTTTGGGTACACTCCCTCACACCCCAATCATTCTGGAAATTGAAACCCACACCGCACGCCAAATGGTACCTCATCACACAAATATCCCATGAGCATCGCCTCGATCCCGATAATTCTGAAGACGTATCCCACACCGCAAGTGATCACACCCCGATCATTTTTGGGAATCAACTTCCCACTGCAAGTGATTTTGGGTACACTCCCTCACACCCCGATCATTCTAGAAATTGAAACCCACACTGCAAGTGATGACACCCCGATCATTCTTGAGACCACCTCCCATCGCGAATCATATGAGGCCCCCCTACCCATGTTTGCTCTTATTTCATCATAACTCCAACTTGTGTCTGTCCTTATGTATACATTTACCCTGAGCCACCTAAAGCTAGCTCCACCCTACCAGACTTAAACCCACAAAACTAGGAACATTAACCCTTCCTGGCCAAGTCCCCTAATCAATTAATTCACAGCCGGTAATTCTGGGTCATGCTCAACTTGTAGTGCTCACAACACAAAATCCCCAACTAACTTTCTAGCGTCCACAACATAACCATAATCTCAAATCAAACCCAACTTGGTTCAATAACACAAAATATTCTTTCATATATGGAAACAAATTCAACTTACAAAAGTTCTTTAAACTCAAACTTTTGAATCTCACTTCCCATACATTCGTAAATTTCAATTAATTTAACTATAACTTCATTCAATCTCAAATGAAACTAATCTCTTAAATATATGGGATCCCATCCCAAAATCTGATATTTTATAGTTTCCAAAATTCAGAAATTTAGACCTCTTTAAAACTGAAAATAAATCTTCAAATTCCGAAATAATTATACTTCAAAACTGAAACATATAACCCTTCCAAACTGATAATTTCATCTACAAAAAAAAAATAAATAAATAAATAAAATCCCCTAACCATTACTTGATTATATCGGAAATTGAAGCTAGGTTTTTCAAAAAATCTAAAAATTTTATGATTTTGTTCTTCAAAATAGTACACTCCAAAATTAATTTCAAATTCTGGAAAATTTAATTTAAACCCAGCACATATCGAGGAACTCACTATAAAAATCTGGACTCAAACAAATTAAATTAAAGAGTTCAAATTCAACAAATTCTAAAACATATCTTTTATCAAAAATCAGAAAGCTATACCTTCTTATCCTTAAGAACAGTCCATTCAAAAATAAATATTAAATACTGGAAAAATTAATATAAATCCAGTACATATCAAGGAACTCACCATAAAAATCTGGACTCAAACAAATTAAATTAAAGGGTTTAAATTCAACAAATTCTGAAAACTATTTTTTATCCAAAATCTGAAAGTTACACCTTCTTATCCTTAGGAACAGTCCATTCAAAAATAAATATTAAATTCTAGAAAAATTAATTTAAATTCAGCACACATCAAGGAACTCACCATAAAAATCTGGACTCAAATAAATTAAATTAAAGGGTTTAAATTCAACAAATTCTGAAAACTAACTTTTATACAAAAATCTGAAAGTTATACCTTCTTATCTTTGAGAGCAGTCCATTTAAAAGTGAATATTAAATTCTGGAAATTTTATTTTATATTTAGTCCATAAACATAATTTTTTTGCCAAATTTATAATCCATTCACAAGAAAATAGAAGCCCCAAATTATCAATAAACTAAAACTCATACTTTCCCAAAAATCTGAAACTTGCAACTTTTAGAATTTGAAATATACCCCCTTTAGAACTCAAGTTTTCATCTCTAAAACCGAAGTAAATAGTCCCTCAAAACTGAAAAATTTAATCTCTCAAAATGTAAAATTATTTCCCTCAAAACATTATTTAAATTTGTGAAAATTTCATCTTTTAATTATTCGAACATGTTCTTTAATCATACATATAGATCTACACATCTACAACAACATATAGATTTATTAGATCTAATTCTACAAACAAAATTGGATCTTTCATGCATAGAAAACTTTCACTATTCAAGAGCAACTTATTTTAGATCTACATGAATATTTAGATCGTATGACAACCCTTATCATCCACAATAATACATGGGTTCATAAAAATAAATTTCCACAAATAAAGCATGATCATTCATGCAAAAAATATTCATTATTCAAAAGAGAATCAACATAAGAGTATCATGTCATCAAGATCGTATTAATAGACAATTTTATCTAACAATCAATCTCTACAATCATCTCATCAACAAAACATCATGTTCATGCTAATATAATCATAATCTCACAAAATCTAAACCCTAGCATGATTCTATATTGTTCAAGAGAAAATAAAAAAAATACAATAAGAGAGTTGGAAGATTACCCACCTCAAAGAAGATCAATTAAAAGATATTAATAATAAGAAAAGAAAAGCTCCTCCTCCTCCTTGCGAAAATTGAGAGATCCAAGCCTCCAAAACTCCAAGAAATAATAAAAATGATAAATTTTTGTTCGCCACAGAGGAGGGCGGCTGCTGCTGTTGTTAATATAGGCCGAGACTTTTCTACTAGGGTTTATTCGAAGATTTTATAAAAAAAAAGTCCCTTAAGAAAATATATTTTTTACATGTATAGATCTTTCCAAATTAATTAGTTAAATCAAATCAAATCAAATAAAAAATGTAACCCCCCCCCCCCCCAACTCCTCCAATCTTGCCGACCTCACTGCAGCCCAGAATTTCAATTTTCAAAAATTTACCTCTGAGTGGCAATTTTACACAAAAATTCTTTCACTTTGAAATATTTGTAAATATGCCATAAATTATTCAAAAAAATCTAGAAAATTTAGAATTATTTTGTACTAATAAAGATTGGACTTTCCAAATAAATTTTCTGACTTTTTATTCTTCCGAAAAATTATTTGCAATACAGTCCGCAACAATTCCAAAATTGCGTAAATATATATATACTCAATAAAATCAAATCAAATCAATTTAGAGGGATAAAACCTCTCCCCCCAATCTCTCCACTGCCAAACCGGCCTACCAAAATAGTCCAACTAAATTTTGAATTCGAATTTTTCTTCCAAACGATATTTTGCATAAAAGTATTTTTCTTTCAAAGTATTTACAAAAATAGTTTCTTCACTCAGAAAAATTCTAAAATTTAGAATATACTCAATTATAAATAGTAGAATTTATTTACAGATTTAAAAGTGAAAATTTGCACCTCAAAAATATTTACACGTGTTTTGCACGTGTAACGACAATTTCATAAAATAGCCAAATTAATCAAAAAAATTTAACTTAAAATCATTTATTAATTCAAAATGATATATAGCTCTTTTACGGCCGGAATGTAATTCTTTCATTTGAAAAATCAATTATATCAACATAGAGTCCAAAAATGAGTTTCTTTAATCAAGTAATCTGAAAAATAAAATATATATGAGGGACATCAATTATTGACAACCAACTTTTGAGAAATCCAAAATTTTCTAACCTTGCACATGCTTTGCACGTGCAATAGCAATTTCAAGAAAACTGTCAAAATGGTCAATTTCACTAATTCAATATTATCTAAAAATTCTAAAAATATATTTTATTTTACGGGGTGTTACATCTCAGTTATTAGAAACTAATGTAAGAAAAGATGTAAGAACTGAAGAATGTAAAGTCATCACTTCCTCTATAAATGGGCAAGCTTAGTAAGGGAGAAGGCAGACAATCTAGGAGAGAAATTCCATTTAAGATTATAAGAAGAGAGCTTGCTTGTAAAAAAGTTTGAAATGAATAAAAGAGTTCTCTTGTCTAAGATTTTGTTCTTGTTGAGTCTCTTTAATCTAAAAGAACTAGAAGAAATAGAATCATATTAGCCCCGGTCTAATTTAAGGGATGACTAACTAATCTCTTTCCTTCAGGGAGAGCTTTGAAATGCACTATCTAAAAATTCTTACAAAAGACCAATTTACCTCCTTCATAGTTAAGTCGTACACCTAGTGGTAGAAAACGAGCTAGGTTGCGATTACATGTACTGAAGTGCTACTCAGTTGTTGTAGACATATCTCTTGGACGAAGCACTCTTGAAGAGAATAGTAGTCCTGAGATGGGAGGAACGTAAAATGAGCACTGAAATCGGGGTGCATACCAAATATATTTTATCCACTGGTAGTAATTGGTACAGAACAGCTCAAAGACGCTCAGATAGGTTAGAAACATGTTGGGCGCTTTTCTTTGATTATTGTGGTATCCTTAGAAACCTCTCCCTACTCCTGGTTTCCATACTTACTGTTTCAAGGAATCATTAAAAAAAACAATGAATGATAATAGTTCTAGTCATTAGTTAATTCAAGAAAAATGATTAACTATCATGGAAGTGATAGAATGATGATTTTTTATGTTTATTATCCTTAAAGTTTAGCAAGCCCAGTTGATTTTTATGAGTTTAAATTATTTTTCTTTAGTATAGAATGAGTAATAATTATAACAATAAATCAAGTTAATCTTAATCAAACCAGTACTATAAATGTTCAAATAACTGATAACCTATTTTTCATGAAAGATCCTTATTATTCTTTGAAAATTGATAATTTAGTAGTTATATAACTAGTTCTACAACAGCATATAGGTAATATCTTGAAGAAAATGAATATATAGAAGAACCTCCATATGATAGTGATAGTGATTATTCAGAAGAATTAGAATTTGAAGATATGCCTCAATATTTAGATATTTTCGAGAATGATAATGCTTGGTTACTTTGAGAAAATTAGTTTTAAAACAATTATTTGATAATCTTTTCGCTCTTAGTTACTTTTGCAGACATTCAACTACGTGAGCACTCGCTTCCACCCAAACAACTGGTATCAGAGCCTTGTTTGAGAGTAAGTAATCCTTACCTGGTTTTCTTAAAATAATTAGTAATAGTATAAGTAGTCAAAAAATAATTCAAATGATTAAAATAGAAAATATTGCAAAACCAAAATTTTTAAATTGCAGAAAGGTCACACATCCTATAGAAAAAATTATAGAATATGAAGTAAAGATCTTTATTAGAAAAGTAGCACTTATTTGCAAATAGTTTGGACATTGGCCCATTTATGCAAATAACTTCAAGTTTTAGTCTATTAATCTCTAATACAACTAGTAATTTACACGTGCAATGCACGTCATAATAAATATAGTTTTTTTAAAGTAAAATTCATATGTAGTCTGTGTTTGAACCTAAGACCACCTTTATAATAGTAATGCACATGTGTTGCACGCGTTGATAGATTTACAAATGACACTAAGGCCTTCCCCATTATAATATTAGAGATTTACACGTGCGATGCATGTCTTAATAAATATAGTTTTTTAAAATAAAAATTCAGAAGTAGTCAGTGCGATGCATTGGCTAGCTGGTGATCAGTGCTGGTATCAATAATTATGCAATACATGATATAGAGTCGATCTGTCTGTTATTATATCAGTTCAATTCGTTAAATACGGGGGGAAAACATGTTTTATATATAAACACATAACGATGCAATTCGGGGCAGTAATACACTACCGTACAGAAACTCACTTTCCCGCCTCGACGAGAAAGAAAAACCGATTCTGTCAGAAATTCTAGAAAGTAGACTCCCTTCCGGATCCAACGCATACTCACGCGATACTTTTTAAGGACATTAGCTATGTGTATAAATTCATTCTTTACTGGTTTCGTGCACAGTCTCGGTTCTGGAAATTACAACATGACAATACTAAACATCAATAACTTACACTTTGTAAATTGGATTGAGAACCTGTAAGATGTTCTGGATTCTAGACTCAGCGTGCTACAATTTCTATGTATAAAGTTCCAAATTTAAGTGACGGAATTTGGGTCAAAATCTCAATACAAGATCAAGCAATTTATAGGGCAGTAAAGTTGAATGTCCGATAATAAGATAAATTAATGGTTCAAGATTTAAATTAATAACAATGGCACAATAAGGAAAACTATTATCAATTCAATAACTACTTGCCAGAGGTTAAAGAAAATGCTTGCACAGAAACAATGAAATGTGTACAAGAACTGCTTGCCTACTACGTGGAGAATTTGTATATGAACGAATTCACGGAAAGAAAAGAATCCCAACAGCAATGGCTACGGCGGAACGCCAGCAATACATAACAAAACAATAACACACAACAAGATAGCAACAGGTAGTGGTTATGACAACAACACATAGAAAGACAGCAACAGCGAGATCGCAACTCACGGCAACAATCGCGAGGAAGGCAGTAAGCATCAATAGGCGGTGACAACCGCAAGAACGACAGTAACAGCGGGTACTCAGCAAGAGAGTGGAGTTCGACTTCCAGTTTGATTGAATGGCAGCAAGATGCTTCGATGACGGTAGCTGAAGGTGAAGGCGGCGCAAGCGGCAAGAGGGTGAGCAAGAGGCTGTGGAATGAGCTCAGTTGTTTGGGTATGGAGCAACAAACAATGGAGGTGGCAATGGCGAGGTAGCGGGTTATAGCTTCGGGAAGAATAAGGAGGGCTGTGGTTGGAGGGGCAAGTGGTGGGGCGATGACTTAGAAAGAAAGGAATGGAATTCAGGGCAGTAATGGCGAAGAGGTGTCAGCAATGACAGACGGCCGCAGTCGAAGGAGGCGTGCGGCCTGAAGTGGTGGCTGAGGGTGAAAGAGAGAGAGAGAGAGAAAGCGCTGGCGATTGCTGATCGCGTCAAGGAAGAGCAGCAAGGAGGACTTCGGGTGCGCGGTGTTCGGGGTCGGTGATAGGTTTGCGGCGCTCTGGATGATGATGGCAGTGGAATTCGGGGCTCGGTTGTGCAGGGAGAGGCAGGTGGAGTGCGGTGGTGGTGTGGTGGCTTGGGACGGTAAGGAGAAAGGAGGTAAGGTTTCGGGTTTCGAACATAGGAAAGAGAAGAAGTGGAGTGATTAAAGGGAGTGGTTAGGGAAGTGGATTAATTAGTGGGGGGTTTAGTGGAGATAAAGGGGGCGTTTGGTACACGGATGGGAAAATTCATAGGAATGAAAGGATTCCCGGGAATGTGATGGTGGGAATGAAGATTCCTGGGAATATTGCATTATTGCATTTGATATAGTACATTGCATTTCTAGGAATCCTTTATTATTGTAATTTTTTATTCTAGTTTTTTGGGTTTTTTTTAATTTTTGTTATGGAAATCTCATGATTTTTGGGAGGAATGAAACTCCTTTCCAACAAAGGATTTTAATTCCCTTGGGAATCTATCATTCCTTCCAAAAATATGCTTGACACATACTAAACAAGGTAATCTAAGAGGGAATATGGGATTTCCTTGCACATCGCCACGTACCAAACGCCCCCTAAGGGGGTAAATGAGATAATGGAGGGGGCAGTTAGTTGATGCAGTTGGAGGGGATTTTGGGTTGGGCTTAAAATTAAACTTGGTTTTGGGTTTAGATATAAAGTAAGTTAACGGGTTGGGCTAAGCTTGGGCTTCAATAAATAATCAATTTAAGATTATTAGAATGAGTTATGATTTGTTTAGAATTTGAATTTGAGTTATGAAATCAAATAGGGGATTAACAAATATAACAGAATTAGGCTATAGAACTAATCAACAAATAATTAGAGTGTATACAACAAGTTCAAAACGAGCATAAAAATTTATGAACCAAGGAAAATACAAGAATACTAAAAATTTGTGTATAAACGAAAACAGGAGTTACACCACGACCATGACACAAATGAGTGTTGGGACATCAAAAAAGAGATCGAAGCTCTCATCCGTCGCGATTACTTTTCCAAGTACACCCAAAAGGACAAGGTCCAGCATCCACCGTCTCGATGAGCTAACAAACGAACAGAAAAAAATCCTGAGTCCTAAGACTCTGGACCACCAGCTATCCTCCATACCATCCACAGAGGACCTATGGGCGGGGAGTCTAACTCCACTGAGGACTTATGGGCGGGAAGTCTAACTCCTCTCGAAAGGCATTCATCCGAAAAGTGAATTCAGTGCACAACTTACCCCCTGCTAAGGGCCCGGCGGTTCCTATAACATTCTTAGACAAAGATCTAGAAAGCGTTCGCACCCATCACTACGATGCACTAATGATCAACATCTCTATGGAAAAACCATGAAGTGTGCCGCATCTTGGTGGATAATGGCAGCTCTGTCCATATCCTCTTCTTGAGGGCCTTTAAAGACCTTAAGCTCTCCAAGAACCGTCTAAAACCAGCAAAGCACACCCTCCATGGGTTCTCCGGGATTCCGGTCCAGATTGAAGGAATAATCACTAGGCCTAGCAACCCAAAATGGAGCCCTGGACTTCATGGTTATCAATGTGAAGGCCGCGTACAATGACATCTTCGGTCCTCCAGACCTAGCAGTTCTTCACGTTGTAACCTCGGTCTTGCACATGAAGATGAAGTTCCCCACCTCGGCAAGGGTAGGCGAACTTAAGGGAAGCCAAGAAGCCGCGTGGACATGTTACACCACTATAATGGGGTGCTCAGTACTCTCCATGGATGCCATAGAGATCCCCCTCTCTAAAGGAAATCAGACCAAGTGTTCCCGAGAGAGCCAAGCTCCCTCCCACCAAGTCCGAGAAGAACATGCTACAAAGTCTCCAAAGTTGCCCTCCCTTGAGCTTACCAACTTAAAGACATGGAAGGCGAGGATGTATCAAGAACTCATCATCCGATTGCTCCTGCACCATTAAAAAAACAGCAATATAGGGGTTGTAATCAGAAATATGATGGCATTAGAATTCCTGCAATGAGATGCATATTTATCCGTAATTGTTGACTTTTTAGATATATATAGTTCTCTCAATCCTTAGTGCTTCCAAACAGGTAGTTTTTATGTATAAAGTTTAAATCAAACTTTATATATCAATTGCCACTCTGCAAATCAATTGCTCATACTTTAAATCAAACTTTATACATCAATTGCTCATAACAAGTTTAAATCAAACTACAACATCAATTGCCACTCTGCAAATCAGGGTTTAAATCTCATTCTAATCCTCCTGAGCTACCTGAGGTTACATCCAATAGTATCTCCAAAAAAAATCCCCCCCCCCCCCGAGGAAGCTCACTGAACTAGCTGAAATTAGATTCATTTTCAAAAAAATTATTAATATAATAAAAAGCTGGGAACAGATGAAGATTATTCGTTGCACACTTAATTCACGTTATTTGTGCAACCCAACGTGGAGGTTATTGGCAACAATGAGAACAGTTTGCTAGAGAGCCGTTGTAAAGTAACGTTTCTCGTGACTCTCATAAGAAAAATGCTAAATATATTTTTTTTTATTACTTCAAGCTACCAAAAATTATGTAAAATATTTATGAATTAATTGCTTGTGGAAATCTTCTTTTCGAGAGTATAGTAGTGTGGAAGTGATACAACGAAAGCAGTAGAATTAGCACTAGGGGTTGATTTGGGTTTAGACTCAACCCAAACCCAATCCAAAAAAAATTTTGCACTCTACAACCCAAACCAACCCAATCCACAAGACTTGTAACCTGACCGAATCAAATCATGAAAAGTTGGTTTTGTTTGGGTTGGTTTCTCGATTTGAGGCAAATTTATGTAAAAATTCTAAAAATAAGAATATTATAAAAATTTTAATAGCAAACAAAAATAGGGATAAGTTTATACTTCTAAAAGAAATAAGAAAACATATAATAATGAAAATCTCAACTGCAATAACATTGAAAAATGTTCAAGAACAAACTAATATATTTATTTGAGATGTGTGACATTTTTGAAAACATCTATGTTTTTAATGAAAGAGAGAGAGGATCATACATATCATATATTATATAATATATTCATTTCTTAAAGAAATAGTAGAGCTGGGTTGGGTTGGGTTAGATTGGTTTACTATTTTTGTTAACCTAAACCCAACCCAACCCAATATTTACTAAAAAATTCCAACCCAACCCAACCCATATAAAAACTTAAACCAAACCAATCCATCGGTTCGGTTTAGGTTGATCGGTTTGGTCGGATTGGTTTGGGTTTTAAACCGTCCTAATTAGCACTGTAACTAGCTCTAATTAAAACCCTTGCATATTTTTTTTTTCTTTTGATATAAATGATAGAGTCGGTAAGACTCAACCCATAAATAATATATTAATAAGGGGAAAGTAACATACAACTCAAAATTTTTCAAGGTGCAAAACCCAAGACAAAATGAGCTACATTAGAACTAGCTAGCAACAAAACAATATGTACAAAAAGCAATTAAGATAATTGCAGCAGTCGACAACAGCAGGAGAGAACGGGCATCACATTGAAGTCCAACAAGCAGTAAGATAGTAGACTCAGCAATGGTCACCATAAAAAGAACAACACCATCAAAACTCAGAGAAATCGAAAGTTGCAAGCACACTTAGCAGCGAATCCAGAAGGCATTAAGCCAACAAGCACCTCAGCAAACAACCGCGACCTGATTGCCTGTAGAGCAAAAAGTGAAGGAAGCATCGACCGACGATTTTTTTGACGTAGTAGGCCACTTTTTGAAACTATTTGCGATTTTAGGCCACTTCCCAAACTATTAGCTTTTTTGGCTAGTCAGTACCACATCAGCAGCGACCGTTATTGGGAATAGCGACCGCTTCATAGCGACCAACACATTGTACTCCCACACTTGGCAGATTATAGAGGGTATTGTATAATTGCAAACAACTTGGTGTAACTGAGGTCGCTATTGTCAATAGCGGCCTCGTCTAACTAAGGTCGCTATTCCCAATAGCGACCTCAGATGGGCCTAAAAGCGATTGGGCCAACCTGCGGTCGCTATTGGGAATAGCGACATTGGTTATACAAGGCCGCTATTGACAATAGCGACCTCAATTACACCAAGTCGTGTCCATTATACAATTTCCTCTCTATAAGCTGACAGGTGTGGAAGGTTGCTATGAAGAGGTCGTTATTCCCAATAGCGGCCACTGCTGACGTGGCACTGGCTAGCCAAAAGTGCTAATAGTTTGTGAACTTGCCTAAAATCGCAAGTAGTTTCAAAAAGTGGCCTAGTACCGCAAAAATTTCTCGACCGACTATACAGTTGTCCAAAACAGACCACAATACAGTCACTAGATACAAAACATATAAAACTCAAAGACAACTCATCAAGAGCAAGACCAACATGCAATGTCATGATTGGTATTGGGTGAGGAGGGTAATTGAGTGGCGGCTCGAATCCAGCGTTCCTAGTTCAAGCCATGACTTTTCCATCAAAAAAAAAACTCATCAAGAGCAAGACAAGCTGAGCCAGCCACAAAAACTTAATAGAACAAGAACTGAGGAAATTTAAACCCTTAGTAAGCCAGAAAAGCATCAGTATTCAGCAATAACATAAAAGGAGAATCAAAACATCAGAATATAAATCCGTTGGCAATAAGAACATGAAGTATCAAACTAAAAGAAGATAGAACACAGAGAAAGTTAAACCACATATCAACTAAGATGAACTGCAAGAGCAGCTGAAACCCAAAGTCCAGTACATCAGAAACAGAAATAGGGAACCATGGTAAAAACATGCCACACCGAGATAAGAACCTACATACAAAACAATCAAAATGAAGTGACCAAAATAGGATGACAGGTACGGCTTCCGGAGTAGTTTAGAGCAGCAAAACAAGGAATCAGTACGTGAGGCTAAGAAATAGATAAAAAGAGCAATAAAGAAATGCTGGTGAGAAAAAAGGTTAGGTAGAATGAGAGAAAGAGGCTACAACATTGTTGAGTTTGGCTAAATGCAGTTTAGCTAATATGTTATGTGGTAAAACACTAGCCCAGAAGTTAGTGAAGAAAAGAACATCATCAATTAAACAGTAAATGGGTCAAGAAGCATTGGAGAAAATACAGTTATTTCTTTCTTCCAAATGATCCAAATCAACGTCATCATAGTTAAATCCCACGATGAGCGCAACGACTTCTAGACACGACTTGTTCTCCAAGAGTCCCACCATGAAGAAACGGACGTCGGTTTACCATGAACATGCCACACTGTCTTACAAATCTTCTAGAGCGGAAAAATGTAAGAGCGGTTGATAAATAAGTGACTAGCATTCTCCTGACGAGTAAGTCATAAAACACACAATTGACCAACAGGAAGACTTTTTTTGTTGAGGATATCAACCGTGAGAAGTTTATTTTGAATTGCAAGCCATGTTAGGATATGGACCTTGAGCAGTGCGATTCCCTTCCACACGGTATTGTAGAAAGGGGAAATAACACCTCCAAAATTGAGGAAGTTATGACATGACTTGACAAACTAGACACTCGAATTGTGCCACCTCCATAAAATATCATCATTCAGGACAAAGTGATAAGATCTTAATAACAAAAGTAATCTGAGAAAATTATGGCATAAGGCAGTCAGGAGAGTACGATGAAATGTAATATTCCAATCCTGCTGAGTATTATTGCGAATAGATAATCTGCCACCGTGACGAGAGGATTGGCGTCAATATGAAAAAGCTCGGGGAAATTAAAAGCTAAAGAGATATTACCAATCCATAAATTGGTCCAGAAGTGGACTATCAAACCATCGCCACACAGTTTCAACACACCGCATTTGAAGGGAGCAACCACCTTCCAAATACCTTTCCAAAAAGGTGAGGCAATAGCAGGGAGGACATGGTGTAATTCCCAAGTTTTGTGGTGTTTATGGTATTTAGGAGTCAAAAGGTGAACCCATCCCAAATTCTCATTTTTTAGAATCTTTCACAACCATTTTTCGAGCAGGGCTAAGTTTTGATGTCTGAGGTTTAGAATTCCTAGACCACCTTTGCTTTTCGATTTGCTTAAAAGTTTCCATTGTAGAGGTGTTTACCAATCTTCAAAACAGAAAAACCAGACCAAAAGAAGTTTCTCCTAATCTGATCAATCTGTTTAATGACCCACGATGGAACAAAGAAGAAGCACATCATCTAAAGTGGGATCGAAGAAAGAATAGAATTAATAAGAATCAATAGCCCACCTCTCGATAAGTGGCATCCGGACCAGACGTTGAGACTAAATTCCACTTTATCAATCATTGGAATCCAGTCATCACGGTGAAGTTGACAAGCTTCGTAAAGGAATTCCAAGATAAGAGATAGGAAAAGAAGCAAATACACAATTAAAGAAATGAGCAATCTCAATCTGACGATTGACGGGATGCCCAGCCAAAGAACTGATGTTTTATAAAAATTAATTGACATGTCTAAAGCTTGTTCGAGGATATAAAGAAGAAGTTTAAAATTTTGAAGCGTCGGGCCATCAGGTTTAGCAGACAGAACAGTCACTAATGTATACAAGTATGTTAGTCCCTAATAAATTACTTTTTCCCACAAAATAATATCCAATTGCTTTATTTTAAAAAAATAGAAGTTAAAATATAAAGTTTGAATGGAGAAGGACTTAAAGTGTTTGAAAAAAGGTAAATTAAGCTTCTCTGAAACTGTGATCAAAATATATATAAAATAAAGTTTGATTGAAACTCTTGTTAGAGCATCCACTATCGTTGCTATTAAAAAATAGGTATTTGACTTTTGAGAAATAGAAATGAGAGAGGTGCGCTACTATCATTTATAGCAAAATTTGGAAAAAAAAGTAATAAAATATACAGACGGAAGAACATCCTCCGTCTCACAATTTTTAAAAAATTTTAATACTAAAAAATGGTGCGACGGAAGATGATCTTCTGTTTGACTCAAACTTTTTTTTAAATAAAAACTGTTGTCTGAGCAATAATTTTGGAAAAAAAATTCCAGACTGAAGATGTCACGTCCGGCTTCCCAAAAAAGAATACAGAATATGGATTCGCGACACAAGTCCAGCGAATGGCTTTCACCATTCATGAGCTGTAAGGATCTTTGCAACAATATACAAGAAATAACAAGAAGTAACAAGAAGAAATCATCCACGCATGCATGAACAAATTTATATAACCAACAGAATTACTTGAAAACAAGATACATAATTCTCGAATAATTAAATCTAGAAACAACAAGTTATATATCCTAGGACAAAGTGCCTAATACAAGATTCAAGTAATAGCAAATACAATTTATTCAAAAACAGGAAATAACTCAAGCAAGAGCTCTAGCAAAGCCTAGAATACTTGGTCACTTACACTTTCATGCAGCTGGTCACCAAAGTCTACAAATTGACAATTTGCAGGAAAAGAGAACAAGAAAAAAATCCTCATCAGTGCAAGTTACGGGCCGCATTTCGTGCAGGCAACAAGTACGGAAAGCAGATAAGGAATATACAAGTAGCAACAAGAAGCAAGTACTAAAGTAAGCATGGAAGAAATGTGACAGCAAAATAGAGCAACTAACTATAAATCAAGGAATATAATCAAGTAACATGATGAGATAACAAGGTGCAAGTAGCTTGTAACAAGTATCAAGTATCAAGTATCAAGTAGCATGCAAACAAGTATCAAGTAGCATGTACAAGTAATAAGAATGAGCAAGTAATCGTGTTATTTTCAAGTCTTATATCTAATCCTATCTAGGTAGCACTTCATGCATCCCAAATTTTTACCACATGGTTGCTAATTCAAACAAGTTGCGTTTAGATTTCGTAGTGGATCATAGAGGGCCGTGTATTCAGGTATCAAGTATCAAGTAGTCAAGTAATCACGTGTCAAGTATCAAGTATCAAGTATCAAGTATCAAGTATCATGTGTCAATTAATCACGTGTCAAGCATCAAGTATCAAGTATGATCTGTGAATCCCCTCCTATTACACCTCTCCTGTGGGAAAGCATGTAGTCGGGTAAGCAAGTGGGAAACACGGGGCCCCTTTCAAGTACACATTTCTGTATTTTCCACTACTAGATCTTTCCCTTAACCCCGGCTTGATTTCTTATTATTATTATTAAAGCAAGGATGGACATGTACGAACAAGGCAAGAAAACATGGAAAGAAACAAAAGACAAGTTTAAGTTGGATAGAAGACACGAATGGGTGACAAACAACTCATAATAGACTAGGACAATGAGACTTTTAATTCTGGATAGCAAGACACTATTGCACCAAATCTGAGATTTCCGTTGCCACAAGAATGCAAATCTAGATCCGTCAGAAAATCTAGAAACTAGACTCTCTGTTGAATCCAGCGCATATACACAAGTCACATAACAAGTACAGCAATAAGGTTCAAAACAGCGTTTTACACATAATTCAAGTTCAGTCAGAAATCGCAAGGTTTTATTTATAGGCATGAAAAGAGTATAAAAACACCATATTTAAATCTAGAAAATTCTGGAAGGTTCCCTAACATGTCTAGTAACAGCATATGAAATTTCATAAAATTCCATTACAAATAGTATAGTCAAATTCATTTGGAAAACAAAATGATGTGGAAAATTTATGAATCTGAAAGTTCAGACACAGCAATACCAAAACAGAGATAATTCACAAAATATAACTCAAAATCCAAATCCATCAAAAGGGTTGTAAAATAGACATACCAGGCTATATTTCGTGTTCACAATGTTTTAATCAACAGTGGTTGAAATCAGGTTAAAAATAGAGTTCTTTACTGAACAACATGCAGTTTGGAGATTATACGATTGGTTTCATAAGTATGAAATAAATTATAAGATTCATTAAACAAATCTTTAAAAAATATTGGTTGATCCCAGTCATGTCTAGATATACCCAGAATAATATTAATTCCAAATCTTACTTTTAACATCAGTTTTTAAAATAATATAACATGCAGCAATCACATAAATCATAATCTGAAAATTACGACACAGCTGCAGTAAAACAGCGATAACTCACACATCAAAAATCGAAATCAAGATCCGGCTAAAGTTCTGAAAAATAGACATCAAGGCCTACGAATCATATTCACAAAATAATTTACTTTACTGACATTAACAAAGTCTAAAATGTTGAGCCAAAACAGGGTAGCAGCAAAGCAAGATCTCTTTTCATGCATTTAATCAAACAACTCATATGCAATATAGCCAAATTAGAGTATGATGTAAAATATGATATGTTAGATACTCAAGTCAACATGGAATGGGTAATAACAAGTCTACAACGAGATAACACATCTAGCACATCAATCATGTAACAAATCTACAACATACAATAGATCACGCACAAGTATATATACATCAAGAAAAACTATCTAGATCTGATTGTTTTCACGTAGTGTGTGTGACAACTATAATGATGGATCATGACTACGAATGGATCAAACAAATGAGATCAAGATTTAACAAGGGATCATCATGAGAACGAATACAAAACGAGAGCGAGACTACATGTGGTATTTTGTACTTATATACAAACAAAAATAGTATACGAGTTACTTTCCTTAGGGTGAAGATGACAAATCCGACGGGAAGAATAGAATAACGGGAACGGATCCTGGGCAACGAACACAAACTCAACAATCCACGAACATGGGGAAGCTTGCGGATCGGACGATCCAGATATGATCTCAATCAAGAGGAGATCAAGGCGATGGTGATGATCACGATCACGAAGGAATCGGGCAGCTAGATGAGCTCTTGATCAATTGCATGCACAACAGCACGGGCAACGGCAGTCGGGGGTCTCAGCGGTGGAAGACGATGACGATGATGGCAGAGGATGGCAGACGGTGACAGGTGGCATTAGGGTTGCTGCTGTGGAGGCTCGGGATGAAGGGAAGTCACGGGTAGCTGGCGTGGGGCTCAGGGCATCGGGGATCGGGTGTGCACAAGGCAGCGTGACGGCGAGGTCGCAAAGGGGGGAGGTGCGACGGCCGGAGAGCGACGCGGTGGTGGCCAGAAGTAGGGGTTGGGGTACAGTGAAGGGAAGAGAGGGGGAGTGTGAGTTGGAGAAAGAGAGAGATTAGGGTTGGTTTAGGGGGATAATGACTGTAGAGAGGAATATAACAAATTAGGTTGGGATTTTAATGGGAATTGGGAAGTCAAGATTTTGAGGAATTAAGGGGAAGAAGATCTTCTTGTTAGGCAGATATGGAGAACGTGAGAGAGAAATTTTGGGAGGCTAGGTCAAAGAAGAGGGTATTGGGTAGCGGGTTAAGGATCCAATAGGGCGGATTAATTGGGTTTTGGGTTTAAATGGGATAGATAGGGTTAGAAACCAGATCCAGAAGGGCAGAAATTAGATATTAAACATTTAGGCCATGAATGAATAAATTTAAAATTAAACAATTCATCCAGTGACAATTAATTGACAGAAGGGTTTGAATCAAGAAGATTGAAATCACAGACGACAAAAACAATAGATGAATTTTAATGAGAACAAAGATCAATTACACGATAAGGAATACAATCAGGATAGATACTCAGAAAAAAATACAGTGAAAATACAAGAAAAGGGGATACATGAGTTACAGAAGATCAACTTCCGGCTGAGCATTTTTTTTTTATTTTAAACAATTAGAATGGAATTTCCGTAAATATTTGATGACAAACTCGTAAATATTTTGATGGCAATATTATAAATATTTGGAAATAAAAAAGTTGGGACGGAAGGTCATCTTCCGTCCCAAGGTTTTTGTTTTTTAAATTGTTTTTTTTATTTATTTAAATGACATTTTCAAAAAAAATTTTAAAAAAAGTAAATGAAAAAATAATAACATAAAGTGAGACGGAAGAAGTGAGCTTCTGTCTCATTTTTTTAATAATAAAAAAAAGAAGGAAGATCATCTTCCGTCTCTTAACTTTTTTGAATTAAATATTGGGCGAGACGGAAGATCACGGAAGATGATCTTCCGTCCGTCCGCTTTTAATATTAAAAAATTTCGTCTTCTAGATTTAGCAATTGCCATTTTTCACTACCAAATATAGCAGCAAACTGTTCATCACTTTTCTAAATACTAGGTTTTTAGCAAACAATAGTGGGTGTGATTTTTCTAAAAAATGGATAAAATAAGTAAATAGAAAACGATAGTGGATGCTCTTACAAACTACAAAATTAAGAAAAGATTAACTGCAGATACACCGAATAGTATATAACGAAGATTTTTTTTTAGAAAATGGAAAGTTCAATGAATTAGCCAAAAGTAGATTTTCTTTTGCACTCAATTCACGTTATTTGTACAACTCAACTTAGATTGTTGCAGCCGCTAAATCTGTTAAGACTGGCGATGGAGGTTCATGCTCCTTTTTAGCATTTATTTTAAATTTCATGACTCATTCTGAGATTTTTAGTCTAGCCAAAACCTGTGGTCTTGCGGTGAGCGATACTAATAGGAACGCTTTCCTCCTTAATAAGATTAGGGGGCGGGAGAGCGATAGAGTTAGTCTAATTTTGAACTCGTCTGCCAAAGCGAGTCATGGTCCAACACTTAATTGTAGTTAATGGAGGCTCTCTTCTGAAATGTTAGGGGCCTGGGCAGACGAGGCAAACGAGAAATGGTTAGGGATGTCATCGCCAAATCGAAAGTTAGCATTGTTGGTCTGCAGGAGACCAAACTGACCAATATTGCTAGACTTAGTAGATTGGGGGGGTATCGTATTTCTGAATGGAAAATTTGCCCTTCTTTTGGGGCCTCTCAGGGTATTGCTTTCTGGTTTAATCCTGAGTTGTTTGTTTGTCTGGATGTAATCCACAGTCAATTCTCGTTGTCAGTCCTGCTCCAACTGAAATCCGACCTGTGCACCCTGTCAATTATGACGCTTTATGGTCCGCACACAACTGTAGCTAGGCTGGAAATTTGGAGTGAACTATGAGCAATTCACGCACGTTGGCCGTACCCCTGGGGTTTAAGGGGCGATTTCAACATCACCAGGATTTCCTCGGAAAACAGGGGTAGAGAAGCTAGTGACTCTCTTAGGGAAACGTTCAACAAGGTCATCTGTCACGCCCCGCTTCCCAAAATACGGAACACGAGTATGTAACATAGGCCCAGCAAATGATGTAAACACCATCCATAAGTTGTACCAAACTAACTCAGCAATAAGAACAGCAAAATACAACCACGCAAGAAATATAACCACATGAATCAATGATAAAGTTCCAATAATAATGAAATAAACCAACAGTATAAATATCCAACATTGGGATCAAAACAAACTACGGGTCATAGAGCCAAAAACAAAGTACAAGTTATAACAATGTTCAGAAAATAAATCTAGCAGCAATTAATAAAAACTACGTAGCGAAGACTGGATCCAACACTAGAAACGTTGCTCAACAATTCCTTCGGGAACATATACTTCAGTACCTGTAAAATCTTGATCTAAAAAGAAAGAAAAGAGTGCCATTAGAACAAGTCGTGGGCGCAAGTAGAGAAAACAAAGGATAATAGAAAAGCATGAATATCAAAGAAAAGGAACATGGTCAAAAACAAAAAACAGAACAAAGAGCAGGTAATATTATCAAAGGTATACAATAATCACACATGAGATACGTGATGTCAATTCAAGTTCAATACAAGATCAGGTATCCAGGTTGTTAAGTATTTTATTAGCCTATCTAGTGCACGTACTGCTGCATCCCATTCCACAGGTTCCGCGTAAGCACAGTGATCATTTTAGACCGATGGTGAATTCACGGTTCATGTACTCGACATTGATAACAATAACTTACAATCATGAATAATCAATAAATCATTGCAATCAATACACCTCCTTCCAAGACAATACAATATAACGATGAGGCCTTACCGAGTACATTTCCCGATTGTTCACTACCAAGTCTACCCATAATAACCCAGCTTGTTAATAGTTTATTTTCATCCTATGTGAGAATGCAAGAGGGTGTCAATGTTGTATATTACTATGTGTGACTAATTCTATGCGCTACAGACAAAGCATGAAGCAAACACATCATATAACACATTTCACAAAATCAGGACAGCATGACCTTGCTGTACCAAAACATGGATTATGGTCACTACACAATAGCAAAACTAAATCCGCCAGAAGATCTGAAAAGTAGAATCCCACCCGGTTCCAGCGAGTATAATTAAGGCATATGAAAGACATAGGAACTATGGTGAAAACTCTATTCTAATCAAGTTTTATGTTCAGTCAGCATGCAGTAGGTTGTGTTTTACTAATTATTTAGGGTCAGAGAACTCATTAATAAAATCTAAAAAAATTCAGGGAAGTATTTGTACATGTCTAGGTCCAGCCTAATTTATTTCAGATTTTTTTTTTTACTGTTAACAGGGTCAAATAAAACAAGCAACAACAAGATACGCATGAAATTATGAGTCTGAAATTACGAACACAGTTGTAGTAAAGTGATGATATCTAACAGATGACAAACTGGAATTTAAACCATATTAGGGAAAAATTATCTAGACATCAAGGGCTACGTTTTATGTTCAGTAAGTTCTTTCAAATTATGTCATTAGCATGGCCAAAAATCTGATTCAAAGTGAAATATACAGCAGTCCAGAAATTAACTTAACATAAAAAGATAACAAATAATTCATATGATCACATATAGTATGCAAATTGGTAATCAAAGAAATCCTAGGTGTCAACATGCAAATTTCTAAGATTTAAGATGCAATTATCACAGTCATGGTGTCAATTCATCGAGCAACTTCAATTTAGCACATACAATTTTATTGTCTAATTTATCAAGCAGTCTTATGGATGAATCTAGTTATTTAAGTGTGCATATGCATGAAACATTAGGGACTGGGTTTAGATCAAAGAGATAGCACGATGTTAAGAGTATGTCGGGTTAGTTCATGTAAACCCTCGATAATCTTAACAGAATTGTCAAAAGTAGTTTTGATAGCAAAGTTAACAGGATCTACTTGCAGGAGATCAATTAATCTTGAACACAAACAATAAAAAGGGTTCAAGAAAAGACTTGCCTGTTGTAGTGCAGATATAATTAAATAGGAATAACGGGATTAGAATCCCGGGCGAAATCTCCCAAAAATATGTGCGAAGAACCAACAGCAACAGCAAAAGCCAAGAGCAAATCTTCACACCGGATTATGACAGAACACAGAATACCAAAACTGGATCTGGTGCGCACAAAACACAGAACACCAAATCAGCCCAATAGAAACTCTTCCTCACACCTGATCCAATCTAAATAGGGGACAACGAAAGTGGGATCTGGTGTGGTCGAACATGGGACAGCGAAGACACCCAATCAGTGGTCGTCTTCTTCGGTGAGGAGAGAGAGAGAGAGAACATGGCGCGACGACTGCAACGGCTGATGGCACGACGACGCGACCACGGCAAAGACGACGGTACCACGGTCAGGTAGCGACGGCGGCGACGAGGGCGTCGACAACGGTGACTCTGGGACTCGACGGTGATGCTAGGGGACTCCGGTGAAGCGGTGAGAGATGACGAGGGCAATGGGGGTGCACGAAGATGGGTTAGGGTGACGGTGAGGGGTTACGGCAGTGGTAAAGGTTTCGGCAATGGGTTTCGGTGATGGGTTGGTGAGGATGATGGGGACAACGATGGGATGGAGACGATGAGGGGATGGAGATGATGATGATGGTGGTGACATAGTGAAGGGCGATCAGAGGAGCAACGGGGTAAGGTGGTGTTCAGTTGGGTTTTGGGTTCAGCGAGAAATAGAGAGAGAGTAGGGTAGGGATCGGGGAGAGAGAAAGTGAGTAACGGCGGAAGTGAGAGAGAGAATGAATTATTAGTGTTTAATGGGGTTATTTATAGGGGTTCAAGAATTAGGATTTTGGGTTGAGATTATGTGGGTTCTGGGTAACGGTTTTGGCTCCAAAAAGAGACAAACAAATGTAATGAGATGAGATGAACACAAAGGAGAACAAATCAAACTCAAAATAGAAAGAGCAAAATTTGCAAAGAGGACAGGATCCAACCAAAAGAACGCAGATTGATCAAGAGGGAAGCAAAGAACCCAAGAAAAGATAAAATACACCATAACAAATGAATTCAAATACAATAATCAAAAGAATACAAAATACAATAAAATCTGAAAATAGGGCTTACATCATAGCAGACCTGGAACTGGTGGACATTCCCATCACTAATAGGCTTTTCACCTAGTCAAACATTCAAGCGGCACCCATCTTAGTAAAGCTTGATAGGATCTTGGTCTCCGCAGATGGGGAGGCCAAATTCCCTTTGACATGGGCCAAATTCCTACCTAAACCAACCTCGAATCATGTCCCTTTAATCCTCTCCACCGGAGAAGTTCACCCCAGAAAATTTTCCAAGTTTAGATTTGAGAAAGCATGGTTGGAAATCCAAGGCTTCCATCACATGGTAAATGAGAACTGGTCCCGCCCAAATAGATGGACTGAAGCAACTGCAATCTGGTGCGAGAAAATTAGAAGACTGCGGGCCAAACTCAGGAAATGGAACCGAACCAGATTTGCACTGATCTGGAGAGCAAAAGATTCCCTCCTTGAAGGTATTGAGGAGCTGGAAAAGAGGGATGAGACTAGGATACTGGTATAGGAGGAGAGGAATAGGTTGATTCAGCAGCAAGAAGACATTCACCAACTTTATAGACTTGAAGAACTCAAATGACAAAAGCGTTCCAGAATTTCGTGGCTCAAGGAAGGAGACGCGAATACAAAATTCTTCCACCGTGTTTCCAGTGCATATCGTAGATCTAACCTCATCCATTCGGTCCACTCGGAGTCTGGAGAGGTACAGGAGGACGAAGATATTAGGGTAGCATTCCAATCCCACTTTAAACGTCTTTTTGGAAAAAAAGGCGGATTTAAGAGTCCCTCTTCACCATGAATTTTGGCAAGATTTCTTGAATGAATCTGACCCCATGCTTCGATCCCTTGAAGATCCTTTTACGGAAAAGGATGTTTGGGAGGTAGTACACCAACTAGGAAAGGACAAAGCCCCAGGTCCAGATGGGTTCCCAATCCTTTTCTACAAGGTGTTCTGGGAGGAAATCAAGGACGGTCTGCTTAAGTTGTTCACTGATCTCTTTGAATATAAACTTAAATTTGTTGGATCTTGTAGGCAAGGAAAATAACATTAGAGGGGGGGGTGAATAGTGTTGTATAAAAAAAATTAAGAACTTGAACTTTTCATACTGTTAAGTCGACTGAAAAAGATATACAGTCAACTGTTGCGTCAGATAAGAAGAGTATTTTACTAAAGAGTTACAAGTCTGATCAGTCGACTTGTAGCAGAAAACCAGTCGACTTACCAAACAAGTTTTTGAAATAAAACTCAGAGAAATTGAAATTACAAGTTAAGAGAATACAAGTACAGAGAGTCAATCACAGCCAAACTCAACGATATATCCTGGTTCGGTCCTCCCAACCTACATCCAGTCCCCCAGCAACCCACTTGAGATTTTCCACTATTCTTGAAAAAAGTACAAGAATACTCTACGGCCTTTGACAACAATAATGTCAAATCCGTAGACCTCTCTCACCACTAGAGAGAGAAAACCCACTCTACACCCTAGAGTGAAACCGACTCTACAACCAAGAGTCCTCCTCTCCAACCAATAGGACCACTCTCACAACCCGAGAGTGAAAACAACAACAAAAATTGAGTTTACAACAACTTATAGCCTTGTATGTGATAGTGCTTTTGTATAGTGGCTATTATGTCAACTTCTGAATTCTGTCTAAAATGAAATCAATGTCATGCTAGACTGAAATTCAGAGAACCAAGATTTAGAGTTTGTATGCTTTTGAAAGACTTGTTCTTGTTGAAAACAAAAGACTTGAGAGTTTAAAGAATGCTTGGAAAATGTTGGGAAGCTTTGCCAAATGACTTCTATACTCTTTTTATAGAGATAGAAACGTTTGGACGTTGAGAGAAAGAATCCTAACTGCCATACAACTGCAGTAAAAAGGATTTGAATTTGAAAAACAAGTTGTAAAATCAGAAAACTATCGAAATGGCTTGAACAGTCGACTGGGTTGCCATAATGAGTCGACTGGCCAGAGCTTGTATGAGTTCAGGCAGTTTCGCACTATAATAGTCGACTGGTTCCAAGGAGTGGTCGACTGGTACTCATACAGCTGAACTTATTCAAGCTTGTTTTGACATTTTGATTTTGTAAAACAATCAGATTATTTAAAGTATGTGTGAGTGTGTGACAAGGCTTTTACAAGTTTCTAAGACTCAAAGAATTAAAATTACAATATTACAAGACACTTTGTTTAATGCAATTGAAGCACTTTGAATCTTGTCTTAAACCTGAGTCTTTGTCTTGATCTTGAGCCTTTGTCTAGATGTCTTGAAACTTGATCAATTACTCTTGAAGCTTCATCAGATTCTGTTGTCTTTGTGTATTACACCATGGTATTAACTTTGATTCACTCTGCAAGAGATATGTGATAGACAAACTTTGTATTGTGTTGTAGTCATCAAAACCAAGAATCAACATTCTTTCCTTTTTTGATGATGAAAACACAATAACTTATATTAACAATATATATAGCAAGATGTCACACATAATTAAATGATATACAAATGTTTGAAATAAGCTCCCCTTAAATAATGTACAATATGCACAAAATTGTGAAATAATAACTGTAATATCCCGGACGGATATTATATTGTATAAATTATTATTTTTAAAGCAAAATATTTTAAATGGAAATTTCTTGGTTTTGCACATGAAAAGTTACCTGGACCTATATACTGGTAAGTATATACAGGTATTGGATCAGTTTTGTGCACTTGTACAAAATCCTGAAAAACGCATTTTTGAGAAAAATGTATGGAAAATCCCGGGCAGACACTGAAAATTATTATTTTATTATTATGTTACTTTTATTACCCAAAATGAAATATTTTTGGTAGATATCACCCGGTTTTGTTGACGAACGTTATCTGTGTATATACCAGTCTGTATACATCTGTATTGTATCAAATTGGTACTGGAATCTTCCGGGCTGATAATAAAATTTATTTTATTATTATTTTCAGAATTAAATTATTTTTGTACAGATTGTTCGTTTTCATGAATGAAAAATATCTGTATAATCAGATACACGTACGAAATCGAACTGTGTCGATTTCGGGCGTTTAAACAAATCATGTAGTATGTGATTTTGGTAAATTATATTTTATTTTAGATCCATCATGATGAGATGGAGGGCTAGGATGGATTAGGACTTGATTGTAAAGATTATTTGCAAAAGAAACATGAATTGTTTCTAACCATAAGAGTTGGACAAGTGGCACTCTTTCTACCCACACAACCCTTCACCCATCTCCTATTTAAACCCCCCCTCCTTCACAAAGTGGCCGGCCTCCCCTCCCCTTTTCCATTTTCATTATCATTTGTCTCCATTCTTCTCCATCTCTTTCTCATCTCATTCTCCATTTCCTTCTACTTCTACTTCTTACTAGTTTTAAATTTTTAGAAAGAAAAGGGAAGAAAAAGAAAGAGAGAAGGAGAGATTTTAATAGGTTCTCTTTCATGGAGTTCTTGAAGAGTTCTCCATAGGAGCAAGGAAGGAGATGGTTTGCTAGCTAGTCCTTCCTACATAGAAAAATCAAGGTGGGGGTTTCTCTACCTTTTTGTATGTTAATTTTTGTTCTATTTTGCTCTCTACTTATGGTTATATGTGTGTATATATGTTGTATGTTGATTAAAACAACTTGGACTAATTATTGAGCATATAAGTAGTGATTTGGATCACAAGGATCCCATGGAAAGTTTGAATGGAGGAAATTAATTTTAAAACACATAAAGATTTGATCTTTAGCCTTGCTACTATTATTGTTGTTATTATGGTTAAATTTGACTACTTGGACTAAAGAAATAAGCATAAAAAAATGGTTGTTTATAAAAAGGGATTTCATATAAGGAAAGTTGGAAGAATGGAACTCACAAGGAACCCATAAAGATGAGACTTTGAACTTGCTATGTTTATGTTTGTTTCTTTAGTCACCTTGTTTAACACAAATTAAACAACTTGGACTAACTACTATGTGCATATAAGTTAGTAAGGTAAGAATGGTTACATACCCATTTTGGGGGTTGTAGGACTTTACATGTTAATTTTAAGAGATAGTATTTTTGTTGTATGTTGTTTTCCAACCTAATAAAGATCATGTCCTTACTAACTTTTGTTCATAAAAAGGTGAGTTTTCTTGATGTAGAAATTGTGGGATTGAAGGAAGGTAAGTTTATTTTTATAACTGAATAAGAGTTGATTATCGTTTATGTTGGAACATGTAATTTGGTAAATCAGTCATTGTAATAAATGGGACATGTAATCCCTAAAGGAAATAAGTTTTGTAATAAGTAGTTAACTTACCATGTTTGAGTTAGTAAGTAGGGTTACCATGCTTGAGATGTATTAGATCATGCTTGAGTTGGTGACTATGTCAAAAGGAACCCATTCATGCTATGTGACATTCTAGTAGCTTATCATGCTTGAGTTAGTAAGTAAGATTACCATGCTTGAGATGTATTAGATCATACTTGAGTTGGTGACTATGTCAAAAAGAACCCATTCATGCTATGTGACATTCTAGTAGCTTATCATGCTTGAGTTAGTAAGTAAGACTACCATGCTTGAGTTAGGTTAAATCATGCTTGAGTGGTTGTCTATGTCAAAAAGAAACCCATTCATGCTATGTGACATTCTAGTAAATTATCATGCTTGAGTTAGTAAGTAGGACTACCATGCTTGAGTTGTGTTAAATCATGTTTGAGTCGGTGACTATGTCAAAAAGAACCCATTCATGCTATGTGACATTCTATAAATTATCATGCTTGAGTTAGTAAGTAGGACTACCATGCTTGAGTTGTGTTAAATCATGCTTGAGTTGTTGTCTATGTCAAAAAGAAACCCATTCATACTATGTGACATTCTAGTAGCTTATCATGCTTGAGTTAGTAAGTAAGATTACCATGCTTGAGATGTATTAGATCATGCTTGAGTTGGTGACTATGTCAAAAAGAACCCATTCATGCTATGTGACATTCTAGTAGCTTATCATGCTTGAGTTAGTAAGTAAGATTACCATGCTTGAGATGTATTAGATCATGCTTGAGTTGGTGACTATGTCAAAAAGAACCCATTCATGCTATGTGACATTCTAGTAGCTTATCATGCTTGAGTTAGTAAGTAAGACTACCATGCTTGAGTTAGGTTAAATCATGCTTGAGTGGTTGTCTATGTCAAAAAGAAACCCATTCATGCTATGTGACCTTCTAGTTAACTCATCATGCTTGAGTTAGTAAGTAGAACTACCATGCTTGAGTTAGTAGTAGAACACAATGCTTGAGTTGTAATAGATCATGCTTGAGTTAGTTGTTGTTCTATGTCAAAAGAGAACCCATTTGTATTATGTGACTTCTAGTAAAACCTATCATGCTTTAGTTGGTAGTAAGGGCCATGCTTGAGTTTGTGTACCATGTTTAAGTTGTAGTAGAACATCATGGTTAAGTCGCTAATGGTTCTAGTAAAGAACCCATCATGCTTGAGCTTTATTGTTCTATGTTGAAGTGAACCCACCCATGCCTATGTAATATGCTAGTGAACATTCATGCTTGTGTTGTATGTAGAAACCCATGCTTAGGATAAGTAGTTGTTTTTATGCTGTTGGTCCCATACGAAGCTCTTTGGGCTGATACATAGGTATGGTCTTAAATAAGTAGGCTATGAGTAGATCCGAGGAGATCGTGTGAAGTCTAGCTTAAGACTGGGTCAATGGTGTGGACAAATTGTCACACTCTCTAGAAGAGGGACACGTACGGTGCTTTTCATGACGAGTTGGAAGTACAATGCAGTCTCGCTTGTTGGGTTAGAAGAGGGACACGTACGGTGCTTTTCATGACAAGTTGGAAGCATGAGTTGCGTATCTCGCTTGTTTGATCCATATGGTGCCTTTTCATGATGAGTTGAGAGTACGACTCTAGGTTGAAAGTATCTTGTAGCTCGTACGGCGCATTTGGTCTGTTAGGGTTAGTAACATTGTTAGGGTAGTAACTTGTTACTTAACCATTTTTGCCAAGGGGAGAGAGTTGGTGTTCGGGGTGATACCCTATACTCCAATATCTCCTATAGGCTGACACTAGGTGGTGTTATCGGGATGTATTCCCCTGTCAAAGGGATACGGGCGGTGCTTTTCATGACAAGTTGGGAGCACGGGTTCCATATCTTGTTTGTTAATTCCTGAATGTGTCATGATAAGAACGAGAGGGTTTCCTAGGGAAATGGTCCCTACGATCCCGGCAGGTTCTATGCCTTCTCATGACTAGTTGAGGACACGGAAGAAGGTTGACAAGTACCTTGTAGTTCGTGTTGGCTTTTGAGTGTGGTCTGGTACGCCGGCAATAGTCACCAGTCATGTAGTATTATAACAGGAACAGGATGAGTACAAATAGTAGAATTCATAACGTGGGTTCAAATCCCTATATGGAGAAAACGGCTTGAGATGGGGCGTATGTAGTATGGGATGCATACTGTTCCGGAGACTCGCTTGCATTAGAATAGGAGCATCCTAGATAAGTTGACATTGCATTAGATTCTAGTCATTGCACTCACGAACACTTAAACTACACCGACATATTTTACCATGTTTTATATGTTTGTTTTTGGAGATTCGCTGCTATATGATCAGCCCTTAAACGTCAGTGAATACTGAGGTCCCCACTTCAATAGGTACTGCAGTGTAGAAGTACAGGTATTGGATCGTAGTTGTGGATACAAGATCACCCAACCGGGAGGACTCCAGTCAAGGCATGGTTTACAAATGAAGTGTCTGATATTGTCATCTTTCATTCTTATATACTCTGATGTAATGTGGAATCAATGGAAACACTCGGTCTGTAATATTGTAGTAGTAAAAAGTTTTAAAATTTTCCACAGATCTATGTATTGTGACTAATTGAATGTAAAGGTCCTGGCTCATGTCTCGAATCCTCCATATAGGAAGTTCGGAGCGTTACAATAACAATATATAAAACATGCACACAAAACCATAATTTTCTCCCCCCTTGTCATTAACTAAAAAAATAAGGAGGGAGGATACATCATAAAGAACAAAAGCAACAGTGCATAACCAAAACACATTTATACATAAGAAAGCAAGTTCATTATTGCAGATTACAAATAAAAGATAGAAAAATAACAAACATAAAACCTAGATGAAAAATAGTAAAAAAAAATTACATCAAGTTTATTCGTCTTCTTCATCGTCATCACCGGTGGAGGCAGGAGGAGGTTGTGGAAATTGTTGAGTGAACAAGTGAGTAAGGTTAGCAAGGCTAGCTTCAAGATTATCCTTAGTGAGGATAAAACCGGTACGATCCATGAGATAATTTACTGAAGTATAAAGACTCTCAGGACTAGCAAAGACAGCTCTAGGACGAGAAGAACTAGAAGCAGAAGACCGACGACTAGAAGTGGCTAAAGGAATAGGAGGTACATTCCTTTGAGGAGACCAAGGAAGAGAGTTAAGGGATCTTCATACGAGATAAACTCGCACGATCAAAAGACTCATAGTGAGTAACAACACTCGACTCGGAATCAAGATCAACTTCATAAAAATTGAAAAGATGAGTAAGAAGTGCACCAAAAGGAAGGAAAGAGGTGTGAGCCTTATGGAGGCGATTGAAAACGACTCGACTCTAATTTATTTGGATGTTACCGAAAATGGCATACACCGCTTGTTGCAATTCAAAAGAGATTGGTCGTAGCTACCAGTTTTAGGGATATTGTTATACGACAATATACGAGCAACAAGCTTGGCTAGAGGAGTAATCGATTTGTTGGTCATTGGAGAACCTCAATTAGGCAAAAAGATTTTTGAAAAAATAGATTGATCATCCATTTCAGTTTCACCCATATCTAATCCTTCATATGGGATACCCAAAATAATTCCCAATTTTTCAGGAGTTAACCTCATACAAATATTTTTTTACCATAATAGTAAACAATATTTCGTTACCATCCTCGGAGGTGCAAAACTTCATATTTGTATAAAACAAATAGATAAGTTGTGGATAGTAATAAGGTGGATTAACAAGGGAAAGTAATTCAAATAACCCACATTGTTCAAACAATTGGGCGATGAGGAACCTATCTAAATCGGGAAAATTCACAAATCTATCCGGAAATATTGCAATTTGACATATGAGAAAACATTTCTCAACAAGATTGGGATTTCTTAAATATTGAAGGTAATTCTGAGAAGATTGACCTTCTTCTACATTAGAATCTCTAGCTCTCTTAGGTTTAGGCATAGTTGAAAAGTCTAGGAAACTTTGAAAAAGAGAGAGAGATCAAAAAATGGTTACTCGCAATTAGAGAAAGGAGCACAAGGACTCAAGAGACTCGAGATGAAATCAACGCCAGAAGAAGTAAACACCGAAATCTTCAAGAGCTTCAAGAGCAGCAACCAAGAGTTCTTCAGAGCAGCCGACTAGAAATTTTGGGGAAAATGTAAAAGTGAAGGGGGAAAGAGAAAAGTAGGGTTTTTACTTGAGAGGTGCAGTTGGGATTAAAAGTAGGTTTGAATGAAGGGTTGAGATCGAAAAGAGTAAAAGAAAGAGAGAGATGATGCCTCAGTTAAGTGACGATTCGGAATCAGAAAAACCAAACTGATGTCGCGACAGTCGACTAGTTTTGATATTAGTCGACTTAGTCGAGAAAAAATTAACCAAAAGAAACATCAAGTAAAAACTTCTGTCAGTCGACTTTCCAGAACACAAGATTTAGCAATAATAAGAACAACGAAATTCCTTCATAAGTCGACTGAAAAAGACTTTTAAGTCGACTTAAACAAAATAAATTTTCAGTAAATGTCATGAAAACAGCAAATTCCTAGTTCTCTTCTAAAGTTGATAAAAGTGTCTTCCTTAAGTTGTTTGGTAAATATATCTACTACTTGTTTATCACTAGAAATAAAATCCAAAGTTACATCTCCCTTCAAAACATGATCACGTAGAAAATGATGTCGAATATCAATATATTTTGTACGTGAGTGTTGAACCAGATTTTTAGATTGATTAATAGCACTGGTATTATAACACATTATAGTAGGTTTTGAAAATGAAATACCATAATCCAATAAATTTTGTTTCATCCACAAAATTTGGGCACAAGCCAAACTTGCAGTAATATATTCAGCTTTTGTAGTAGATAGAGGTACCGAATTTTGCTTTTTACTGCACCAAGATACTAGTGAATGTCCTAAAAAGTGACAAGTTCCACTAAAACTTTTACGATCAGTTTTACTGCCAGCAAAATCAGCGTCACTATACGATGAAAGTTGAAAATTATCGGTGCGTGGATAAAACAAACCATATTCAGACGTGCCTTTAATGTATCTTAGAATATGTTTCACAACTTTTAAATTGAGATTCTTTAGGATTCGACTCATATCTAGCACACAAATATACACTAAACATAATATTTGGTATACTAGCAGTTATATATAAGGGTGAGCCAATCATACCTCGATAGAGTTTTTGATCGGCACTCTTACCTAAATCATCTTTGTCAAGTGTAGTAGTTGTAGCCATAGGTGTGGTCTTACTACTAGTGATATCCATGCCAAACTGTTTGAGTAATTCCTTAGCATATTTTTCTTGATTAATAAATATGCCACTTTGTGACTGCTTTATTTGTAGTCCAAGAAAATAATTGAGTTCACCCATGTGATTCATCTCAAACTCATTTTTCATGGTATTAGCAAACTCTTGACAGAGGTTACTATTAGTATATCCAAAAATTATGTCTTCTATATATATTTGTATGATCAGAATATCTGTCTCTATTTTCTTAATAAACAAGGTAGTATCTACTTTACCTATCTCAAAACCAGTTTCTAAGAAAAAAGTTTTTAACCGATCATACCAAGCACGAGGTGCTTGTTTAAGACCATATAAAGCATTTTTTAATTTAAAAACGTGATTTGGGTATTGTTCATATTCGAAACCGAGTGGTTGCTTAACATAAACATCTTTCTTAATAAATCCATTCAAGAAAGCACTTTTTACATCCATTTGGAAAAGTGTAAAATTCATAAAACATGCAAAAGATAATAAGATCCTAATTGATTCTAGTCTAGCAACAGGAGCATATGTTTCATCAAAATCGATTCCTTCTTTTTTATTATAACCTTGAGCAACTAATCTAGCCTTGTTCCTAACGACTTGTCCTGATTCATCTAACTTATTCTTAAATACCCATTTGGTACCAATTATAGTATGATCAGGAGGTCATGGAACTAGATCCCATACATCATTTCTTATAAATTGGTTAAGTTCATCTTGCATGGAATTCATCCAAAATTCATTCTCACAAGCTTCTTATATATTCTTTGGTTCAAAATCCGACAAGAAAGTTGTATGAGAAATCATGTTAACATGAGATCTTGTTTGAATATCATGTGAAATATCACCAATTATTAAGTCATGAGGATGATCTCTAACTTCAACAAACAATTTTGGTAAAGTTTGAGTTATCACAACAGGATCAGTCGACTTACAAGTCCATCAGCCAACTGATTCACATCAGGCGACTTGAGATCCTTATCAGTCGACTTGTCTAAGGTAGTTTGCTCTAGTGATTTAATAATGCTATTTAAAGGTGATGATTCAATTTCATCATCTTTAATAACAGTAGATGAAGGTAAGGATTCATCAAATGAAACATGCATAGATTCTTTAATAGTCAAAGTTAACTTATTGAAAATTCTATATGCCTTACTCCTATTTGAGTACAAATGAAGATACCTTCATTAGATCTAGTATCAAATTTATCTAAATTATCTTTAGTGTTTAATATGAAACACTTACATCCAAACACATTAAAATATGATACTTTAGGAATTCTTTCATAAAAAAGTTCATAACAAGTTTTCTTAAGCTTAGGCCTAATCAATATTCTATTTAAAACATAACATGCTGTAGAAACAGCTTCCGCCCAAAAGTACTTAGGCAAATTGCTTTCAACAAACATAGTACGTGCACACTCTTGCAATGTCCTATTCTTTCTTTCGACCACTCTATTTTGTGGTGAAGCTCTAGGAAATGAAATGAATGTGTTATACCATTCTTGTTGCAATACTCTGAAAACGTTTCATTCTTAAATTATCCACCATAATCACTTCTAATAGTGACTATGGTTAGAGAATTTTTGATTTTGAATTCGTTTGCAAAAATTTACAAATTCTTCAAAGACATCATATTTATGTTTTAAAAAGAAAACCCATGTAAATCCTGAAAAATCATCTACTAAAACAAATACATATCTACTTTTATTTAAAGAAACGACTCTAGTAGGACCAAACAAATCTATATGGATTAATTCGAGAGGCGTACTAGTATCATTTCTTTTGTCTCAAAATTAGATTTGACTTGTTTTCCTAGTTGACATGCATATCACATAACTTATCTTTTTTAAAAGATAGTCTTGGCAGTCCTTTAACTATATTGTATTTAGACAATTTAGCAATATTTTTCATATTTACATGGCCAAGTCTCTTATGCCAAAGTCAAGAATCATTGTTTGAAGCTACTAGGCAAAAATCATTAAAAAAATTCATTTGTTTTTAAGCATAACTCATAAATATTGTTTTTTCTAAATCCTTGAAAAATAACATTTTGCATAGATGAATCATATATTAAACATGCATCTTTTTCAAAAATAATTTTATATCCCTTATCACAAAGTTTGCTAATACTTAAGAGATTATGCTTTAATACTTCTTCTATAGTAGGGTTAGTGTTCTTACTGACCATGCCTATTCCAATAACCTTCTCTTTGTTGTTGTCACCGAATGTGACTGTTCCTCCATCTATCTCTTGTATGGAAGAAAGAAGGTTACCATGACCAGTCATATGCTTGGAGCATCTACTGTCAAGTATTCAACGTTCTCTTTTAGGTACCTATAAAATAAGCATTGTGAATATGGTACCCTTTTCATTGGGTCTGAAAGAGATTAGTTTTTGAGAAACTAAACCCAAAGTAAGTTTGATTTACCACCAAAAGTAGGAATATAATTAGCAGAATTAAATACATTAAGAACATATGAATTTATATACGTAATTCTATCGTTTAGACTCAGGTTGACTGGAACCCAAATGTTTTTAGTCTGTCTAGTCAACTTTATTGTACCTTTCAGTCGACTGTTATGAGAGGTCAGTCGACTGGGAGGTGAAATAGGTCGACTTATCTGAGATTTTCGTCTCTTTGAATAAGACTCCAAACCTCTAGACAGACGACTGATATTAGGGTTCAGTCGACTGGTCTGAACTACAGAATTACTATTTTCATAGAAAACAATAGTTTTTGGCTTCTCAAAAAACTCATATAATTCATTTTTCACACTGAAAATAGAATCAGTCTTATTTCTACTAGTATTCTTAGACAAATGATGTTTTTCAAGAGTCTTTTGAAAACCAAGTCCAAATCTTTTATTAGATTGAACTTGATTTTGGAGAACTTCATTTAAATTCTCATTTTCTTTGTTAAATTTAGATAAATTGTTAGATATCTCTTCATTATTTTTCTTAAGAGATACAAGATTTATATCCAAATTTGAAAGTCGAGAATTTAAAGATTTGATTTCAACATTTAAGTCAAGATTTTCTTGAGAAAGTGTTTGATTGACTTTCTCTAAATTTTTAACTCTAATTTTCTCCTTCTTAAGTTCTTAAAAAACTTCATTGAAAGCATCTAATAAGTCATTTGAATCAAAGTTTTCACTTACATCGTTTTGTGTAGCCATGAAGCATATGTTCGCTACTTTGTTTGACTCCTCATTCTCTTCTTCGGATGAAGAGTCGCTATCATCTCAAGTTGCTTGATATGCCTTCTTGTTCTTCAGATACTTGTTCTTTGTGTACTTGTCCTTCTTGAAGTTGGGAGTCTTCCCTTTTGATTTTGTATTTTCTAATGGACAATCCTTTTTCATATGACCTGTCATGTTACACTTGAAACAAGTGGAAAGTTCATTAGTATCTTAAACTTGGAATTAAATTTACCTTTTCGTAAAAATTTCTTGAACTTTCTAGTGAACATGACTATTTCTTCTTCATCTTCTTCGTCATCTTCAGAATCCGACATGGCCTTGAATGCGAGTGTCTTCTTCTCTGTTGAGGTCCTAGATCCTTCTTGCATTCTTCAAGTTGTACTTCGTAAGCCATAGAATTTCCTACAAGATTCTCAAGAGAGAGTTGTGTTAAATCGTTGGCTTCTTCTATGGCGGTGGTCTTCTTCTCCCATTCGGGGGTTAGGGCAGGAAGAACTTTCCTCACCATTTCTGCTTGTGATTATGTCTTTTTAAGGGCCACAAGAGAGTTTGTAATGTCCGTGAACCGTGTTATCATGTCCGACACATTCTCGTTCTCCTTCATACGGAACATCTCGAACCTATGAACAAGAACAGATATCTATGAACAAGAACAGATATTTTAGATTCTTTAACCTTATTAGTACCTTCATGAGTTACCTAGTGTATGCCAAATTTAATGAGACGTTGTTGCATTTGACACACGATTGAACTCCTCTTTGGTAAGTACACAGAATAAAGCATTCATCGCCTTTGCATTGTTCATTGTGTTGCTCTTCATGTCATCGTTCCATTGTGCATAGGGAATTGTAGGAGTGGTGAATTCTGTCTTAGTCATGTTCTAAATCTCATAGTTGATGGACTGAAGGTAGATCTTCATTCAACACTTCCAATAGTTATAGTTTGTTCCATCGAATAGGGGTGGCCTTTGTGTGGATTGGCCTTCATGGTATTGGCTTGCATTTGAAGCAGATACCATTGCACTCAACCAGGCTCTGATACTAAGTATTGGATCCTGTAGACAAGGCAAATAACACTAGAGGGGGGGGTGAATAGTGTTGTATAAAAAAATTAAGAACTTGTACTTTTTGTACTGTTAAGTCGACTGAAAAAGATATACAGTCGAACATTGCATAAGATAAAAAGAGTATTTACTGAAGAGTTACAAGTCTGATCAGTCGACTTATAGCGGAAAACCAGTTGACTTACCAGACAAGTTTTTGAAATAAAATTCAGAGAAATTGAAATTGCAAGTTGAGAGAATACAACCACAGAGAGTCAATCACAACCAAACACAACGATATATCTTGGTTCGGTCCTCCCGACCTACATCCAGTTCCCAAGCAACCCACTTGAGATTTTCACTATTCTTGAAAAAAGTTCAAGAATACTCTACGGCCTTTCACAACAACAATGTCAAATCCGTAAAGCTCTCTCACCACTAGAGAGAGCAAACCCACTCCATACCCTAGAGTGAAACTGAATCTACAACCAAGAGTCCTACTCTCTAACCGAGAGGACCACTCTCACAATCCGAGAGTGAAAACAACAACAAAAATTGAGTTTACAATAGCCTATAGCCTTGTATGTGATAGTGCTTTTGTATAGTGGCTATTAGGTCAACTTCTGAATTCAGTCTAAAACGAAATCAATGTTATGCTAGACTGAAATTCAGAGAACCAAGACTTAGAGTTTGTATGCTTTTGAAAGTCTTGTTCTTGTTGAAAACAAAAGGCTTGAGAGTTTAAAGAATGCTTGGAAAATATTGGGAACCTTTGCCAAATGACTTCAATACTCTTTTTATAGAGTTAGAAACGTTTGGACGTTGAGAGAAAGAATCCTAACTTCCAAACAACGGCAGTAAAATGGATTTGAATTTGAAAAATAAGTTTTAAAATAAAAAAACTATCAAAACGGTTTGAACAGTCGACTGGATTGCCATAATGAGTCGACTGGCTAGAGCTTGTATGAGTTCAGGCAGTTTCGTACTATGACAGTCGACTGGTTCGAAGGAGTGGTTGACTGGTACTCATACAGCTGAACTTATTCAAGCTTGTTTTGACATTTTAATTTTGTAATACACTCAGATTATTTAAAGTATGTGTGAGTGTGTGTGAGACAAGACTTTTACAAGTTTCTATGACTCAAAAAATTAAAATTATAATATTACAAGACACTTTGTTTACTACAATTGAAGCGCTTTGTATCTTGTCTTGAACTTGAGTCTTTATCTTGAGCTTGAGCCTTTGTCTAGATGTCTTGTAACTTGATCAATTACTCTTGAAAGCTTTATCAGATTGTGTTGCCTTTGTGTATTTCACCATGGTATTGACTTTGATACACTCTGCAAGAGATATGTGATAGACAAACTTTGTATTGTGTTGTAGTCATCAAAACTAAGAATCAACAAAATTAGGTAGAATTAATTTTGCCGAAGTGGTGTTGATTCCTATGAAAGAAGACTATCTGCAGGTGGGAGATTTTCGCCCTATTAGTCTCCTTAACTGCTTAGTTAAGATTATCACCAAGACCATGACTAATAGGTTGGGAAAAGTGAAGAACGGAATCATTAGTTACGAACAAACGGGGTTTATTAAAGGACGGTGTATACAGGATAGTATGGCCACGACTGAAGAAACTATCCATCACTGCCACACATCTAATGCTAAGAGCTATCTCCTGAAATTGGACTTTGAGAAAGCTTATGACTCGGTTGAATGGGAATGTCTCCTCAAAGCGCTGGCTAGAAGAGGATTTGGGGCTAGATGGATCAGATGGATCCACACATGTCTCACCACCAGCAGAACTGCTATTCTAGTGAATGGGGTCTCGGGTCATCCTTTTTCGTGCAAACGGGGCCTTAGACATGAAGATCCTCTCCCCCTCCCCCCCCCCCCCCCCCTTCACCACAGTGGCAGACGTATTGCGGTCCATGATGGCTAACTGCACTAGGGCCGGCTCGATAATGCCGGAGGCTAGTGGAGCAAATAGCCAGGGCTGCTCTATCCTCCAATATGCAGACGATGCTCTACTATTTGAAAATGGAAATCTCGAAAAAACTACCACTTTTAACGAAATCCTTTATAGTTTTGAAGCTTGGTCTGGACTAAGGGTCAACTTCCACAAAAGTGCTCTTATCTCCATTGCCCTTTCTACAGAGGAGTCACAAGAGCATGCCACGATTCTCAACTACTCCATCGAGAGTTTCCCCATTAAATACCTGGGGTTACCACTGAAACCGGGGAAATTTAAGAAGGCAAAATGGTTACCGATCATTGACCGTGTGGAAAACCGTCTTTTTAGATGGAAAGGTAAAGCTTTATCCTTGGGATGCAGAGTCACGCTTATCAATGCTGTTTTCTCTAATCTTCCTACATATTATTTGTCCTTTTTCGAAATGGCACGTTGGGTTATCCAGAGAATTGATCGAACCCAGAAACGATTCCTATGGAAGGGGGTAGATCATAATAAAGGCAGATATCACCTCATCGGATGGAAAAAGGTTTGTATGAAAAAGATACATGGGGGTCTAGGTATTATTGATCTGCGAGATATGAATCTGACCCTCTTGGGAAAATGGAGAAGGATGGCATGATTTCGTTCAGTCATATCTGCATGGAAATGCGACGAGAAATCTAGGTTTCAGGGTAGGCTCTCGCGTCTCCTGGTTTTGGAGAGGTATCACTAAGGCTTACGACCCCTTCATAAGCTATGTGACATCATTTATTGGGAATGGCAGACTCGCTAGATTCTGGTGGGATAAGTGGTGTGCTGATCACACACTTAGAGCCATGTTCTCTTATTTGTATGGCCAAGCATCCCAACCGCATTGCACGGTCGCCATAGCACGGAGGAGAAGTTCTTAGAATCCGGCCTTTAAACATCCCCTTGACCCGGGCTCCCAACATAAGCTCATGGAACTCCAGACCTATATTGCCAGCACCAGACCTATATGCTCACAGAGTTCCGATAGGAAGTCTTAGGGACTGGAAAAGAATGGCACTTTCACGGTTCGCTCCCTTTACAACCGCATTCACTTTAGGAGATGTAGCCCGAATTGGTCGGGTGTGGTTTGAAAGGCGAAAACCCCGCTGAAAGTTAAAGTTTTCCTCTGGTTGGTGCTGAATGACGCAATATTGACTAGAGAGAACCTTGCGAAATGCCAACCGAATTTGGACTGTGCCTGTGGGTTCTACAATGTTGTCCTTGAAAGTAGAGACCATCTTTTTCTGGAATGTCCCAGGAACAAAGCAGTCCTGGTGAAGATACTTAGCACCCTGGGAACGAATGAGTACCCTAGTAAATATAAGGAGCTGTGGGTAGGGCCAAAGTTCGCTAATGAGAGACGAACGATGAGAGAAGTTTGGTTTTTCGCCATCGCCGCTACGACCTGGGATCTTTGGCTAGACAGGAATAATTTTTATTTCCGTGGGACTTATAATAGTATTTCTAGTAATCTAACTCACATTATGCATCTTATTTTCTTTTGGTCAAATGTTGTCGCAGCAGGTCCGAGGGGGAGGATCGCGAACGTCTTCCAGGTGGAGGAGTACGATGATAATGAAGTCGAAATTGGGCCGACGCTAGACTGAGGGGCAGGCCCTGGCTATCTGACATTTACGGTTATGTCAGGATTTTGAGCCCCACCACCCCAGGGTTTTGTTGGGGGGAGTAGATGTTTTGATGTACTCTGTTTGTGCCTTGTTATGTACTTTTGCTTCGATGCATGAATGTTTTGTACCACATAGGCAGGTTATGTTTAGTACCCTGTATGTTTTTACACCACCCCCCATGTTTGGGGTGGATTTATATAATTTTGTTGTATTGTACGTTCTTATACTTGGCTCAGTACTCTGAGTTTATTTTATTAATTCCTTGGTGATGAAACATGGTGGCCATACTCCACCTTTTCTTACAAAAAAAACTTAGAGGCTATTGGCAACAGAAAGAAAAGTAGAATACAATCTCTGATTCCACCTCTGATTACCAATTTACTAGAGAGCCGTTGTAAAAAGAACCGTTTTTTGTTGACTCTCATAAGAAAAATGCCAGATGTACATTTCCTTTTACTACTTTTATACTACCATAGCTTATGTAAAACACGTTAACTTTTACTATTGCTTGTGGGAATTTTCTTGAGTCTAACAGTGTGAAAGCATTATCCCACCTTTTCCTCAAAAAAAAAAAAAAAAAAAACAGTGTGAAAGCAATGCAAAAGAAAGTAACATAATTAGCATGCAGCTCTAATTAAAACCGTTAATTTTTTTGGCTCGGCATTAAAACCTAATCAATGTTAAAGCCTATAAACAACCACTTACCCGCAAGTCCTCTCACATCAACTACAGAGAGCAATGGCGACAAGAGCTGCAGCATTCGTCTCCCTGGCATTGCTACTTCTCTGTATCACTTCAGGTCAGATATATACATGTCTTCTAATAATAAGTAGTTTATGTTCCCCTCTTATTATCGTTATTTTCTTATTAAGAAGATTATCGAATTTTTGGAGGGTCAATTCATCCAATGTTTAAAATTTTGGTCAAATAATATAATATGACTGCTATTCGATATCATGTATACAAACATGTAATTTCCTATCTATCATATCAATTTTATGTTGAGTTATTATGGTCTTCCATTTCAAATTTAAATGTATATCTCCCTTTTGCATGCACCAACCTAATCATTATTTAACATTATAGATTTCCGATACCTGGAATTTAATGTTAAAGCTTCACATATTTCGAAGAGACTTCGCCTATTAGCCCATATTTCTTACACTAGGTAGGTGTAGTCAATGTTAGCTCGACATATATACGTTCTCTGACTGTCCACATTAGACCATCGGAGTCAGCAATTTGTGTAATGACCAACCTGCGTTTATGAAATAAACTTAATCCTTCATGAAATTATATATTTTTGTTAGGAAAGTTATGGATCGAAAACTACCTCACAATTAAAGTAAAAATTAGACCATCCGAGGGAGCAATTTGTGTAATGACCAACCTGCGTTTATGAAATAAACTTAATCCTTCATGAAATTATATATTTTTGTTAGGAAAGTTATGGATCGGAAGCTACCTCTCACAACTAAAATAAAAATTGAGATAATGAAGATCAAGTTGACACATATATTTTACGTGAAAAATTCCTCAAACAAGACAGGATAAAAATCCCTGGCAAGTGTAAAGAATTTTACTATTGAATCTAATATCTCTAATACTATAATGGGAGAACCCCTTAGTCAGTAACCCAACATGTGCAAAGCACGGATTGGGTTACTTTGGGTTACTTTAATAAATATTTTCGAAAATGGACCTGTTTGGTAAATATTTTCGAAAGTGGATCTGTTTGAAAATTATTTTCTTTTTAATTATAGACTAACTTTGGTAAATATTTTAGAAAGTGGACCTGTTTTGTAAATATTTTTGAAAGTGGATTGGTTTGGAAATTATTTTCTTCTTACCCTTTTCATTATCCTTCAATTTTTTCCACGTGCACGTGTGCACGTGTCTGATACTAGTAATATTATAATGGGAGAGTTGGGGTTGTCTTTTGTCAACATACAAACTCGTACATTGCACGTGCAACTTCAACACTTCCATTAATTACAACAAAAAACAAACAAATAAAAAAATCCCACCTATTTAAAACGTGCAACACACGTGCAAAATAATTATAAAATATTTTTTAAACTCTAAACCTACACATATGTTGTACGTACATCTCAAATTCTACTTATAACCACGTACATTACACGTACAAATTGTAGCTTTTCTTTCAAAATATTTTTCCAATAACGTGCAACGCACGTCCAACTCCAAAATCATTTTTTAACACGTAATTCGCACGAAAAAATCCTCCAACTCTTATCAAAACGTACATCGCTCGTAAAAAATACTGGTTATCTCTAAATATAAGGAGAGAACAATTTAATTATTTCTTATAATAGGAGAAACAACTCTCTTTCACAAATTTGAGAAAAAAATACAAAGTTGACAAACTAACTCTAATATCTCTTTTATTTTTTATTTCTTAATTCATCTTCTTTCTTTCTCACTTCTACATCTTTACTCTTTCCCCAAAAACGAATTTATAGCGAGTCGGAGATAACAAACATCTAAACCGGCCAATAAAAAATCTTAACAATTATGGCACCGAATTTGACTTCCTCCTTTGTTTCCTTGCTTAATTTGTCAAAGTAGTGGATCGGATGTTTCCTATTTTCCTTGCTTTGTCAAAGTAGTGGGCCCTCTTGCCGACTACCGTCACAATATTCTTGTCTTACAATCCTTGAGCTTAATCTCAGTAGGCGTGTTGCCTAGTTTCCTTCCGTTTATAATATCCTAACAATTTCTGTAGAAGAAGTTAGGTTCTTAAAATGCTTTCCTGATTAAGGAAAAGTTTTTTACTGCTATAATTATTTGACGGAATCTTAACTTTTTGTTGCTTATGGATTTTTTATTGCAGGGAATACATTTTGTAGGTCCCGCCACAAAAGAGCATGCACTCATGCATGCAACGTTTGGTGCATGCTGATGCATGACAACGTTTGATGAAAGCATGGTGTCTCTTCCAAAGCATGGTGTCTCTTCCAAAGCATGGTGTCTTTTCAAAAGCATGGTGTCTCTTCCAAAGCATGGTGTCTCTTCCCCTCCTATAAATTCTCACTATTTTCTTCATTTGAAGACACACTCAACTGAAGAGAAAAATAGAGATTGATAGCCACAGAGAGCTTATAAAGTATTGAAAGTTTTTTTTTTTGTAAATCTTTTGAGATTGAGAAATAATATTTGTGTTGTTTTCTTCTCAAATTTATCTCTGTTGTTTTTCTCTCGATTCTAACAAGTGGTATCAGAGCCACGTTGAGTTGTTGAGTGCCAAAAGCCTTTGCAGATCAAGATGTCGATGGAGGAATCAATATCATCATCATCATTTGGAGCCATGATCAAGCTTACTGCCACCAACTATACACTTTGGAGACCTCGGATGGAAGATCTCCTAAGTTGTAAAGATCTCTTTGATCCTATTGAGGAGAAGGGAGAAAGACCTGAAGCTATCAATGAGGCGGACTGGAAGAAGATGAACAGGAAAACGATCGGTCAGATTCGACAGTGGATCGATCACAGTGTCTTTCATCATGTTGCCCAGGAAACGGATGCTTTTGCCCTTTGGAAGAAGCTGACGGATATGTACCAGGCCAAGACAGCTCGAAATAAGGCCCTGCTGATGAGACGGTTGGTGAACCTGAAGCTACAGGGAGGAACTTCTGTAGCAGAACACACCAGCGAGTTTCAGAGCCTGGTCAATCAGCTATCTTCAGTGGAGTTACCACTTGAAGATGAGTTACAGGCACTTCTACTTCTCAGCTCTCTTCCAGACAGTTGGGAGACATTGGTGGTCTCCCTCAGCAACTCGGCTTCGACTGGCAATCTTACCATGTCTATGGTTAAGGATGCCCTATTCAATGAGGAAGCTCGGAGAAAGGACGTTGGCACAGAAGCACAAGCCTGCGTCACAGAAGTCCGTGGGAGACAGCGAGAGGAAGGTCGAGGCAGGTGGAGAGGCAGGAGCCAAAGCAGAGGCAGATCGAGAGGCAAATCAAGTGATGGAAGGAGGCCTGCATACAACTGCCATCACTGTGGCAAACCAGGCCACATGAAAAGAAATTGTTGGAAGTTACAAAAACAAGGCGGTCAGGGAAGGTCACAACCAAAGAAGGAAGGAGATGCACAAGTCACAGTACTAGAAGATATGGCTCTTTGCTCTCATGAGGATGAGACATGCCTCCATGTGTCGAATCAGGGCGTAGAATGGGTGGTAGATACTGCAGCATCTTGCCATGCCACTCCTCGAAAGGACATCTTCACGACGTACAAAGCTGGGGACTTTGGCTCGGTGAGGATGGGCAATTCTAGCTTTGCTAAGATTGTCGGAATTGGTGACGTTCGGATGCAGACTGATGCCGGGTGCACAATCACACTGCAGGATGTTCGCCATGTACCTGAACTTCGACAAAATCTTCTTTCGGTGAGAGCCCTAGATGAAAAGGGCTATGATAACCGTTTTTGCAATGGCTCGTGGAGGATGCTGAAAGGTGTAATGGTGATCGCTCGTGGACATCTCTGCAGCACTTTGTACAAGACTCATGTGAAGATCAATGTGGAGAGTCTCAATATTGTTGAACATGAAGCTTCGCAGAAACTGTGGCACCAGAGACTCGGTCACATGAGTGAGAAAGGTTTATCAACCTTGATGAAGGAAAATCTTATCTCCATTACCAAGAATGCAGAGCTTCAACCTTGCAACAGCTGTTTATTTGGCAAGCAGCGAAGAGTCTCTTTTAGTTCCTCTTCGACAAGGAGATCAGAGTTGCTCAGTCTGATACATTCTGATGTTTGTGGTCCCATGGAAGTGGAGTCGCTAGGCGGTAACAAATACTTTCTGACATTTATTGATGATGCTTCTCGGAAGGTGTGGGTGTATTTTCTGAAGACAAAAGATCAGGTCTTGGAAAGCTTCAAATCATTTCATGCCATGGTAGAGCGCGAAACGGGGAAGAAGCTGAAGTGCCTCCGCTCAGATAACGGAGGCGAGTATACATCCAGGAGTTTTGATGCCTATTGCAAGAGTCAGGGCATTCGGCACGAGAAGACGGTTCCACGTACCCCGCAACACAATGGGGTAGCAGAAAGAATGAACCGAACAATCATGGAAAGAGTCAGAAGTATGCTCAGCACAGCAAAGCTGCCAAAGCCATTTTGGGGAGAAGCTGTTCGCACCGCCTGCTACTTGATCAATCGATCTCCATCAGTCCCGCTGAATTTCAACATCCCGGAGAAGAAATGGACCGGCAAAAACCCCTCCTACTCTCACCTGAGGACATTTGGATGTCTGGCTTATGCACATGTCTCAAAGGAGCTCAGGCAGAAGCTCGATGCGAGAACCACTCCATGCATTTTCATAGGCTATGGAGACGAGGAGTTTGGATACAGGCTATGGGATCTAAAGACGAAGAAGCCCATCAGAAGTAGAGACGTGGTGTTCCATGAAAATCAGACATATGGGGACACTGAAAAGCCTACAATTGCTGAAAGACCTGTCAGTACTCAGGACTTTGTTCCAGATACAGTACCAGTACAAGCTGCCGCAGATGATGATGTATCTGATCAAGAATTAGAAGCAGAACCAGAGGAGGAGGAAGAAGGGATTGATGAGCCTGGGGAGCCGCAACCTTTCACAGCTGCAGAACCAGTACAAGATAATGATACACTGCCTGAGACGAGTGAGCCTCAGCTACGTAGATCTGAAAGAGGCCATGTTCCGTCTACTAAATATCCAGAATCAGAGTACATTCTTCTTACTGATGAAGGGGAGCCAGAGAATTTCCAGGAAGCATTGTCTCATCCAGACAAAGACAACTGGCTGCACGCTATGCGGGATGAGATGGACTCTTTAGAGAAGAACCAAACCTACGATTTGGTTAAGCTTCCAGGAGGGAAGAGGGCACTAAAAAACAAGTGGGTATTCAAGCTCAAGAAAGATGGCAGCGGAAAGGTGGTGAAGCACAAAGCTCGGCTAGTGGTCAAAGGATTCCTTCAGAAGAAAGGCATCGATTTTGGTGAGATTTTTTCTCCAGTTGTAAAGATGACTTCAATCCGAATCATGCTCGGATTAGCAGCTAGCCTAGACTTGGAGCTTGAACAAATGGATGTGAAGACTACATTTCTTCACAGTGATCTGCATGAAGAAATATACATGGAGCAGCCAGAGGGATACGAGGTTCCAGGGAAAGAGAATCTCGTATGTAAGCTGAAGAAGAGTTTGTATGGCCTCAAGCAAGCACCAAGGCAATTGTACAAGAAGTTTGATTCATTCATGGTGAGTCAAGGCTACAAGAGGACTGCTGCAGATCAATGCGTCTACATTCAAAGGTCCCCTGATGGAAATTTCATTGCACTGTTACTATATGTCGATGACATGTTGATCGTCGGACAAGATGCAGTGAAGATCAGACAGCTGAAGATAGAACTCTCTAAGGTCTTTGATATGAAGGACCTTGGGCCAGCTCAGCAGATTTTAGGTATGAACATCTCTCGAGACAGAAAGGCCCGAAGATTGTGGTTATCTCAAGAGAAATATGTTGAACGGGTGATCAAGCGATTCAACATGGAGGGTGCCAAGCCAGTTAGCATCCCACTGGCTAATCATTTCAAGTTGAGCAAGAGTTCGTGTCCCTCATCCAGGAAAGAGATCGAGGAAATGAAAGTTGTGCCTTATTCTTCAGCGGTTGGAAGTCTGATGTATACAATGGTGTGTACGAGGCCGGATATTGCACATGCAGTGGGTGTGGCAAGCAGATTTCTTTCCAATCCAGGAAATGAGCATTGGGAGGCTGTTAAGTGGATTCTCAGGTATCTTAAGGGTACTTCAAAGATATGTTTGTGTTACGGGGGAGCTGATCCGGTTTTGAAAGGCTATACAGATGCAGATATGGTCGGAGATCTTGATGGTAGAAAATCGACTTCTGGTTTTATCTACACTTTTGCAGGGGGAGCTGTGTCATGGCAGTCAAGGTTGCAGAAGTGTGTTGCACTATCTACGACAGAAGCAGAGTACATTGCTGCCGCTGAAGCTGACAAGGAGATGTTGTGGTTAAAGCGATTTCTACAAGAACTCGGGATCAAGCAGAATAACTACAAGGTACATTGTGACAGTCAGAGTGCTCTGGATTTGAGCAAGAATTCAATGTACCATTTCCGAACAAAACATATTGATATTCGCTATCACTGGATACGCGAGGTGATGGATCAACAATTGTTGAAACTGATGAAGATCCACACGAAGGAGAATCCAGCAGACATGTTGACAAAGATTGTGTCTCGGGAGAAACTAGAGTTATGCAGAGACATAACTGGAATGGATGAGAGATGACGATTGGTGCAGATGTGGCGTGAGGGGGAGAATTGTAGGTCCCGCCACAAAAGAGCATGCACTCATGCATGCAACGTTTGGTGCATGCTGATGCATGACAACGTTTGATGAAAACATGGTGTCTTTTCCAAAGCATGGTGTCTCTTCCAAAGCATGATGTCTCTTCCAAAGCATGGTGTCTTTTCAAAAGCATGGTGTCTCTTCCAAAGCATGGTGTCTCTTCCCCTCCTATAAATTCTCACTATTTTCTTCATTTGAAGACACACTCAACTGAAGAGAAAAATAGAGATTGATAGCCACAGAGAGCTTATAAAGTATTGAGAGTTTTTTTTGTAAATCTTTTGAGATTGAGAAATAATATTTGTGTTGTTTTCTTCTCAAATTTATCTCTGTTGTTTTTCTCTCGATCCTAACACATTTGGCCAGGAGCAAGAACAGGTCGGTCTCAAACACTTGCAATGTCATGGAAACAGATAAAACTGATAATAAAATTAATTAATTTATTGAAAAGTAGTTACGATTGCTTAATTGTTTGAATACAGAAAACATGGTGTGTCGCCAAGCCTTCATCTAACGTTGACACACTGTGGGAAAACCTCAACTATGCTTGCTCTAAAATCGACTGCACGGTTCTTAAAGAAGGGGGTAACTGCTTTGAGCCAGATACCCTCATTTCTCATGCCTCTCTAGCCATGAACCTGTACTACCGATCAACTTTCCCCCACATCATAAACTGCAGCTTCAAAAACTCTGGGGTCATCACAAAAACTGATCCAAGTGAGCTAATTCCCAAATTTATAAAGCCTGCAGCTGCAAGACTAGGAAATATCAAATATCATGTGATTCAGAATCGGACATGAAAATACTCATTGCTTTTTGTTGTTATTCTTCGCAGGTTATGGAAACTGCGCTTATGCTTAAGAGTGAAGAACTGAAATCACTCAAACCAGTGATGATCAGTTGTTAGTTTTTCGTTTATGCCAATTAGAATGTTGCCTGCAAGAATTAATGCAATGAACTGATGGTACGTAACAATGTTGGCAATTCAAGAACCAGAATGAAGTGATGGTCTGTTACTGAAATTCTATGGCTTCATATCCCTAGATTATAAGGTCTTCTTGAATTATTTTAAGTCAATCCCGAGGGCCGAATTTATGTATCCCATACAAGTATGCAATATATGTTAGATTCGACACAGCTTTCAAATAAAGCTTTCATGGTACAAAGATTTAGGATAACAGTACCAAGTGACCAATATAAGCAAAGCCAGCCCCCCAGGGGAGGCGGCCACCTCGGGCCCCCAAATTTTTCGCAATTTTAGGGGCCCCCAAAAAATTTTTTCCTTTAATTTATATATATACGTATTTTGCGTATAATATTTTTTTAGGTGCCCCCAAATTTATTTTTTTTGACTATTATTTTTAAAATTAGTACTTGGGCCGTCTTGTGAAATAATAGAAACAATAAACAAAGAAAATAGAGACGAGATGAAAGAAGATTATTCTCATTTATAGGTTTTTCATGTCTATTCAAATAATTCACCCAATGGCCTATTTATAGGCCTACAAAGAATACAAAGAGACAATTACATAATTATTACATATGAATAAATATGAATTATGAATGTAGTAGTGGTGGTGGTGGAGAATGTGGAATGAGTGGGTGGAGTTCAATAGACAATTCACATTTAATAATTTATTTATAACACTCCCCCTTGAATGTCTATTGAATGTAAATAAGAATATACCTCGTTAAAACTTTACTAGATAAAACTCAAATGGGAAAAACCCTAGTGAAGAAAAAATAGTATATAATCTTTAACAATGATATGCAATGAAGTTGCTACCTCGTTAAAAACCTTACCAAGAAAATCCAGTGGGACAAAACTTGGTAAAGAAAAAAAGAGTGCAGCGCATATCATCTCTCCCCCTGACGATATCATCCGATTAGGAATTTCAAAAGTCGTATCTTGAATCTCGATCAATTCTACCATCCTTTCCAAAAGTTGGGGTGATAGGGTCACAGCGAGCAAACTTCTGGATTGTCGCTTGATTCTATTTGGTTAACAATAATTTCACACTTTTAATTGAAACATGAGTGAAGAAGAATTTCTGGTGAAATATGTTTCGGCTGATCGCCTTTGAAGAAACCCTCCTTTTATTGAGCTTTAAAGCTGTATTATCTTCAAATAACGTTGAGTACTTCTTGATCGATTGAGGATGACACATTCTCCAAATATATAAAGAAGTTAACCGATCAAACAAACACCTCTATGCCTCGCATGGAGCCAATATCTCTTGATTGATATCTGGCTTTATAATGATATGATAAATACTCTGCATTTGCATAACCAATCAAAACTGATATGGACAAATTAGAATAATATAATCCCATATCCATGGTCCCTCGAAGTTATCTTTCATACCAGTTCAATGACTTCGAGTTGGCGAGGAACTTCATCTTACTAGTAAACCAACCGTATACGGTATATCATAATATTTATTATTGATAAGATATATTAGTGCTTCAAAACTGATATTGCAGTAAGAAATGGTACTCCAGGACCAAGCAATTCCAATGCCTTTCAAATGTTAAATTTGAAAAACCTAAAAACAAAAATGATGACAAAACAAGAAATTTGCTTATCCTAGGTCTTTTCGTCTTAAGATATTTCTTTAAACATTGCACAGCAAATGATGACAAAACAAAAAATTTGCTTATCCAAGGTCTTTTCGTCTTAAGATAATTCTTTAAATATTGCACGGCAAATGATGACCAAACAAGAAATTTACTTATCCAAGGTCTTTTCGTCTTATGATATTTCTTTAAACATTGCACGGCTTGTACAACTCTTCAGGAGTTCTAACAGACTTTGACCTTGAATATTTAATAAATATATGTGAGCTTATATGACCATTATTATGGTCCCCTTTATCGAAAACTCACTAAGATGGTTATATCACAAATTGTTCTGATTATTTTAATCCATACAAAGCTTTGTTTCACTTTATTGATTAAACTTCCCGGGAATAGTTATTATGTGCTTCTGGCACTTTAAATCCTTCAGATAGTTATCATATTTATGTCATGGTAATACAAACCATACAGATAGTTTGTGATCACATCTATGAGGCACGTTTTCATATATTCATGTACTGTCAGACTTATTATATCCACCACAAGAGAATATTTCTCTTCATAATCAACACCAGGCATTTGGGTAACACCTTTTGCGACAAGCGGTGTTATATATATAGTAATATCATTTTATTCATTTGTTTTTTTGCACAAAATACCTACTTTATAATCCACCAAATTATTGTCTTTTGGTGTTTGGACTATATGCCCTCGTTTTGCAAATGAGTCTAATTTGAAATTGATTGCCTCTTTCCATTTTTGGCCAATTTTATTTTATTTCTACACTCTCCCATAGAGATAGATTCACAATCTTCGTTTTATTCATAATATCGCGTACTATATTTTATGCAAAACATTGTCGACATTTATTTTTACAATGATTCCATCTTCTTCCAGTAATGACATAGTTAATCGAGATCTCTTTATTCTTATTCATTTCAGGTACCTGATAATTCTCTTTATTATTAACTATATCAATGGTCTCTTCTGGAGAGACATCCTCGTTTCGACCATCATTTTTATTTGCTCCTTATTTTTCCGAGGATGTTTATAATTTTCTTTGGAACCAAGTGATCTACCATGCTTCAGGCGTGCCTTAGACTCACTAGTAATTATAGGTAATCCTTCAGGGATACCAATTCTGATTGGAGCATTATCAGTTGGAAATAAGATTTGGTCAGTAAATGTCTGGCAGTTAATTGACATTATCTTGCAACTGAATTATCCTTTAAAATTTTGGTTCAAACTAATTTACTCGAGGATTAAAACTCTCAATGATAATTCCATTATATTTCTTTTTCCAACTGTTTATTTCCTCCCCCTGATGTTGGAAATTAAAGTGACAATCTGCAAACCTTGCAGTAAATACATCTCTAGTCACTAGTTCCATAAACGTGATTATAGATAGAAATTCCCAACATATATTCCCATTCTTCTCTTAGGTCTTTTTTTTTTATTATGCGTTGTGGTAGATAAATTCATAGATGGGAAATATATGGTTCCTGACCATAAACCAATTGTAGGGGGAATAATTATTATAATTGGTTGGCCGGATGCGTGTAAGTTGTGATGAGTACAAAATGGCATGTCCCCAGGTCCAAACTGAGAGATTAGATTTCATAATCATAGCTCTCACAATTCAATGTATTCGTATTTGAAAAATCTTCTGGTTTTTCAGTGGACTACCACATGAATTCTCAATTATTTTCGCATCAGTAATGAATCGGGATGGTCTAACCGGTCATGCCAAACCTTAACCATCTTTGTAAACTTATGGTTTACAATATCAGTAAATTTCGGGTTTACTGTGATATGATTCAACCATTCTTATATATGTATAATACAATCCAGATCACAAAGTGGAGTAAACTTTGCAACACACACCTTTTTATTGTCATACTTAAGGTAACGCGTATACCTTGTTCATTCGTAGTCTTATATCTAAACAAATTTATCGGGACTTTAGAGAAAATGGTGTATTTTGAATTCTGAATTTTTGTGCCTTCAGGCATCATAAAATTAGCTCTTCAGGAGCTTATGAAATTTAACTCTTCAAGATTTTTAATTTCACACAACCATATAAATTTATATAATATTGGTATGTGCTTCATCATATCTCAAATGAGAGAATATGTATTATAGAGTGTGTGTGGTAATAATGTCTTCAAGACATTTGTCCCAACTTGAATTTTGAATTTATACATATAAAAAAATAATAATAAACAAACTTGTAAAGCAATATATCAAGCATATATGATAATATTAAACTTAAATAAACAGAATATTATCATAACTCATAACAGACATGAAAAATAAAAACAAAACTTATAAATAAAGTAACTTGAAATGATAAATCACTATGATCACTTCTGGTGATCATGATTTTTATCTTCAGGATAGTATATTTATCACTTCTGGTGATTATCACTTCCATCTTCAGAATGGACAGAGAAATCTGCCACCTTTAAGTGTATCATATTATTGAGGTTATGACCATCAGCTAATTCTTTCCTTTTATTCTTTAATGATTCATGATATAGATCAACAAAATACATTACCATACTAGGTACACGACCGATGGTCTTGCATCATATGCCAATGATGGATTGTTTATACATTTTATTTTCTTTTCATTATCCAAGTCCACATCTATGGCCACGATGATGGGTACCCTCATGGCTAAAATTACTAGAACAATTATATAGCATCACATTCACTTCGGGGAATGGAGCATGTCCAATATATAAGACGAAATCAACATTTTTCCATACATTTATAGTTAGCCACAGTTATACATATTTAGATCTACAGGATCGTCATCAATTCATACTCATTATATTGTTATTATACAAACAATATTTTCTTCATTTCGAGAGATCTTCGGGATCTTTAATTTTGATATATCAAATTCTCACATAATTCTTTTTGCTAGATGGACAATATTTTATTTAAATTTCAAGAGATCTTCAGGATCATTGATTTTGATACAATCATCTTTCACTCCTTCAGGAAGATTGTGACAAAAGAAAATTATAGTTTTCGTTATATCTTTCGTATGATCTCATTTCGATGATTCTTTGAATCCATCAATTGTGTCTTTGAGACTTTCGGTATTCAAATGAATTTCAACATCCAAAACTCATGACAAGTAATTCTTGTTGGTTATTATCAAGAGCTTTGAAAAATAAGAACATAATAAAATTATATGCATAATTAGAAATAAAAAGACGAGATCAAAATATAACTTTTCTGATACACAAGATCCATAAAAAATGGCGAGTGTAGAGCATACTAAGTTATATTGATCTTAAGGAAATGATCAAAAGTAAAAAAATAATAAGATGAACTCGAGATTAACATACTTACATATATAAGACCAAACATTTTTCTTTTTCTTCGGATGAACTTGAAACTCGAAAGGTAGAGACTCGTGATATATAAGACCAAACATTTTTCTTTTGCTTCGGATGAACTTGAGACTCGAAAGGCAGAGACTCGTGCTGATAACGTCTTGAGAAATAATAGAAACAATAAACAAAGAAAATAGAGACGAGATGAAAGAAGATTATTCTCATTCATAGGTTTCTCCATGTCTATTCAAATGATTCACCCAATGGCTTATTTATAAGCTTACAAAGAATACAAAGAGACAATTACATAATTATTACACATGAATAAATATGAATGAATGTAGTGGTGGTGGTGGAGAATGTGGAATAAGTGGGGGGAGTTCAATAGACAATTCACATTTAATAATTTATTTATAACAGGCCGGCTTATTTTATTTGTGCTTGAATTTGTATAGAGACTTTTTCTCAAATCCCTAAATTTTTATCTATTTCTTTATATATATATATATATATATATATATATATATATATATATATATCAGTTTTTAAGAATTGTAACAAAAGAAAAAAATTTAAACATTTTTTAAACATTTAAAAAAAATAATTGTATGGGGACCGATATCGGGAGTTTGCCTCAGGCCCCCTAAACTCAGGGCAGGCCTTGGATATCAGGATAGATATATATAAGAATTTCATCTAGGGACATACTGGGATTATAATTCCTACAGGGGTATGAGGATCTTCTTATACATGTTTATCCTTAACTGCTTTGAGATATATATAGTAATGTAGTACCATGGTTTTTATTTAGGGTTTTTAACATGTATGTTCCTAACAAATACTTGAATATCATGTATGCCCCTCACAAATATGTATTTTCATATTTGTCCCCAACAATATGTCACTTCTCTTAAGTACCCCTCTAGTTAAAAAAAGCTCAATACGATGGAGATTTTTTATTTTTTTTTAATGGACTTGGTGAAAAATGACTGAAATATTCTTTTCTCTACCATTCAAACTTTATCTTCTTCATCCTTGTAAATCCGGGCAATTGTTAATCCAACCGAGACTTATTAACTCTTCTAAAAATTTCTTCATTTTTCTTCAAGAAATGGATAAACTTAACATTGCATCTTGGATAACTGCATATTCTTCATCACGTTACTTCTCCAAATGTGCCATCAATCTTGTTTTTTAATGATAGATTATAAGCTTCCTCATTTATTTTCCTTAAAACTGTTAAATATTTTCTCATTTGATTGTGTAATTTGATCTTTTAATTTGATTTCTATTTGTCTCATAAGGATAAAATCATGGTTAAGTTAGTGATATCTAAGATAGGGGTATATATGAAATAAAGTCCAAATTATTATGGGCATATACGAAAATACACATTTATGAGGGGTATATATGATATTATTATATTTGTTAGGGGTATACATGTTAAAACCCCTTTTATTTAAACTCTTGCTATAAACTACAAAATTAAGATAAAAAGATAACAAGTTTAAAACAAAGTCTATTACTAAGAAGTTATATTACAACATCAATTGATAATCTGTGAATCTCCGGGTTTAAATCTCATTCTAATCTTCCCTTGAATTTCCAGCCTGAAGATGCATCCAATAGTATCTCGAAGAATAAAACAAAATATATATATATATATATATTCAGAGGAAGGCAGAAGCACACTGAACCTATGAAGCACATATACAAATATGGCGTGCGGATACAACACAACATGGTACAGAAATTCATGATTTTACAAAAAAAGTAGGATACGAGTGCGTTGGTGGGTACATTAAATAATAAACTTTATACTATATATAAATATTTATTTATTTATTTTTAAAAAAATACAAATATTTGAACCATTTTATAGAATTATAAGAATACATTACAATTATGATCATTTTTTAAGAAAACAATTAATAATCTAACTATCAAAACATTGAGTATAATTATTTTTGAAATTACACCAGGGTCCTAAACATTTATCTAAATGTAATTGTATCCAAAAGTTACAAAAATGTATTAAAAAATTGAATACTCCTTGGAAGGGTTGGCATTCGGATCGAGCGGACCAAGCCGGGCCGGGCCGAAACCGTCCGGGTTAGCTCGGGTTTTGGACGGGCTCGGGTCGGGTTGGATCAATACCCGGGCCGAGCCAGACCGGGTTGGGAAGTTCAAAACTTGACCCGGTTGACCAGTGATCCCTTACGGGTTGAACCTGAATCGGGCCTGGCCGGGTCACGGGTTGGCCCGGGAATTTCTTGGGTTTATTAACTCCAAATTTTTTTCAAATGTACAATAATTATAGAGTGAAACAAAATTGTAAATATTATTCATTTGAACTTCTACAAAAGTTTTACAATTTTTTTACATACAAATACATGTAATAAAAATCCAAAAAAACATACAAATTTTTTGAATTATATGTTTAAGGGATAATCTAGAGTTCGAGATAGCTTAAAGTTAGATTGAAAAGTGGGTATTGGACTACTGTCGTGCGCCTCTACTTAACCTAACCCTAGGATCTCATTGTCCTAAATTCCTTACTCTTGTTGTTGATCTTCTAGCGAGTTGCTTCCACATGTTAAGGTGTTGACCGTTTTTCCTTGAATCATGTCTTCAGCCTTGATCCAATTTTCGGTGCACATGAGCATCTCCAACGAATTTAGCTTCAAGCAATTTTTGTAATCTATTAAAACCATGCCACTTGTAGAAAAAACACTTTTTGATGCAATTGTTGACATAGAAGGAGTTAACAGATCTCTAACCATATGCGAAAGAACTAGAAAAAGATTTTCATGTTCTTTCCACCAATGCAGCACTTCAATCTTAGTACTAGAACTCTCACTATCTTGTTGGTTATACTAGTTTAATTCATTAGGTGCATTAGTCCAAGGTTTTTTTTATTGAATATGAGCAAGTAAATTAGCAGCGACATCTTCTAATGTATTTTTACCCTTACCTTTAGAAGTAGAAAAAGAATAGGTAATTATACTAGCTGTACTACTAGATGCAAAAGTTCTATCATAATAATCATACATGTTATTCAATATTGATTCAAACCAAGCTAAAAATTTATTACTGTCATATTCAGAATCATCTCCAAGTAAAGTAAAAAATATTTCAATCAAACTCATTGTACCCGCTAATTTGATATGATTCCATAATAGTAGAAATACAATACAACATAGAAGGTGGACTAAAATACTTCAAAAATATAGTATAAGCGGGAACACCAATATGGCTAATGTATGTATCCGAAATCATGTCTTGAAAAATTTACATTATAGTAATTATTGAAATAAAAATACTAATAGGAATAGAATCATAAGATTGAGAAAACTTCACAGTTGCGATTTTAAAAGGTTACAAAAATCTTAACAATGATACGACAGAAAACCATGATTGCGTAGTCATTTGAAAATTTTCCATTTTTTTTGCAATACAAAAATCGTTTATAACCGCTTTATATTGAGTAACAATATTTAGTAAATCGAAAGTAGTTTTATCGGTGTTTAACATCTCTAGAAAATTGTCTAAAATATATTCTCCTAAGGTTACACCATTCTTTAAATTCTTGAAGTATAGTACCACTCAAAGCAATAAAATGTACACAATTTCTAATTGCATTCGCATATGGATCGACTACTTTTAAAGCATCTTGTACACATTTTAAAATATGATATGCACATCTAACATGAAAAATTTCAAGACATGGAGGAACTAATTGTTCTTTTAATGTAGTAATTGACCAATTGTTGTTGGAGGCATTATCAAAATTAATCGTAAAAATTGTCATGAATTTGAAATCAATCACAAATTTCTAAAATGTGTGTTACAATAACTGAACCACTATGAGGACACGGCAAAGCGGCAAGTGATATGATTATCGTTTGAATCATCCATTCACTATCGATCCAATGACAAGTTATATCCATCATCGAAATATCCTTACAATCTTTCTAATAATTGGAAGTTAACGGTACTCTACAAGTTAAAGAAAATAAGAGTGCAATTAAAGCGACCATTTCGTTGTAAATTTTAAAACAATAGGCCTTGAGTGTGTTTCTAGGAATTCTTTTAAAATGTAGATTTAGTGTATTTTGGTTTAAAACTTTTACGTTTGTACTCTATGAATATAAAAAAGGTAACTCATCCTTGATAACTAGTTTGACCATTTTCCGATGAACAATTTCAGGATCATAGGGGTGCCTTTCTATTTATCCGGTCTTAAGGTTGATTTTTTGTTGTGTTTGTTGGTTGGTATACATTTATAATGTGTCGTTTAATTGTACTCGTTCTCTCACCCTTCTTTCATTTGTAATTTTTATCACAAATTTTACAAATCTTATGTCATATACTATGATGTAACTCATCTGGGATAAAATCATAAAATTTGTGTTAATCATTAGTTTTCCCTCTAGTTTTTCTACTAGAAGTGGGTTGTGCAGATTCGATTTCATGTGTTTGTGTGTCACTAGTATGCATGCATTGTTCTATGTCTTGTGGAGGAACATCGTGAGAACCTATGTTAAGCATAGGGTTATATTCGGGCTCTAATTGTGGGATTGTTGGAGGCCAACGAATTGAACTAGTAGAATCTTGTCCACTTTCGCTACGGCCGTTACCTCGTGATCTAAACATGATAAATGGTTTGTAGCAGTAGTGTATGTAAAAAAATGATTTCTAATATTTTAGTAGTGTATGTGATGCAACAAAAAAACAATGTAGAAAGTATATGTGAAAAAAAATCTAAAAAACAACAGGAGGGTTGAGAGAAAGAGAATAGCGAAAAACCAACAAACAAATATGATTATAAAAAAATAAAAAAACCTACAACAATAATAAAGAGTTGAGAGAATTAAGAAATTTTGATATCATACTTCAGAAATAATCGTATATCGAAAAGAAAGAGAAAATAATAGTAGGGAGCCTCTAGAATAAGACGTAATCGATGGAGTTTGTAGTCACATAGTCGTAGAAAGAGAGAGAACTTCTTTGTTGAGAGAGTTTGTTGTAGACGTAGTTGAATCGACCCGAATTCGATATGGTCAAACTTGTTCACTTCTTTGTTGTTCACTTGTTGAACTAGATTGAAAGTAGTAGTAGTAGTAGTAGTAGTAGTAGTAGTAGAGATAGTAAGAGAGTCGATAGAATTGAGTAAAATTAGGGAGTTTTTTTAGGGGAAAAACCCCAAAAAATAACAAAAAAAACAGCAACAACAACAGCCAAAGCTGCCATTTCCAATGTTCGACCCGTCTGGGGCGGCGACCGTTCAACCCATTCGGATCCAATGGGTATCAACCTGCGGGTTGGCGGGTCGGGTTCTACCAGATCGGGGTCGGGGTGCGGGTTTCGGGAACGGTTTGAGCGGGTTTGTTTTCATTTTTTTGCCACTTGGATCGACCCGGTAAGGGTTGCGGGTTTGACCCGAACCCGAACTGGGTCAACGCGGGTCGGGTCGAGTCTAGCCTGGCGGATCGCAGGTTGACCCAACCCGGATGTCATCCCTACTCTTTGGCTACGCACCCAGGAGTACCCAAGAAGTATCAACACTCAATACGCACCTGACACGGGTACATTGGACATTTGGAAGTACGTGTGCTTCCTAGCAATGAACGAAGTACCTGTGCTTCCTAGCAATGAACTAGCTGAAATTAGAATTTTTTTTTAATTTCTAAATATAATGAAATCTTAAAACGGATGAAGATTTTGTTTCGCACTTAACTCACGTTATCTGTTCAACTCAACTTCGAGGCAATGGGTAACAATGAGAGCAGTAGAATACAATGTCAGAGGCCAACACTGCTACTGTTTCCAATTTACTAGAGGGTCGTTGTGAAGTCCGTTTCTCGTTAACTGTCAGAAGAAAAATGCTATTTGAATTTTTTTTTCTTTTTACTATACTTTCATACTACCATAGCTGTACGTTTGTATTCATTGTTTGTGTGCATCTTCTTCTCTAGTCTAATAGTTTGAAAGTAATACAAAGAAAGCTGTAGCATTATCACTGCAGCTCTAATTAAAACCCTTCTACTTTTTTGGACTCAGCAATATAACCTAATTAATGTATACATGTACATTGGTCCCTAATAAATTGTTTTTTCCAACAAAATAATATTAAATTGCGTTATTTAACAAAATGGAAGTCTCAAACTATAGTTTGAATGGAAGGGGACTTGAAGTGTTTGCAAAAGGTAAAAGAAACTTATCTGAAATTATGATATATATGAAGAAAAGTTTGATTGAAACTCTTGATATATAGACTACAAAGTGAGAAAAATATGAAGAGATTAAAAGAAGGTCTATTGTTAAAAAACTTGATCAACATATCGTTCTACTAGAGAGCCATTGTAAATTAACGATCTCAGAAAACACTATCTACATTTATTTTTTATACTCTCTTGATTTTTACTACTCTCTTACTACCATAACTACGTAAGAAACTTTTGTATTAAAATGCTTGTCGGAATCTTTCTGAGTCTAATTGTGCGAAAGAGAAATATAGATGTAAAAGCCTTCAATTTTTTTGACTGACTGAAACCCTTCAATTTTTTTGACTGAGCATTGAAATCTAATAAATGTAAAAGCCTTTAAAAACACCACCTTCCCGACCTAAGTTCTCTCACTCTGCTTACTGCGTGTCGCATACAGAGAGCAATGGCAACAAGAGCTGAAGCATTCCTCTCCTTGGCACTACTACTTCTCTGTTTCACTTCAAGTCAGAAATATACGTGTCTAATAATCATAATTTAGTTCATTTTCCCATCTTGTTATCGCTAATGATCCACCTATATCTCAAGTTTTTGGTCAAATTATTGTCTAATGTGACCATTCAGTATCAATTTTACATACATGTAGTTATTCATCATATCAATTTTATGTTGAATTATGATCGGTTTCAAATTTCAATTTCATATCCCTTTTTCATGCGCTTGACCAATCATTATCCATCATTTTTCTTAAAGGTTTCCAATACCTACTGATGTGGTCTCATGTGGTATAGATGACGTGACCCAATCAGCCATCAGATTTTATCAGATTTCTCTCATCCCAGATCATCAAGTCAACAGGTCCAACGGGCCGTCTACCAATTCAGGCCCACAGGCAAACGGGTCCGACCCGGCCCATTAGGGTCTGATACCCATTTATCCCTGCCTATAAATACCAGACCCCCTCCTCCTTTTGAAGGTAATGAATCTTTTCCTATCTGAACCCTAGCTGTGCAGTCGCTTTCTAGTGACTGACAAGATCGTTGGAGGACCTGTTGCCGGGATTTCTCCCGGTGTGTGTAGGCCTTTTGCAGGTACTCTGGTTGTCCGAGCTTCCAGCCTCTCTTCCGAACCGAGTTCCAGAAACCGACCCGAGCCAAGATCGAGATCCGTCCATACCACTTTACAAATTACAAGAACTTACACATGTTGCCCCCACACCAAAACAAGCAGCATCAGGTTTGCATAGTCTGTGTGAACCACTGACTCGATCCTAAGCTCTGATCTCTCTTAAAGCCGAGCCCTCCCATGGCTCCCAAAGCCAGAAGTGCCTTCACCGCTGGACGCCGTCCAGACTCTCCTCCCTCTAACAGCCATGTGAACACCCAGGGCTCTAACCGACCACCAACCAATGGTACGGCAGGACCGGGTCCGAGCGCCTTATGCTCGGTCACTAAGGACTTACAACATACCATCAACCGTCAGCTCCAGCTCAGCTGATCAAGGAGCCAAGCGGCTCCTTCCGACCCAGCTCCGACTTATAGTAATCTCCCATCCCGAAGTAGGGAACACCACTGTAGCCGCTCCCTCGGGGATGGTTCACCTCCGCCCGATCAGGGCGAACATGCTCCAGTCACGAGAGCCGAGTTCCAGGACTTTAGGCTCGAGATCCTCTGAGCACTTAGAGGCGGCCCCAGATTCGAACAGCAAACCACCGGCCCAAGGCGCAAAGCGGTTCAGGGTCCCGAGTCTCACGGTTCGTCCCAGCCACCTCGGCAGAACGAAGTCGTCCTCCACCGCCTCCAAAAGATGGAGAATCGCCTCGCCCGCATTAATGAGGGACGACCACAAATTGGTCGGGCGCATCAGCCAAGCCGACCACCGTTCTCCCCCCAAATTCTAGTGCTAAGATTCCCAAGAGTTTCAGGTTGCCTCAGTTCGAGACTTACAATGGCGAGAGTGATCCAGCTGATCACATGAAAGGGTTCAAAACCCTCATGATGATTCACAGTGCATCGGATCCTCTCCTATGTCATGCCTTCCCTACCACCCTGCGTGGCCCGACTCGGAAATGGTTCTCAAAGCTCACCCCTGGATTGGTCTTCTCGTTCGACCAGCTCGAACCAAACATTCTTACTCGCTTTATGACCAGCCGGAAGGTCAAAAGACGATCGTGTCTCTTCTTGACCTCAAGCGGAAGGAAGGAGAATCCCTCTGCATGTTTGTGTGGAGGTTCACAACCAACGCCAGGGCGGTCTCGTCCCTCGATGCCAGTGTTGCCTCGGCGGCCTTTCGGCACAATGTACGCCATGGCCAGTTGAAGGCTTCTTTGGCCAAGAAATCGCCCCTAGACTTTCCTGAACTTCTCAACAGGGTCGAAAAGTACATTCGAGCTGAGAAGGCCCTACATCCCAAAGGCCTGAAAGAAACCCCAAGCAAGGTGAAGGGGAAGGCTAAAGAATCCGAACCTATGAAGAGGGCCCAAAAAGATCTGTTGACCCAGAAACGCTATCTACCAGTCCCCCATTTCGAGAGATACACACCGCTGACACAAAATGTGTCTGCAATCCTCCCGAAGATCGTGGATAAGGGTATTGTCGGCCTCCCTCCCCGACCTAACAACAACAAGAAGAGGGACCGAAGGTTCTACTGTTGCTTCCATCGAGACAATGGGCACGATACCGATAATTGCTGCGCCTTCAAAGACGAGATCGAAGCCCTCATCCAGAAGGGATACTTGAGGGAATTCACTCGAACCACCCCCAGAGATCAGAGGGATCCACGGCCGTCACCTCCTCCTCGGATGATTAGCAGGCATCCCGAGCTCGAGCCTGAGCTCGAGGATACCAGTGCGCCGACCATCCTTCACTGTGTCCATGGCAGGCATATGGGAGGAGAATTGAACAACTCCCGCAATCTGCCCCCTGTGGACCAAAGGCTGGCAGTCTCATTACCCAATGAGGATCTCGAAGGCATCCGACTGCCCCCATTGTGATGCTCTGGTGATCAGCCTCGACATGGTGAACCATGAGGTCCGACATATCCTTGTGGAAAATGGGAGTTCGGTCAATATTCTATTTATGTCCGCATTCGAAAGCCTCAAGCTCTCTCGTGAAAGTTGAAGCTGGCGGAGTACACGCTTCACGGGTTCTCTGGTGTTCCTTTCCAAATCGAGGGAATTGTCACAATTGACGTGACCGCCGGTACGACCCCGACCCTCCGGACTGAAGCAATGGACTTCATGGTAGTCAATATCAAGGTGGCCTACAATGCTATTCTCGGAAGACCCGACCTTTGCACACTCCAAGCGGTTCCCTCCGCTTACCACTTGAAGCTGAAGTTTCCCACCGATCACGGGTTGGGTGTAGCCCAGGGCAATCAGGAATCGACAAGTTCGTGCTACATGACCGTAGTGGGGAGTGGAGTCTTTTCCCTCGACGTGGTAGAACTCCATTCCTAGCAAGGCTCGGAGCCCATAGACGTACTAGAGGAGATCCCTTTTCTTGAGAGAGACATATGAAAATGGTTCCGGGTAAGCCAATCTCTGGCCCCGGACCTGAAGCTATAAATCATCGAATGCATCTGTCGGAATTCTGACTTCTTCGTCTGGATGCCATCCGACATGCCGAGGATTTTACGAAGACATTATAATGCACCAGCTAAGGGTACGTCCGGACTCGAAGCCGGTCCAATAGGAGCGACGTAAGTTCGCCCCCGACAGGCAGCAGGCAGTAAGGGGAGAAGTAGGCAAACTCCTCTCAGCACGGTTTATTCAGGAAGTCAGCTACCCAGAGTGGCTGAAAAATGTTTTGATGCTGAAGAAGACGAGCGGAAAATGGAGAATCTGTATAGATTTTACAGACCTCAACAAGGCCTGTCCTAAAGATCCATTCTCTCTCCCAAACATCGATGTCCTGATAGATGCAACATCAGGACACGAGCTGCTGAGCTTCATGGATGCATTCTCAGGCTACAACAAGATAAGAATTTTTCCTCCGGACATACCGAAGACTGCCTTCGTGACCAACCAAGGACTCTACTATTACTGGGTTATGCCCTTCGAGCTGAAGAATGTCAGTGCACATATCAGAGGCTCGTCAATGGGGTCTTCAAAGACCTAATTGTCTAGAACTTGGAAGTATATGTCGACGATATGTTTGTCAAAAGTCGCAGAGGCCAGGATCATGTTAATGACCACGAGGAAGCGTTCGGGGTCCTGCGATCCCACAACATGACGCTCAACCCCTCTAAATGCTCCTTCAGCGTCTCCTTGAGAAGGTTTCTCGAATTTGTGGTAAGCCAGCATGGCATCGAGGCGAACCCATAAAAGATTTAGGCCATACTCGACATGGCACCTCCGAGAAAAGTCAAAGAAGTACAAAGGCTCATGGGACGATTGAAGGTCATTGGTCATTTTCTCTCCAAGTCAGAAGAGAAGTTGCTCCCCTTATTCAAGGCCCTCCGAGGGGCAAAAAGTTTCGAGTGGGAAACCTCTCAACAAGAGGCGTTTAACCAGCTCAAAGCCTACCTAGGCAACCCACCGCTCCCCAGCAAGCCAGAACCGGACGAACCCCTCTTTCTCTACCTCGCCGCCTCAGAACATGCGCTCAGCACCGTGTTGGTTAGGGAGGAGGATAGGGTGCAGAAGCCCCTCTATTATGTCAGCAATGTCCTACACGATGCTGAGGTCTAATACCCCAGGAAGGAAAAGATTGCCTACGCATTGGTTATGGCTACCCGAAAACTCCAACCATACTTTTAGGCCCACTCTTTCCGCATCCTTACAGATCAGCCTCTTAAAACGATCATCGACATGCCCGAGAACTCTGGCTGCTTAATCAAGTGGTCAGTCGAGCTCATCCAGCACGATATCAGCTACCATCCTCAGATGGCCATCAAGGGCCAGGCTCTTGCTGAGTTCATTACGGAGTGCACCATCCCCGAGTCCCCAAAAATTCGAAAGGATGCCCCGGCATGGGACATCTATGTGGACGAATCATCATGCAAGGAAGGGAGCGGAGCTGGCATCATTCTTCGGGCTCAACAACTTTGTCCTCTAGTATTCTCTTAGACTCAATTTCCCGGCCACTAACAAAAAAGCAGAATATGAAGCTCTGATTGCATAACTTACACTAGCCTACCGAGGAGGAACAAGACAAATATAGGTCTTCAGTGATTCTCAGCTCGTGGTCAATCAGATCACTGGGGAGTACGAAGCCCGCGGCCTTAGGATGACCCAATACTTAGCATGTGCGAAACAGCACCTGGAGCTCTTCGAGCAGGCAGAGGTCCGACAGATCCTAAGAGAACCAAATTGTCACGCTGACTCCTTGTCTAAACTCGCGTCGCCATCACTCAGAGGACTAGACCGCACTGTCCTAGTTGAGGTCCTCCTCAAACCCAGCATCGAAGAACCTAAAGTCCTTTGCCTCGCCTCCGGCAATCAAGCTCAGACATGGATAGATCCCATACAAAAATTCCTGACCAACGAAGAGTTGCCGCAGGACCGTGCAGTGGCACGGACAACAAGGATCCGATCCGAAAGGTTCACCTTAATTGGGGACGTGCTTTTCAAGTGCTCCAACACCAGGGCTGACAGGAGACCCAATCTTCGCTGTTTGGAACAAGATGAAGCCAAGTATGTCATGGAGGAGCTACACAAAGGGATCGGGGGATATCACATGGGCAGCAGGTCGTTGGCCCAAACAGCGCTCAACCACAGCTACTACTAGCCTACTATGCTGCAAGACGCTCAGGACCTAGTCTAAGGGTGCAGCCCTAGCGAAAGGTTCTCTCCCATTAGACGCTCGCCCTGTAACCCCTGTTTTTCATTTTGTGTATTTTTGAGTGTATTTTCTTTTCCTTGTATTTGATTTCGTTGTATCTTCTTTTGGACCATATATTGGAGTTGTTTTCAATATATATTCATTTTATTTTTGACCTATTTTGAGTTTGATTGTCTATCTTTTGTTTCGTTCTTGAGTGATTATTGTTTTGCTCTTTATTGGGTTCTGCTCTATTACTTTTGCTCGTGTTTTGGGTGCCCGTGGGTTCATTTGCCTAAGCCTATTGTTGATAATCCTATTTGCAATTTGAACCTAGATCCTCATGGCTATCCCCAACCAAATTGATCAACCAAATCCTATTAATTCTAATAACCATCTCCTACTACTCCTCCTATTATACCCAAACCCATTAACAATTCAACCCGCAACCTTATATCCCTAAACCCTAACCACAACCCTATATAACCCTCTCCTTGTTCTCCTATGCAACCTACCGAAAACCATAGCCCCACTGTTAACCCCCTGTGCCAAAGACACCCATTGCCGACTATCATTCATCCTCCTGAAACCCATTACCTCGGCCACCTTGAACCCATTGTTGCACTTGAACCCAACGGCCGCTCACCCAAGCACCTTGTCTCTGTCCCTCTCCATCCCCCTCTTCGTTGTTCTCTCCCTCTCTGCTCTGTTTCGGCGCGCCCATCGACAGCAGCCACGACAACCAGCGACGCCAGCAATAGGCCGACGCCGCCAGCCACCGCGACCCTCCCTTGGGTCTCCAGTCCGACTGCAAGCAGCGGTAGCAACTATGTTGCGCCGTGCTCTGCCGTCGTCCCTGCAGGTGTTCTCCGGTCTCTCTCTCTCTCTTTGAGGTTGCACGTGCACGGGTCTCGCACGTGTTATCTAGGGTCATTATATTGGTTCTTGGTTCTTGGAGTTTTGCACGTGGGTTGCTTTGGTTCTTGATTTTCGTTCGTGGGTTTTTGTTCGTTGCCCTGGGAATCCGTTCCCATTATTCTTGGTGTTCGTTTCGTCTTCGGTTGAGGCAAGTAATTTGTACTCAATTCCTTTGTATGATACAAGTCATAAATTCTGCTTGTAGTGTAGTTGAGTTCTAGAGACAACTCGTGTGTGATGTATGTTTGATGAGTATTGTCTCTATAGTGCTTTTGTCCATAGTTGCCTCACGACAAAAATTTGACATGAAACAACTTAGGTTTTGACTGTTCTTGATGTGATTATATTTGCGAGTTAATTATGAGAAATCGTGTGTTTCTTTGGATCCATGTGATATACTTGTTGTGGACATGCAATATACCCTATTTCATAATGTTTGGACACTTGATAGACTCTATACCATGTTTGATTGTGATTGGAACAAGTTTCATATATTGTATGTTGATTTGTTGTTAAGAGGAAAATCTGTATTTTGTTGATGATCAGTTTTGATTGGTATTTTAGACCATATTAAAATCAGTATCTTAACTTCAGTATTAAATATGATTTTTAGAGAAATCTGTCTTCTTTCCAAAATTTCTGACCTTGGTCGATTTCCTTTTCGTATGTGTGAGATATGATTGTTTTACTACTGAGGTATATTTCATTTCCAGATTTCGTTTCTTAATAATTTCGATGAATAAACTATTTTGTTACTAGTGCTAAACATATTATTTTGATCTGAAATTATGGCCAGTATTTCTATATCTATTTAGGGATTACCCAGAATTTTGGTGGATTTTATTGATGAGTTTATATGCCGTTTCATGCTTGTTTATAAAAACTATACTTGCTGGATTTTGCTCGCTGTTCTGTAAATATTTGTATTTTCACCCTAATTCCTTTTCCTGTATGAAAAATATTTATGAATTATGAAAGTGTAGCGCCCCGATTTCCATATACGGGGAAACCGTGACACATGCCAAGATCTTTCCTTCAATTAGTCACGATACACAAAAATACTGGAAATTTAAAACTTTTTATTCAACACAGAGTTACCACGCAGTAATTACAAATATTAGTTTGTAATACCAACTATGGCGCCTACCCTTTTTCCTTTTTGACTCCAAACTCAATTCTTCCAATTTCTATATCACTTTAAACATAAACTAAAATGGTTATGTTTCAAAGAAAAATTGGGCAGAGTCTCCCCTACAATTTCTGCCCCAAACAGAAAAAGCTTACAGAATTTTGCTCTCAATTCGGTATCTTACATCACAGGCAATAATATTACGGGCTCCCCAGGACAAAAGGAGCATCATCACACAGGCAATATATATATATGCTCTGGGGGCCAAACTCATAACGGTATAACAATTATCAAATAAAAATCATAAATCCTTTTGAAAACGTAGTAAGTTTTTAGAAAATAACTTGTAAAAGCTTACCACAGCGCCCGGCACTCCACACGAAATGGTTACGGGTTAAAGCCATATCCTGCCGCCTTACGCTATACTTTTCATCATCATCCACATACTTATACATCAAAATTACAATTTAAAGCATAAATCTTTACTATTTACAATTAAATCATAACAACAAATTATAACTAGAGCTTCACTCCACGGAAACCTGTACCTACACCTCACCTCTGCACTGCTGGACCTGTAACAGTAGGGACTTAGGATAGTCCATGGACTCCCTAACCCCCAAATACTAAGGGGTTAGCCATTTCTGGTGTGAGTATAATTTATTAAAATAAGCAAATAAATTAAACTTTACAAGTAAAAACATAACGAACTCATAATATCAAGATCAACAAATCTTACTTGACATCTGAACATGTAACCTCATAAATGGGAATTCACATCCAATACTCTCTGAGTCATCACCTGTATGTATATCCATACCCACTCACAACATACTTATCTTAGTAATCATTTGAATAACCCCTCTCATAATACAATATTGATCTTATTGCCTTATATCACATATCACATCATAGGCATATGCATTTATTTGCATACTACCACATTCATTCATGTCCAATCTAACGTCTTATTGCACATTACCATTTATATGCATTCCATCACAATAGACTCCGCATCGCCAACATGGTTTGGCAATAACATATCACACTCGCAATTCAACTTGAATGGAAAAGACACGTGTACATATAATTGATGTGCCAGTGTATGTTATGACTTAACTCTAATGCAAGATTACCAATACAATGATGCTCTTTATTCTAATGCAAGACTACTAATACAATGATGCTCTTACTCTAATGCCAGCAAGTCTCCGAAAGCAACATGCAGCCCATACTACATGCGACTCCATCTCAAGCCGTTTCTCCATATATAGGGATTTGAACCCGCGTTATGAACTTCAAATTGTACACAACCTGTTCCTGACACCTACACGTGGCTAATGAGGTTGCAGGCGTGGTCAAGTCCCACTATTGCATTTCACCAGTGGTGTCTATGTTCGCCACTGCGACCCGGCCAACCGGACCTCTCTCAAAATAGACGAACCCAATGTATCGGGCGTCATTCCAACATCAAACTATAGGGTTTCGCAAGCGCAGGGTAGTACGAAGCCTACCCTGTGGCACCCTCTGGGGTATCGCAAGCGCAGGACTGCCCAATGCATCCTGTGGCACCCCCAGCCACAGTACTTCAGGAATTAACAGCGCGAGATACGCAACCCGTGTCCTCAACTTGTGAGACGGCACCGTACGTATCCCTTTGACGGGAAGGTACAACCCAATAACACCACCTAAGATCGGCCCTAAAGAAAGGTTTGGTCGTACGGTGCACCCTACTACCAACTCCCCTTCTTTCGGGCAAAAAGGTTAAGGAATGATTGTATAAGTCACTACCCTAATGATGTCACTACTCCTATACAATCTTACATAATTTCCAACTTAGATTATCATGGTCCAACTCGGGGTCCCTCGATCCAAGACTCGAGTAACGAGATCACTCTCACTCATCCCTACCCCTAACTCGGATTCTACCAACACTCTCGGCCCACGGTCAACCTACATCGGTTAAGATCCGTCGACGCCCGAGGTGAGATCTATCCATTTTACTCTAAGGGGGTAGGATGTGGTCTTGATGGTCGATGACCCTTAGGGTAATAATCTCATCCTAGATGAGCACAACAAACTGCGTATTAGCTAAGAAGCTACATACGAGTAACCAGAAAACACATACGAGCTAAACAGCTACGTATAGGACCAACAGCTACATACGGGCCAGTCGAGCCGCGCATGAGACAACAACATACATACGAGCCAAATAAGCCCCGTATGAGACCAACAGCTACATACGGGACCAGTCGAGCCGCGTATGAGACAACAACATACATACGAGCCAAATAAGCTGCGTATGAGACCCACAGCTACATACGGGCCAGTCGAGCCACGTATGAGCAAAACCACATACAAACAACCATTAAGGTAGTCAAACCTAGAAGCAACTAAACGTGCTTACAAGCAAACTTTATCTTCTATAATTATAAGCAACAGAAGAATCTACTAAAATCAACTTAGCATGGGTTTCTTCTACAATCAACCCATCATGGCATACCTACTATAATCAACTCAACATGAGTTTCTTCTAAAATCGACTCAAACATGATAGGTTTTACTGGAACGTCACATAGGCATGAATGGGTTCTTCACACAACTCAAGCATGGTGTTCTACTACTACTGAACCATGGGTTTCTTTCTATAACAATTCAAGCATGGATTCTTACTATATCACAAGTGTGGGTTCTTTTTCTACAACAATCTGAATCTATAGGATGGGTTCTTTTTACTCACAACTATTAACAACTAGGATGGGCTCTTTTTAGCATAAACAAATAATATAGCCCTAGGAATGGGTTCTTTCCCAACCTACAACAAGTAATCAACATAAAGGTGTGATCTTTTAACATCCTACAACTGACAACATCAAGGATTGTTTCTTTATCAAACTACAACTAACATAATCATCAAGTTGGGTTCTTTTAGCATCCACAATTTACTCAACTCTCAAAATGGGTTCTTTCTCAACCTCTAACAATTCATACCCAAAAGATGGATTCTTTTAACATCCACAATTTACTAAACCCTCAAATGGGTTCTTTTCTTCACCTACACAAGCAGTACCCTAAGGATGGTTCTTTCTACACATACATAAGTAGATAAGGAGAGCAAGCAACTAACTTAGAAGTAGAGAATCCTCACATACATAACGAATCCATTATATAGGTTTTATATACTCAAGGATAGTAAATTTCCCCATACGCCTCATCCATAAATCATGTCACCTCTTCAGTTCATCCAACTTCTTTAAAATGTCAATTACGTATATAGAACCATATACACCATATCTTGATATCATCATATGATTGTAACTCATCCCCATATACAGATATATGTGATTCAATCCTCCTTTAAGCATCACTTCATAAATAAATCATACTCACCATATTCTTACAATCACAAGATACGTAATAAATCGATACTCACATAATTCTTAACATACAAAAATACGTAATAAATTAACACTCACTATTTTTCTTAAAACACAACAATATATCTAAATAAATTAAACTCACTATATTTCTTAAAACACCAAAAATACGTAGATAAATTAATACTCACATATTCATCAAACCACAAAATATATAAATATACTAACTCACTATATTTTTATAATCACAAAATACATATAATAAATTAGTACTCACATATATCTTTAAACCACGAAAATATATAAATAATATAACTCACATATATCTTTAAACCATGAAAATACATAAATAATATAACTCACATATATCTTTAAACCATGAAAATATATAAACAATATAACTCACTATATTTTTATAATCACAAAATACATATAATAATATAACTCACGTAATTTTCTAACACACAAAAACACACAATAAATTAACTCACTATATTTTTATAATCACAAAATACATATAATAATATAACTCACATATATCTTTAAACCATGAAAATATATAAATAGTATAACTCACATAATTTTTTAACAAACAAAAACACACAATAAATTAACTCACATATTTTGCGAAGATCCAAGCGCCGTGCCACCTCGCGTCCAAGGTCGTGAATATATCCTATCACCAAATTTCAAGCAATTAAAACTCAAATAATTCAACTAATCACAAGAGTAAATAATCGCTATCCCAAATATCCCACAAGCGCTTATTGAATGCTTGGGATATACACGTGCGATGCACGTGATGATCTAATGCCTATGGTATTTTCATCCCCAAATAATTACCAAATCGCCTCTAAAATATTCTAGTAGCTCAACTATGATTTCTACTACTATCCGAGAATTAATCCATATTCATATAATTCTCTTTTACAAAACCAAATCGCTAATTTACTAACAACTCACAATCTCTCTAATAACCTACTAATTTCTCCCATCTACAATTTCCAACATCTCAAAATCTCTCTACCCTAACATTCCTACTCAATAAAATTAACCCAACTAAATTCTATACAATAAAATAGTTAGGGTTTTATCTTCCGAAATCCAATCGAAAATCCGACGCTACCACGATGTAGAGAATCCCTCACTTAGTCTACCCCTCACTTTAATTTGGAATTGACGAAGAACTGAGATGGAAATCGAGTGGGGGACGATCGGCGAATGGGTTTGGATTTGGGGTTCGTTTTGATCGGGAATGGAAGGAGAAGAAGAAGGAAGAGGGAACGGGTGTGGGGTTCCCTTCGATTGCTGGCGTGGACGAACGAGGGGGGAGAAGAAGGGTGGTCGGGGTTCTTTTGGGTTCGGCATCGAACAAGACGGAGAAGAAGAAGAAGAAGGGGACGGGAGTGGGGGTCGTTGGTTGGAAGTGAACGGAGAAGGAGAAGGGAGGAGGAGGACGACGGGGTGTGTGGGGTTTCATGGGTTCGGGATGGAGAAACGAATGGAAGAAGAAGGAAAGAAGAAGGAGAAGAAGGAGAGAGAGAGAAGGGGTTTTTTGTAAAAGATGGAATAATTAATAATAGATTGATAAATATCTAGGGGAATGTTGCATATAAGCCCTCTAACTTCAATACATTTCAAATAAAGCCCAACTCTCTATTCTAATAATTCCAAACAATACAAAATACATTAAAACTACTTTGTAGATAATCCGTATAAAAATAATTTAATCTTGAAAATAATAATAATATAAAATAGACAATATATCTTATATTTCTCAATTAAGATAATTTTTATCAGAAAATCTATGATCGCGCAAAATTCTCAATCGCGCACACATTTCGATGCAAAATAGCCATATGCTATTTTCCGGGTCGTTACAGAAAGTTATATTATTTTGTCTATTTTCATCTCTCTTTGGCGGATTTGGATTTTGTTTCATGGTTTCGAGATATTATAGTTTTCGTACAGTAGTGTTGGGAATTCCAGATTTGCCAAACTATCGTTTCTTGATATTTTCTGATTTTTGTTGGCTAAACTAATCTTACTGGAAAATTATGAAACTTTATATTTTGATACTAGACATATAGAGGAATACCCCAGATTTTTTCTGCAATTATTTGAGATGTTTTGATTCTGTTTTCCTGACTTTAAATTCGATTTACTGATTTCTGGATGAACATGTTTTCTGGATTCAAATTAGTTTTGAGTTATGTTTTTGTGAAATGCTATATAACTTATTTATATTCGCTGGATTTGGTTGGGAGTCTATTTTCTAGACCTTTCGACAGATTCAGATTTACATGTTTGTAACACTGGGAATCACTGTTTTATTACAGTGTGGTCTTGCTGTTCTGAAATAGACATTTGGTTATTTTATCCCTTTATGAGTTATCTTGCACTCGTACATATTTATCTTGCAACTTGAACTTGTTACTTGATCATACTATGTTATACTTTTCCTGTTTCGTAACACATACATGCTTGTTTGACATTAATAAAAATTAACTAAGCCGGGGTTTAAAGGGATATATCTAATAGTGGATAATTCAGAAACGTGTACTCGGAAGAGATCCTATTGATTCTATGTGATACTTGGCTTGATACGTGATACTTGGCTTGATACTTGATTACTTGAGGCTTGATATTTCACTACTCGAGGCTTGATATTTTACTTGAGGCTTGATACTTCACTCTTGAGGCTTGTTTACTTGAGGCTTATTTACTTGATACTTCAGGCTTGATACTTAATACTTGATTTCTTGAGGCTTGTCCCGGAGTACACTGTCCTATAAGGTCCACTATGAAATCTAAAATGAAATTGCATTGACTGTAGCAACCATGTGATAAAAGGATGACACATGAAGTGCTAACTAGATAGTAATAATACAAGACTTGAACATGAGACTTGATACATGACACTTGAATATGATACATGCTTATTTGATACTCGCTACTTGCTACTTGTACTTGACTACTTGACACTTGTTACTTGTACTTGATTTTGTGACACTTGATTCTTGCCACTTGATGCTTGTTTACATGATACTTACTCACTTGACACTTGACACATGCTACTTGTACTTGTTCATCTTGCCATGCTAGTATTCTGTTTTGTTATCATGCATATTTCATGATATTAGTTAGTTTTTCCCCATGTACTTGTATCCTGCATTACAAGCTGCCCGTAACTTGTATTGACGGGTACTTGTTTTCTTTTTCCTATCCCTGCAATTGTTAAATTGCAAATTTTGGAGAACAGGTTCTAGATGGTATTGATGATATGAAGTACTAATGATGGATTATATTATTATTATTTCTTGTAGCTCGCTTTGAACAATTGTATTTTGATACTTGGATTTATTGTATTTGGGCAATGTGACCCAGGATATTTGACTTATTCAGATCATAATTATTTGAGATTAATATATTTGGTTTCAAGTATTCTTGTTGGTATTTTGGTTCATATATGCATGTTGGTTGATTCTTTTGCTTCCGACTCTGATTATTCTTGTGAAATCTTATAAAGATTCTTGAACAGCTTATGGATGATGAAAATTATTTGCTAGACTTTTGTCGCGTATCCGTATTCCATATTCTCTTTTGGGAAGCGGGGCGTGACAGGGTTTTTAGTGGTATCAGAGCACCAAGTTTGGCTAATGTATTAGTTGCCTAATATATTAGACAAACTTGGCTCGAACTAGGATCGGCTCAACATTTCACCAACCATGCATGCATAAATGAATTATTATCAACATTGATCTGAATACTAACTGTTTTTGGTTTTGTGCAGACTATGGCTCGTAGAGTTTCTTCTCGTGTTCCGGGTGATCAGCCTGAGCTTAAGGCTGTCACCGCTGTGCTTGAGTGCTTGATCAATATGCAGCAGAACCATAGTGATTTGGTGATGGCTGCTTTGGAAGCTGCTCGAGTTCCTCCGCCCGTTGCGCCTACGTAGGCCGTTCTTCCTCCCCATCCGGATACAGTCACGGACTTCACGAGGCTACATCCCGATAGGTTTTCAGGCACTGAGATGCCTTTGGAGGCTAAACAATGGTTGATTCGGACAGAGCAACTGCTTTTGGCAGCTAGGGTTGCAGATGCAGATCGTGTGGATGTAGTAGCCATCCAGCTGGTGGACTTGGCTCATATCTGGTGGAGGTCCGAGTCCGAAAGGCTCGAAAGACCGATCACTTGGGCCACTTTCACTAGGAGTTTCTGGGAGAAGTTCTTTTCTAGTAGCACTTGAGTAGAGATGGAGCAACAATTCTTGGCCCCGAAACAGGTTGGTCATATTTCTAGTAATGAAATTTTGTTACATATTATTTATGCAATGTTGTAACATAATACTTTCTTGAAACAGGGCTCCAGGTCTGTGGGCGAGTACGCAGCTGAATTTATGAGACTTAGTCGCTTCGCAGCCGTTCTTGTGGCGAACAAAGAGGATAAGGCTCGTAGATTTACTTTGGTGCTTGAGCGCGAGATTAGGGTGCAGCTTGTCTCCCTCTGCTTGTGCACTTATGCAGAAGCTCTTGTGGCAGCTCGTGCTCAGGAGCAGGCTCGTGGTGGATTGGCTCCTTCTCAGCAGACTGTTCTACACTCAGTCGTTAGGCCTTCTGGTGGGCCTGTTCGGAGGCCTGTCCCAGCCCATCAGGTCAGGGCAGCTCCTTACTCTTCTGTGGTTCCTCAGCAGACCAACTTTTAAGACTTCTGCCATCTTGCTGGGCATGAGCGCAAGGACTGCAGGCATGCCAATTGCCGCTGCTTTTGGTTGTGGTGCTTCTGATCATATGACACGGGATTGCCCGCGACAGCAGCAGATGGCTCTTCCAGATAGGGGTCCCGTTTAGCAGGTTACCCTATCTCGTGGTCTAGTTAGACCACCTCATCCTCCACAGCGCCAGATTATCGGTCAAAGGACTGCTGCTCCCAAGAGAAGTCAGGCTTTCAACCTGACTGCTGCTGATACCGAGTCAACTGAGGGTGTGGTTGCAGGTATCTTTTGCTTTATTGTTTTCATTGTTTTGTTATTTCTCTTTTGTTTCTTCATTTCCTTTGCTTTATTTCCTTCTGTTTACCTTTCTGCATTTTTGTTTCCCTTACCCCTGTTCAACCATTCTTTTCTTTGTCTCTTTGGATTCTTTCTTCGGTGTCGTTCTTGTTTGCTCTTTTCGTGCTCATGTTCTTTTTGATTCCGAGGCAGCCCATTCTTTTGTCTCCTCTCGATTTGTCGCTCGCCATCAGTTGGAGTGCAGCAACATGTCAGAGGCTTGGAACATTGTAACAGGTGGTAGAGTTGTCATATGTTCCCGAGTTGTCATATGTTCCCGGGAGTGCAGGCAGTGTTCCATAATTATTGGTAGCATAGAGTTCAAAGCATATCTGATTGTAATTGGGAATTCAGGATTCAACATTATTCTGGGTATGGATTGCTTGGGTAAAACCCATGCCATTATTGATTGCCATGCCAAGAAAGTTATGTTCCGAATTTCAGATCGCACAGAGTTTTGGTTCCATGCCGGGGAGTCTTCCCTTGGCCGAGCTGCAGTTGACCAGGAGATTTATGCGATGGAATTGCATTCAGGCTGTGAGGCTGCGTCTCTAGTGGTTCGGGATTTCCTGGATGTTTTGCAAGAGGAGTTTCCTGGCTTACCCCCTGATAGGGATATGGAGTTCGGTATTGAAGTTCAGCCGGGTACGGCACCTATATCGAAAAGTCCCTATAGGATGGCACCGGTTGAGTTAGCAGAGCTTAAGGTGCAGATTTAGGAGTTTCTTGATTTGGGTTTCGTCAGACCCAGTGTTTCGCCTTGGGGTGCTCTAGTCCTTTTTGTCAATGGTAGTCGTCGACTGTGTATGGACTATCGGGAACTCAACAGTGTTACCGTGAAGAACTGGTATCCGTTGCTCAGGATCGATGATTTGTTTGATCAGTTGTGTGGGGCTGCTGTTTTCTCGAAGTTGGATCTTCGTTCTGGGTATCATCAAGTCAAAGTGAAGGCGACTGATGTACAGAAGACTGCTTTTAGGACCAGATATGGCCACTATGAGTATCTTGTGATGCCGTTCGGAGTCACGAACGCGCTTGCTGTATTCATGAGTCTTATGAGCCAGGTCTTTTCTCAGTTCTTGGATAGATTTGTGGTGGTCTTCATTGATAATATTTTGGTGTATTTTCGGAATCGGAAAGATCATGCTGAGCATCTTAGGGTGGTTCTGCAGACTTTGAGAGAGAATCAACTCTATGGGAAAGTCAGCAAATGCGAGTTTTGGCTCGACAGGGTTTCATTCTTGGGACACATTATCTCAGGCGATGGTAATTCTGTGGATCCTGCCAAGGTTGAGGCTGTGAAGGATTGCCATGTTCCCAAGTCAGTTTCTGAAGTTAGGAGCTTTCTTGGTTTGGCTGGCTATTACCGGAAATTCGTCCAGGATTCTTCGAAGATAGCAGGACCGTTGACTAAGTTGACTGGAAAGGATCAGAAGTTCTGTTGGTCTGATGAGTGTGGTGTGGCTTTTGTTGAGTTAAAGAACAAATTGATGCAAGTGCCTGTGTTGACTATTCCAGAAGGTTCAGGAGGATTTGTAATTCACTGTGTTGCTTCTGGTAAGGGTCTCGGAGCAATTTTGATGCAGAAGGGCCGAGTCGTTGCATATGCATCGAGGCTGTAATATCCCGGACGGATATTACCGTATATAAATTATTATTTTATTATTATTTTGTTTTAATTCCAAAATTAGAACATTTTGGTGTTTTTCACCCGGTTTGCCCCTAGACATTATCTGTATCCAGATATCAGTCAGTATATATCCGTATTGTATCAAATTGATACCGCGATCTTCCAAACTGATAATAAAATTTATTTTATTATTATTTCCAAGATTTAATTATTTTATGCGGATTATGCAATGATTTTTCGGTATACGGACGTATATGCGCACATACGAGTAGTATGACGATTAGTACATTATACGAATTATGTGTTGTATATTTTGGACAACACTTATTTTGCTATGACAAAACCTAGTAGGGATGGTTAGGGCTTGATTAGTGGTTAATCCTAGGGTTACAAAGACATAAAGGATTAAGATTTCTTCTAGAAAAATCCTCCTCCATATCAATTTTCCCTCACATAACACCTCCCCCCAATCCCACCTCCCACATAAGCATGGCCGGCCCCCAATTTATGGGGGGGGGGGGGGGGGGGGGGGGTTTGTGCAAAAGTGTGTGTGTGCTTTTACACTCTCCACCCTTCTCTCCACCTATAAATACCCCTTCATTCTCCTCCTTCTCTCATTTTAGAAAACAAAAGGAAAGAAAGAAAGGAAAGGAAAAGAAAGAGAGAACAAAAAAATAACTTGAGAGTTTTGTTTTGTAGGTTGATTAGAAGAGTTCTAAAAAGCTAGGGGAAGGAGAAGGAGCATAGCAAGTCCTTCCTACAAGAAAGGAAGGTGGAGGTTTCTTCATGTTCTTTGTTTGTTTGTTTGTTTGTTTGTTTGTTGTTTTGTTGTTTGACTTCTCCTTCTCATCTTCTTGTTTTGTTTTCTTTGGGTTTTGATGGGTGTGTGTTGTGTGTGAATGTAGTAGTAAGTAAAAGAGAAAAAGTAGTAGTAGTGACTACTAACATACAAAGATCATAACTTTATTATTGTAGTTGTTGTTTGTATGTTATTGGACCAAAAGATTCACATATTGCATAATGTTGGACATACAACCATTATTGGTTGTAGGACTTAATACACACATAGCATATGAACATTCTTTTACAACCATTGTGGGTTGTAGGACTTTGATTAAACATTGGACTAATAATAAAAGCATATGTTCTAATAAAAAGATCTTTCTTTCTTTATTAATCACTAGTTGTAGATTAAAAAGATCTTTCTTTTTATTTGATCACTAGTTGTAGCTAATAAAAAGATCTTCTCTTTTTATTTGATCACTAGTTGTAGCTAATAAAAAGATCTTCTCTTTTTATTTGATCACTAGTTGTAGCTATTAAAAAGATCTTTTCTTTTAATCACTAGTTGTAGAAATAAAATCTTTTTTTTCATGTTTACTAGTTGTAAAGTAAAATAAGATAAAAATGATCTTTCCTTTATCACTAGTAATCACAAAGATTAGTAAGCAACTAAGTAGTAGTAAGCTAAAATATAAAGTAGTAGTAGTAAGTTATATGTTGTGTTCTTGATAAGAATAGTAGTAGTAGTAGATAATTGTGTGTTATGTTTTGATTAAAATAGGAGTAGTAGTAGTAGTAAAGTGTTGTAGGATTACTTCTAAAAATGTTTAGAAGCCATTTTTATACTACTAATGTTGTAGGATTACTTCTAAAAATGTTTACAAGCCATTTCCATGCTACTAATATTGTAGGATTACTTCTAAAAATGTTTAGAAGCCATTTCCATGCTACTAATATTGTAGGATTACTTCTAAAAATGTTTAGAAGCCACTTTTATACTACTAATGTTGTAGGATTACTTCTAAAAATGTTTAGAAGCCATTTCCATGCTACTAATATTGTAGGATTACTTCTAAAAATGTTTAGAAGCCACTTTTATGCTACTAATGTTGTAGGATTACTTCTAAAAATATTTAGAAGCCATTTCCATGCTAATAATATTGTAGGATTACTTCTAAAAATGTTTAGAAGCCATTTCCATGCTACTAATATTGTAGGATTACTTCTAAAAATGTTTAGAAGCCATTTTTATGCTTCACATGTTGTAGGATCATTTCTAAAAATATTTAGAAGCCTTATTCATGCTTCACATATTGTAAGATTACTTCTAAAAATATTTACAAGTCATATTCATGCTTAGTTGGTTGTAGGATTACCTCTAAAAAATATCCTACCATGTTTCCATGCTTAGATAGTTGTAGGATATCTTCTAGAAATATTTCTTCATGTTTTATGTTTAGATAATTGTAGGATGTATTCTAAGAATATCCTATCATGCTTTTATACTTAAAATATTGTAGGATGTTTTCTAAGAAGTTCTATCATGCTTTATGTTTAAAATGTTGTAGGATTGTTTATAAAAATATTCCTATCATGTTTTAGACTTAAAAGGTTGTAGGATGTTTTCTAAAGAAGTTCTATCATACTTATGTTTAGAAGGTTGTAGGATTATTTCTAAAACATATCCCATCATGCTTTATGTATAACAAGGTTGTAGGATTTCTTCTCAAAATATCCTATCATGTTTCATGCTTAGTTAATGGTAGGATTTATTCTAAAAATATCTAGCATGCTTAATGATGTTAGAATGATGTAGGACAAATTCTAAGAGTTTCCTACCATGCTTGGATTAATTAATTATGCTTAGAATGTTGTAGGAATCAATCTAAGAGTCTCCTACCATGCTTGGATTAATTAATTATGCCTAGGACGTTGTAGGATCAATGATAAAATTACTTACCATGTTAGCTTAATTATAGGTATGTGATATACCATGTTAGTTTAATTATGGACCTATGCCATGCTAGCTTAATTACAAGTAAGTTGTATGCCATGCTAGCTTAATTGTAAGTAAGTTGTATGTCATGCTAGTCTAGATTGTGAGCAAGTTGTATACCATGCTAAAGTTCAAATACTTGCTTAGAATGATTGTAGGAGTAGTGGTAGAACTACCTACTATGCCTTGGAATGTTGCTTGTTTATACTAATTGGGTTGCAGTGATTAGTCATGATAAGTAGTAAGCTTTCATGATCAATTTGTAACCTACACTTGACTATAGTGGGCTTTATGTCTAGGTCGTAGTGTTTTTCATGCGTGAGCTCGATGTAAGCATAAGCATTAATCACATTCATACATAGGAATATCATGGTGGCCGTGTTATATGATTAGATTGATCGTAGGAAGATGCCTGCAATTGTGTGCCGTACTTAAGGCGCTATAGGTTGAAGTAATGAGGGTTGGGAAGACCACTAGTGATAGTTGGTCCGATAAAGGCCGTTAGGTCGCCTTCGGATTCTTCCTTAGTGGGATACCGACCATAGAATATTAGTAGATTCTTCTGTTGCTTCTAATAATAGAAGATCGAGTTGCTAGTAAGCACGCTTGGTTGCTTCTAGGATTGATTACCTGTATGGTTGTTTGCACACGGTTGTGCTCGTACGTGGCTCGACTGGCCCGTATGTAGCTGTGGGTCTCATACGCGGTTTATTTGGCTGGTATGTACGTTGTTGTCTCCTACGAGGCCCGCCTGGCTCGTGGGTAGTTATCGTTTCATACGTAGCATATTAGCTCGTATGTGGTTGTTACTCGTGTATAGCTGTTAGCTAGTACACAATTCGTTGTGGGCTATCGACCATCAAGACATAGCGGCATGCATGTATATTCGCACGACCGATGTCTTGGATCGATGAGCCACGAACCGGATCCTGAGGGGTTCTGGTAAGTCTAGGTTGAGCAGCCTAGTAGAGTTGTCTTGCGAAGCCTAATTTAAGGCCTAGCATGTTATGTTATAATATTATCGTCCCTAGGATCGTCGGGTCAGGGACATCATTAGGGTAGTACTTATAAAGGTCATTTTGCTCGGACCCTTGCCGAAGAGAGAGGAGTTGGTTGTAGGGGGCACCTTACGACCAACTTGTCCTTTGAGGGAGGCCTTAGGTGGTGACATTGGGTTGTACCTTCCCGTCAAAGGGATACGTACGGTGGCGTCTCACAAGTTGGGAGCACGGGTTGCGTATCTCGCTCTGTTAATTCCTGAAATACCGTGGCTGGGGTGCCACAGGATGCACGGTGCAGTCCTGCGCTTGCTATACCCCAGAGGGTGCCACAGGGTAGGCTTCGTGCTACCCTGCGCTTGCGAAACCCTATAGTTTGATTTTGGAACGATGCCCGATATACTGGGATCGAGTGAGGTCCGGCATGCCGGGTAGTAGTGGAAAACGGAGACACCATAAGCAGACTGCATGGGGGGACTTGACCCCTTCTGCAACCTCACAGAGTCATGGAGTATTGTCAGGAACAGGTCGTGTACAATTAGAATGCGTAACGCGGGTTCAAATCCCTATATATGGAGAAACGGCTTGAGATGGGGTCGCATGTAGTATGGGATGCATGTTGATTCCGGAGACTTGCTGACATTAGAATAGGAAGCGTCCCGTCAAAGGGGTACGTACGGTGCCATCTCACAGGTTGAGGACACGGGTTACGTATCTCGCGCTGTTAATTCCTGAAGTACCGTGGCTGAGGGTGCCACAGGATGCATTGTGCAGTCTTGCGCTTGCGATACCCCAGAGGGTGCCACAGGGTAGGCTTTGCGCTACCCTGCGCTTGCGAAATCCTATAGTTTGATTTTGTTATAACACCCGATACATTGGGTTCGTCTATTTGAAGGAGGTTCGGTTAGCCGGGTCGCAGTGGCAAACATAGACACCACTGGCGAACTGCATTAGTGGGACTTGACCACATCTGCAACCTCATTAGCCATGTGTGGCTGTCAGGAACGGGTTATGTATAATTAGAATCCATAATGCAAGGAAGCATTCTAGTTCTACTTAAATATCGCATTAGAGTCTAGTCATAGCACTCACGTACACTTAAACTACACCAACACTATTGCTATATTGTGTATATTGTTTGGAAGATTCGCTGCTATATGATCAGCCTTTAAGCGTCAGTGAATACTGACGTCCCCACTTCCATAGGTACTGGATCGCCGAAGTACAAAGGCGAGGTTCAGGAGGACTCAAGGCAAGGAAAGCAAGGAGTCAGTGTTATGTCTAGTTCCGCTGCAGTATATGTATTGATTATGTATTAGTTGAGAAGTACTCTGATGTATGATGTTGAAGGTTGTAATACTTAGAAATGTAAAGGAAAAATTGTAACTCTATTGTAAGGTATTACAGTTGTAGAATATTCAGACTTGTAACACTTTGTGTATTGAATAAAAAGTTTTAAATTCTCCTGTTTTTCTGTGTATTGTGACTAATTGAAGAAAAGGTCTTGGCTCGTGTCACGGTTTCCCAGTGTCGGAAATCGGGCCGCTACAGAGGCAGTTAAGGCCGCATGAGAAGAACTATCCGACTCATGACTTGGAGTTAGCGGCAGTGATTTATGCTTTGAAGCTGTGGAGACATTATTTACTTGGGGACCGAGTGGAGATCTTTATAGGCCACAAAAGTCTTAAGTACGTCTTCACCCAGAAGGAGTTAAACATGAGGCAAAGGCATTGGTAGGAGATTATGGCCGATTATGACATCAGTTTGCAATACCATCCTGGTAAAGTAAACTTGGTGCCAGATGCTTTGAGCAGGAGACCGACAGTTATGTTCTTGACTCAGGAGAGGGATCTGATTGAGCAGATGAGGAGGTTGGAGTTGGATGTTTTGTTGCCATGTTCTGGTCGGAGTTGTTTGGCTCTCCAGCTGCAGTCGTCTCTTGTTGAGCAGATTAAAGAGGCGTAGGCTGGTGATGCGCAGTTGTAGGGTTTTCGAGCTGAGGTTGAGTCTGGGTCCAGGATGGACATGGTTATTCATACCGATGGATCGCTTCGTTTTGGGTCCAGGTTATGTGTCCCGAAGGGTGAAGTTCGTCAGAGGTTGCTTGAGGAAGCCCACCAGTCATTCTATTCTATCCATCTCGGCGGTACTATGATGTGTCGGGATTTGGGCTTCAATTCTGGTGGCATGGTATGAAGAGGGCTATGGCTCGATTTGTTTCTCAGTGCTTGGTCTGCCAGCAGGTTAAGGCAGAGCATCAGAGAACCGCTGGACTTCTTCAACCGCTTCCTATTCCAGAGTGGAAGTGGGAACATATCACTAAGGACTTTGTGACCACTTTACCAAGGAATCTTAAGGGTCATAATGCCATTTGGGTGATTGTCGACTGTTTGACGAAGAGTGCTCACTTCATTCCTTTTCGTGTTAGGCATTCTACTGAGAGCCTAGCTGAGAGGTACATGCAAGAGATTGTCAGACTTCATAGGGTTCCAGTCAGTATTGTATCCGACAGGGATACAAGATTCAGATCTCAATTCTGGGATAGTCTTCAGGCTAGTTTGTGGAGTAAGTTGAAGTACAGTACAACTTTCTATCTCCAGAATGATGGACAGTCAGGGTGGACTATTCAAATTCTTGAGGACATGTTGAGGTCCTGTATGCTTCAGTTTGGTGGATTATGAGAGGACCATTTGCATCTCGTAGAGTTCTCGTACAATAACAGCTTTCAAGCCAGTATTAAAGATGCTCCGTTCGAGGCGCTCTATGGGCAGAAGTGCAGATCACCAGTATGCTGGGATGACATTGGTGAAAGGAAGTTGTTGGGTCTGTAGTTGACCACCAGGACAGTTGATGTTATGGTTCAGATCAGGAAGCATTTGCAGGCAGCTCAGGATCGGCAGAGGCGATGGGCTAATGTCCATCGGAGGGCTTTGGAGTTTGAGATTGGTGACCATGTTTTCCTAAAGGTATCGCCGTGGCGCAGTGGTATTCGGTTCAGTGGTGGGGGCAAGCTTAGCCCTAGGTTTATTGGACCGTTTGAGATTTTGGAGCGAGTAGGCAAGGTGGCCTATTGTCTTGCATTGTCGCCAGCGTTATCAGAAGTGCACGATGTTTTTCATGTCTCACAACTCAGGAGATATATCCGAGATGAAAGCCACGTGATCGATTATTCTGAGTTGACCGTTCGACCAGATTTGAGTTGTGAGATTCTGCTAGTTGCTATTGTGAATCGGCGGGAGAAAGTGCTTAAGAACAAGGTCATCAAGTTGATTCGTGTTACTTGGAATCCTCACTCGCCGGTGAGTCGACTTGGGAGCTGGAGGAGGAGATTCAGCAGAAGTTTCCTCATTAGTTTAAGTAGTTGTTGTTTTGTTCTTTTTGGTTGTTTTGGGGTTACCCTATGTATCTTCTTGTTTGAATTTCGAGAACGAAATTCTTCATGTTAGATGGGTAGGATTGTAACCCCTGTTTTTTATTTTGTGTATTTTTGAGTGTATTTTCTTTTCTTATATTTGATTCCATTGTATCTTCTTTTGGACCATATATTGGAGTTGTTTTCAATATATATTCATTTTATTTTTGACCTCTTTTGAGCATGATTGTCTTTCTTTTATTTCGTTCTTGAGCGATTATTGTTTTGCTCTTTATTGAGTTCTGCTCTATTTCTTTTGCTCGTGTTTTGGGTGCTCGTGGGTTCATTTGCCTAAGCCTATTGTTGATAATCCTATTTGCAATTTGAACCTAGATCCTCCTGGCTATCCCCAACCAAATTGATCAACCAAATCCTATTAATTCTAATAACCATCTCCTACTACTACTCCTATTATACCCAAACCCATTAACAATTCAACCCGCAACCCTATATGCCTAAACCCTAATCACAACCCTATATAACCCTATCCTTGTTCTCCTGTGCATCCTACCGAAAACCCTAGCCCCACTATTAAACCCCTGTGCCAAAGAAATCCATTGCCGACTATCCTTCTTCCTCTCGAAACCCATTACCCCGGCCACCTTGAACCCATTGCTGCACTTGAACCCACCAGTCGATCACCCAAGCATTTCGTCTCTGTCCACTCCATCCCTCTCTCTGTTGTTCTCTCCCTCTCTGCTCTGTTTCGGGACACCCGTCGACAGTAGCCACGACAGCCAGCGACGCCAGCAATAGGCCGATGCCGCCAGCCGCCGCGACCCTCCCTTGGGTCTCCCGTCCGACTGCAAGCAGCGGTAGCAACTATGTTGCGCCATGCTCTGTCGTCGTCCCTGCAGGTGTTCTCCGGTCTCTCTCTCTTTGAGGTTGCACGTGCACGGGTCTCGCACGTGTTATCTCGGTTCGTTATATTAGTTCTTGTTCTTGGAGTTTTGCACGTGCACGTAGTTTGCACGTGGGTTGCTTTGGTTCGTGATTTTCGTTCGGGGGTTTTTGTTCGTTGCCCGGAAATCCGTTCCCGTTATTCTTGGTATTCGTTTCGTCTTCGGTTGAGGCAAGTAATTTGTACTCAATTCCTTTGTATGATACAAGTCATAAATTCCGCTTATAATGTAGTTGGGTTCTAGAGACAACTCATGTGTGATGTATGTTTGATGAGTATTGTCTCTATAGTGCTATTGATTAAATTTGCCTCACGACACAAATTTGACATGAAACAACTTAGGTTTTGACCGTTCTTGATGTGATTATATTTGCGAGTTAATTATGAGAAATCGTGTGTTTGTTTGGATCCATATGATATACTTGTTGTGGACATGCTATATACCCTATTTCATTATGTTTGGACACTTGATAGACTCTATACCATGCTTGATTGTAATTGGAACAAGTTTCATATGTTGTATGTTGATTTGTTGTTAAGAGAAAAATCTGTATTTTGTCGATGATCAGTTTTGATTGCTATTTTAGACCATATTAAGGTCAGTAAATTAACTTCAGTATTAAACATGATTTTTAGAGAAATCCGTCTTCTTTCCAAACTTTCTGACCTTGGTCGATTTCGTTTTCGTATGTGTGAGATATGATTGTTTTACTACAGATGTGTATTTCGTTTCCAGATTTCGTTTCTTGATGATTTCGATGACTAAACTATTTTGATACTAGTGCTAAACATATTATTTTGATCTAAAATTTTGTTTAGTATTTCTATATCTATTTAGGGATTACCTAGAATTTTGGTAGATTTTATTGATGAGTTTATATACCGTTTCATGCTTGTTTATAAAAACTATACTTGCTGGATTTTGCTCGCTGTTCTGTAAAGATTTGTATTTTCACCCTAATTCCTTTTCCTGTATGAAAATTATTTATGAAATATGAAGGTTAGCTTATTTTGTCTATTTTCATCTCCCTTTGGTGGATTTGGATTTCATTTCACAGTTTGCAAGATATTACAGTTTTCGTACAGCAGTGTTGGGAATTCCAAATTTGTCAAACTATCGGTTCTTGATGTTTTCTGATTTTTGTTGGCTAAACTAATCTTACTGGAAAATTATGAAACTTTTGTATTTTGATACTAGACATATAGGGGAATACCCCAGATTTGTCCTGAATTTATTTGAGATGTTTTGACGCTGTTTTCCTGACTTTGAATTCGATTTACTGATTTCTGGTTGAACGTATTTTCTGGATTCAAATCAGTTTTGAGTTATGTTTTTGTGAAATACTATATAACTTATTTATATTCGCTGGATTTGGTTGAGAGTCTATTTGCCAGACCTTTCGACAGATTAAGATTTGCATGTTTGTAATACTGGAAATCACTGTTTTACTACAATATGGTCTTGTTGTGCTGAACTAGACATTTGGTTATTTTATCCCTTTATGAGTTATCTTGCACCCGTTCATGTTTATCTTGCAACTTGAACTTGTTACTTGATCATACTATGTTATACTTGCCCTATTTCGTGATACATACATTCTTGTTTGACATTAATAATAAAAATTAACCAAGCCGGGGTTTAAAGGGACAGATCTAATAGTGGATAATTCAGAAACGTGTACTCGAAGAGAATCTATTGATTCTATGTGATACTTGGCTTGATACTTGGCTTGATACTTGAGATTTGGCTTGATACTTGATTACTTGAGACTTGATATTTCACTACTTGAGGCTTGATACTTCACTTTTGAGGCTTGTTTAATTAATACTTGAGGCTTGATACTTGATACTTGATTTCTTGAGGCTTATCCCTTAGTACACTGCCCTATATGGTCCACTATGAAATCTAAAACGAAATTGCATTGACTGTAGCAACCATGTGATAAAAGGATGGCACATGAAGTGCTACCTAGATAGTAATAATACAAGACTTGAACATGAGACTTGATACATGACACTTGAACATGATACATGCTTACTTGATACTCGCTACTTGCTACTTGTACATGACTACTTGACACTTGTTACTTGTATTTGATTTCGTGACACTTGATTCTTGCCACTTGATGCTTATTTACATGATACTTGTTCACTTGACACTTGACACTTGACACATGCCACTTGTACTTGTCCATCTTGCCATGCTAGTATTCTGTTTTATTATCATGCATATTTCATGTATTAGTTAGTTTTTTTCCATGTACTTGTATCCTGCATTACAAGCGGCCCGTAACCTGCATTGACGGGTACTTTTTTTCTTTTTCCTATCCCTGCAATTGTTAAATTGCAGATTTTGGAGAACAGGTTCCCGGTGGTATTGGTGATATGAAGTACTAGTGCTGGATTTCATTATTATTATTTCTTATAGCTCGCTTTGAATAATTGTATTTTGATACTTGGATTTATTGTATTTGGGCAATGTGACCCAGGATATTTGACTTATTCAGATCATGATCATTTGAGATTAATATATTTGGTTTCAAGTATTCTTGTTGGTATTTTGGTTCATATGTACATGTTGGTTGATTCTTTTGCTTCCGACTCTGATTATTCTTGTGAAATGTTGTAAAGATTCTTGAACAGCTTATGGATGATGAAAATCATTCGCTGGGCTTTTGTCGCGTATCCGTATTCCGTGTTCTCTTTTGGGAAAGCGGGGCGTGACACGCCCCAAGCCGAACTGACGTCGATTGCCAGCCCTACCCCCTTTGCCATGTGGGGGATGGACCTGGTCGGTCCCTTTCCATTGGCTACCGGCCAAAGGCGATTCCTCATTGTGGCCGTCGACTACTTCACCAAGTGGGTCGAGGCAAAACCCCTATCCACGATCAGGAGCATCAAGCCCAACAATTCTTCTGGAAGCACATCATCTGTCGGTTCGGGATCCTGCGCATGCTAGTCGCCGATAACGGAACCTGGTTCGCCGGCAAATTTTTTTAGAAGTTTTGTGAAGACCACGACATTCAACAACGTTTCTCGTCAATCTCTCACCCCCAATCATTCGACCAAGCGAAAAATACCAACCGACAAATTCTTGACGGCCTCAAAAAGCGGCTCCACCAATCTGCCAAGGGTCTATGGGTTGAAGAGTTATCAAGCGTCCTCTGGTCACACCGGACTACCAAGAGAATCCTGACCGGCGAGTCCCCATTCAACCTGGCGTACGGGACCGAGGCGGTCATCCCTCTGGAAGTCGGCCTCCTGTCGCCTAGGTACATGGGCTTCGACAAGGAATCAAACTCAAGCGTCCTCAGGGCGAACCTGGACCTCATTGACGAAGCCCGGGAAAGATACACCATCCGGCGGGCCATATATCAGCAACAGGTTGAGAGGCTTTACAACAAGAAAGTCCGCTCGACCAACATCAAGGAAGGGGAACTCATACTTAGAAAGCTAGCAATTTCCCATCCCACAGCCAGAGGCAAGCTCACCCCTAATTGGGAATGCCCGTATAAGGTCTCCCAAGTGGTACGTCCCAGTACTGACCACCTCGAAGATCTGGGGGGTAGGACGGTTAAGAGGCCCGGAATGCGGAGCACCTCATCAAGTATCAGGAAGGAAAGTGAGGGAGAGTCCACTACTGTAAGCACTACTCGCCAATTTTCTTGTAAACAAACAAACATGATATAAAGGCAGGAGATTTTGTTTAAACAAATCAAAGTTGGTGGATTCTTTAATCGCTTTCATCCTCGCTGCTCGACATGGACTTAGACCACCTATAAGGAATTTCTCAATCCCTCACCTCCTTGTCCCTCGGCTCTGACATCGGGTACTAACGTCCTCACCGCTCGGCATGGACTTTGACCACCTATGAGGGATTTCTCAATCCCTCAAGTCCTTGCCCCTCGGCTCAGACCTCGGGTACTAACGTCCCCGCCGCTCGACATGGACTTCGACCTCTGACGATGGATTTCTTAATCCTTCACGTCCTCGCCCCTCGGCTTGGACTTCGACCACCTACGAGGGATATCTCAATCCCTCACATTCTTTCCCCTCGATTCGGACCTTGGGTTCTAATGTACTCCCCGCTCAGCATGGACTTCGACCACCTACGATGGATTTCTCAGTCCCTCATGTCCTCGCCCCTCAGCTTGGGCTTCGACCACCTACGAGGGATTTCTAAATCCCTCACGTCCTCGCCGCTCGGCTTGGACTACAACCACCTATGAGAGATTTCTCAATCTCTCAAGTCCTCGCCCCTCGGCTCGGACCTCCTCGCCCCTCGGCTCGGACCTCAGGTACTAACGTCCTTGCCACTTGGCATGGACTTCGACCACCTACAAGGGATTTCTCAATCCCTCAAGTCCTTTTCCCTCGGCTCGGACCTCCGGTATTAAAGTCCTCACTGCTCGGCATGGACTTCGAACACCTACGAGAGATTTCTCAATCCCTCAAGTCCTTGCCACTCGGCTCAGACCTCGAGTACTAACGTCTTCGGCATTCAGCTTGGAATTCGACCACCTATGAGGGATTTCTCAATCCCTCAAGTCCTCACCCCTCGGCTCGGACCTCGGGTACTAACGCCCTCACCGCTCGGCATAGACTTCGATCACCTATGAGGGATTTCTCAATCCCTCAAATACTTGCCCATCAGCTCGGACCTCGGGTACCAACGTCCTCGCCGCTCGACATGGACTTCGACCACCTATGAGAGATTTCTATATTCCTCAAGTCCTTGCCCCTCGGCTCGGACCTCGGGTACTAACATCCTCACCGCTCGGCATGGACTTCGATAACCAGCGAGGGATTTCTCAATCCCTCGTCCTCGCCCCTCAACTTGGACTTCGAACACCTACGAGGGATTTCTCAATCCCTCAAGTTCTTGCCCCTCGGCTTGGACCTCGGGTACCAACGTCCTCGCTACTCGGCTTGGACTTCGACCACCTATGAGGGATTTTTCAATCTCTCAAGTCCTCACCCCTCGGCTCGAACCTCGGGTACTAACGTCCTCGCAGCTCGACAAGGACTTCGACCACCTATGAAAAATTTCTCAATCCCTCAAGTCCCTGCCCCTCAGCTCGGACGTCGGGTACTATCATCCTCACTGCTCAGCATGGACTTCGACCACCTATGAGGGATTTCTCAATCCCTTAAGTCTTTGCCCCTTGGATCGAACCTCGGGTACTAACGTCGTCGTCGCTCGGCATGGACTTCGACAACCTACGAGAGATTTCTCAATCCCTCAAGTCCTTGTCCCTCGGCTCGGACCTCGGTAAAAACATCCTCGCCGCTCGGCCTAGACTTCGACCACCTATGAGGGATTTCTCATTTCCTCACATCCTCGCCCCTCGGCTTGGACTTTAACCACCTTCGAGGGATTTCTCAATCCCTCAGGTCCTTGCCCCTTGGCTCGGACCTCGGGTACTAACATCTTCACCACTCAGCATGGACTTTGACCACCTATGAAGGATTTTCAATCCCTCAAGTCCTTGCCCCTCGGCTCGGACATCGGGTACTAATGTCCTCGGCTCTCAGCATGATCTTCGACCACCTACGAGGGATTTCTCAATACCTCAAGTCCTTGTCTCTCGACTCGGACCTCGGGTACTAACGTCCTCGCCGCTCGGCATGGACTTCGACCACCTTCGAGGGATTTCTCAATCCCTCACGTCCTTGCCCCTTGGCTTGGACTTTGACCACCTACGAGGGATTTCTTAATCCCTTACTTCATCGTGCCTCGGCTTGGACTTCGACTACCTAAAAGGAATTTCTCAATCCCTCAAGTCCTCGCCCCTCAGCTCGGACCTCGGGTTCTAACGTCCTCGCCGCTCGGCATGGACTTCGACCACCTACGAGGGATTTCTCAATTGTCAATTCCTTGCCCCTCGGCTCGGATCTCGAGTCTTAACGTCCTTGCCCCTCGGCTTAGACTTCAACCACCTATGAGGGATTTCTCAATCCCTTAAGTCCATGCCCCTCAGCTCGGAGCTCGAGAACTAACGTCCTCGCCCCTCAGCTTGGACTTTGACCACCTATGAGAATTTCTCAATCCTTAAAGTCCTAGCCCCTTGGCTCAGATCTCGGGTACTAACGTCCTCGCCCCTCGCTTACCCAAAGTTTCAGTTTCATTTGCGGTCCTCGCCCAAAGTGAGGACATCCGAGCCCCATACACTGAACCGAGCCCCCTTTCTGCCAGGGGTAGCGCAGCGGTAATTGCCGCTACCCCTAACTGTCAGCGGGCGGTAAGAGAGCCATTGGTCACTGGAGCCCGCAGACAAGATTTTCATGTCGGGCACTCACTTGCGGCAAGCGCCTCGAGTCCCGTGTTCCGAGTTGACCCCCCTTTCACCTGCCGACAGCCAGGGGTAGAGCAGCCTTCAACGCCGCTACCCCTAACTGTCCGAGGGTGGTAGGAGAGCCACTAGTCACTAAAGCCCTAGGGGAAAATTTTTATTTTTGACACTCGCCTTCGGCGACTGCCTCGAGCCTCGCACTCCGAGTCGACCCTCCTTTCCCCCGCTTGCAACTAGGGATAAAATAGCTTTCATCACCGTTACCCCTAATTGTTAGAGGGTGGTAGGAGAGCCACCGGTGGCAAGAGCTCACGGTGAAGTGAGAACTAATCTTATAGGGGGTGAGGGTTATATAGCCCTCAGGTGATGCGCATTTTTGGCATGGGAAGTCAAAACATCTGATAGGCATTTATGACATTCGAAGACAAAACGACCTCCATTGTTAGGCGTTCAGGGTCCCCCAATCTTGTATTTACCCCTTGGCTCGAACTCCCCCCTCGGGCTGGGCACCGAAGACCTATCCTTGGAGATTGGAAGTAGTCGCACGACAAAAGAACCAATCAAAGCAATACAATCATGTTCTCTCATTATTATTTCAACTAAGAAAATGCATCGTTACAAGGGGAAACTTTATTACATCATTCACAATCGGCCTAAGGCTCCTGTACCGGAGCCGCAGGATTGATACAAGCAAGTTTAAGGCCAGCCGAGCGAGTTGGGTCCTCCACAGGTTCGCCCAGTATGGCCAATGTAAACACACCTACGACCGAGCTCTGTGTGTCACAAGGTCTCGCTGGCCCGATTCTCGAGGTCGGCAATGAAGCTCCGGCATAAGGGAAAGCATTCCCAAAATAGATGGATCGAGATCCGGACATCCCGAGTATGATCTTATACCATTGTACCTCCAATTCCTTATCCACAATAGCCTCATGAAGAAAAGACTCAGATGACGGCCGCCAAGCGGAAGTGCTAGCCATCGAAAATGCAACTTCCCCACTCACTAAGTCACGGTCGGCTATCAGTTTCTTGAAACGCGCAAGCTCTAAGCTAAGTCCCTTTGACTTATCCATAAAATATTGGACAACCGCCTCTCAATCACGAGCCTCTTTACGGCACCGGGTCAGAGCGAAATCTAGGGCCGAGATCTTACCCCTAAGCCGGGTCATCTCAGCACGATTGGGGTCTACTCTGAAGGTCGCATCTATCTGACAGGAAAACAGAGAAACATCATTCCGAGCCGTATATAATTGGCTAAAAATCACGCCCAAAATTCATTCAAGTCAAGAGGTCCGGCCAAAACTCTTTTCATTACTCAAAAAGTAAGTTTACAAAAATACGATGGCCAGTCCGCCTTCGGCAACTACAAAAATACAAACAGAAAAAAGAAAGAGGAAAAGAAAATAGCAAATACTACTATTGTCCAACCTCTTCCTGGGCAGACAACTCAGTGTTGGGGTCGGACGCCTCAGTGTTGGGGTCGGTCGCCGTAGTGTCATCGTCACCACCACCCCCGAGAGTCGGCCGGTGTTCAGGCAGATCCATGTCATAATGGAACTTGCTCAGATCCAACTCTGGGTGGTGGTACCTAACATGCCGGATCACCAGGGCGTAAACTTCCTCCTGGGACTCGATGACTTTATCCATCCTGGCCTGCTTGACCTTCCTCACTTGCTTCTCGGCCTCCTTCCTTAGCTCGGCCATCTGCTTCAAGTGGACGTCGGCCTAGTTAGCCAACTCGGCCAGAAGGGACTGGTTGTGGCCCTCGATCGACATCTGTGCTATTTTCAGGTTCTTCATCTCCCGCTCATAGCGCTGAGCGTTCCTCACCTCCTTTCTCAGCTCCTGCTCTTGCAGCTTCATCAGCTAAGCGCTCTCCACGTAGGCCTATAGCCGAGAAAATCGTACTTGGACAAAATACAAAAAATATAATACAACAAACAAGTTACAAAAGGATCGTTACAGAGCGAAGGTTACCTGCACACTCACCAGAGCCCACTTCATATAGCTGGACACGACGGTGTCGCACTCCCCGGCCTTCCGGTCATGAGGTGGAGCGAGCTTCTGGACCACCTTGATGGCCACGGGACCATCCGACAAGGTGTCCCTGACCATAGCGGCACAGTCCGGGGCCCATGGTTGAAGCCCCGCCTCGCCGACGATCTCCTTGGCCGATGGAGCAACAGGGGGGAGGCCGCTCTCACCACTTTCGTAACCCACTGGCTACTGGAGCTCGTGCCCGACTTGGAGGCCCTCTGCTTTTTCGGCGTCGAGTGGGGAGGTTCCTCTGCAACCCCTTCGAAGAGGACCCTCCCCTGCCTTCCATGCTCGGCCAGCTCGGTTTTTCTCTTCTTCAACAATGCCCTCCTCTCAGCGATCTCCGAGGTGTCCATATCTGCAAAAAAGAGAAGCTCATAAGATGAGGGAAACACTTGAAGAAAAATTAGATAAAAGACATACTGTAAGGAATGGGACTCAGTCCGATCCGAGCCAGATACCTGTTCGTCACATTCGGCCAACCAATGCTGTTGCCCGAACATATCCGCTCAACGTCTGCCCACTCTTCGGCTGTCAAATCAAACTTGCGGGGGCCCTTAAGGTTGGGCTTATAAAATCTCCAAATCATGGGTCTCACCCAGGGGGTCAGGCTTCGAACAATAAAATTTTACCCTTCCAACCTTTAATGGAGTCTAGATGCCCGTGTACAACCCTCCTCCCTCGGCGTGGCGAGATATAGTAGGTCCCTTCGTACTCGCCAGATGAGCTAATGCCCAAGATCGCTCGAAAGTATTTCAGTCTCAGGGGAACACCCCTCTCCTCACAAAGAAGCATGAAGCACATGAGCTACTTCCAGGAGTTAGGTCTGTATTGCATCGGACTTAACGACGCCCAGTTCATAACATTCTTAATAAACGGGTAGAGTGGCAATTACAAGCCCGAGCAAAAAGCATCCACCAAAAATATGCAGAAGTAGTAAGCCAATTTTTTCGTAGGGTGGAGCTCGGGGCTGGGAATTAGCAACTCGTATTCATGACCGGCGAAGTAGCTGGCTTGGATAACCGGAAGATTGTCCATGGCCAGTACAGTTGGCATTTTGTCCATAGATATTTTTTGTCTACCGGGCGAGGATGCCTGCACATTGTCGTCACCACCTCCCCCATATCAGACTAACTCCTCAACATCGTACGGGTATATTCTGATGGAGCCCGGCTCAACGGTGAATGGGACATCGAGTATGACTTCAGGAGCTGTCTCATCTAGGCTATCTGGCAGGATCCACTTCATTTTTCTCCACCAGACGTGACGACCCCTTGGGGGAGAGGGCGTCGCCAAAGGGCCCAGATTGTCTTCCTTTGCCGATGCGTCATCCCCTCTTTCCTCGTCCACCTCGAAGACTTTAACCTCCTCGTCATCCCCCGCTCCCTCAATCAGCTCATCCTCCTCCACCCTACCAATAACCTCCTCCTCGTCACCCTCTGCCATGTGCACGTTCCCTTCTGAGTCGCTCGACTCTACTATGAAGGGCTTCCTGCTGCGGAGCTGCGTGACTTCATAAACCCTCTCCGCTGAATCCCAAGACGTTGAACCGGAGAGACGCGGGCCATCATCCTGACCCAAGGTAGTGGTATACGAACCAGACTGAGGCCTCGACATAATGAAAATAAATTAACCTGTTCGAAATGCCAGGAAGTGCTCGGAAAAACTCGCTGCCGGTGGCTGAACTACACTAAGAGAGAAAACTTGAAAACTTAGAGAAAGAAAGCAAAGGTGAAAAATGAGATGAGGGGTGGAGGATATATAGTGAACCCCACAACTCCTCGATTTGCGCGAATCCTGTGACTCCCCGATATCCTCAAACCTGACATCATCATCACACGTGTCACCACAAGAGTGGCCCACATGTGTCACAATCTCTTCCCAAGACCAATTCTTCCCCAAGTCCAAAATGCTCGAACCTCAGCGTGCACCTTGGACACTCCAAACACAGAGACAAGGATTTGGCCAGTCAGCAAGGCCACCTGGCTCGATGCTCGGCATGAATCTCGAGCATCGATATGCTTTTCCTCACAAAATGCCTCTATCGAGGCGCTCGGAGCTCGGCATGAACCTCGATCAACGATACAGCTTTTTCTCACAAAATGCCTCTATCGAGGTGCTTGGCATTGACCAAAAGCTCGGAGCTCGGCATAGACCTCAAGCATCGATACAACTTTTTCTCACAAAATACCTTTATCAAGGTGCTCAGCGCTGACCCAAAGCTCAGAGCTCGGCATGGACCTCGAGCATCGATACAACTTTTTCTCACAAAATGTCTCTATCAAGGCACTCAAAGCTCGGTACGAACCTCGAGTATTGATACAGCTTTTTCTCACAAAATGCCTCTATCGAGGCGCTCGGTGCCGACCCAAAGCTCGGAGCTCGGCATGAACCTCGAGCATTGATACAACTTTTTCTCACAAAATATCTCTGTCGAGGCGCTCGACGCCGACCAAAAGCTCAGAGCTCGGCATGGACCTCGAGCATCGATACAGCTTTTTTTCCACAAAATGCATCTATCGAGGTGCTCGGTGCTGACCCAAAGTTCAGAGCTCTGCATGGACCTCGAGCATCAATACAGCTATTTCCCACAAAATGTCTCTATCGAGGCGCTCGTGGCGCTCGAAGCTCGGCATGAAACCTCTAGCATCGATACAACTTTTTCTCACAAAACATCTCTATCGAGGCGCTCAGCACCGACCCAACGCTTGGATCTCGGCATGAACCTCGAGCATCGATACATCTTTTTCTCACAAACTGCCTTTATCAAGGCGTTCGGAGCTCGGCATGGACTTCGAGCATCGCCACCGCTTTCCTTCATAAAGCACCTCACTCAGAGTGCTCAACCTCAACCCTCCTAGCTCAATACTCGAGACCGACCCCTCGAGCTCGGTGCTCGGCACGGACTTCAATCGAGCCATATACCATGCTCAGCTCGGCACCAACCCCCAGTCACTTCTCAGGGACTCAACAACTCATTTCAAAATACTCCCCTTCCGCTCTTCCCACAAAGACAAGCTACTCCTCCATGGCTGGTTCACACAACCCTCCAGGAGTGGAGGGCTTATGATGTGGTATAGATGATGTGGCCCAATCAGGGCCATCAGATCTCCTTAGATTTTGCTCATCCTAGATCATCAAGTCAACAGGTCCAACGGGCCTTCTGCCGATTCAGACCCACAGGCAAACAGGTCTGACCCGGCCCATTAGGGTCTGATACTCGTTTACCCCTGATTATAAATACCAGACCCCCTCCTCACTTTCGAAGGTAATGAATCTTTTCCCATCTGAACCCTAGCTGCCCAGTCTCTTTCCATTGTCTGACTAAATCGTCGGAGGGCATGTCGTCAGAATTTCTCCCAGTGTTTCTAGGCCTTTTGCAGGTACTCCGGTTGTCAGAGCTTCTAGCCTCTCTTCCGAACCGACCTCTAGGAACCAACCTGAGCCAAGATTGAGATCCGTCCCTTCCACTTTACAAATTACGAGAACTCACACATGTTGCCCCCACACCGAAAACAAGAAGCATCACCTACAATTTGATGTTGAGGTTACATATTTTTAAGGGCTTTCTGATAATTGTTGAAAAGAGAGCAAGTCAAGTGTAAGTACCTTGATAAAGTTGTGCTCCTTTTTTGAGAAATAGTCATTGTTAGCTTGATAACGATTTCAGGATTTCAGTCTTTCCTTTGTAATATCAATGGGTCACACTAGACTAGCATAGTGAGCAATGTGCATAAAGACCGACCTGCATCTGTGAAATAAACTTAATCCTTACTTAGTAGAATTGTTGCCGGGTTTCCTTCTTCTTATCATATCCTGACAATTTCTATAGAATAAATTGGGTTCTTCAAATGCTCGATGTACTGAAAAAATTAGAAGTTTTCTATTTTCTTATATGATATAATCTTATTTATGAATTTACCGCAGGGAAAACATTTGCCCAGGAACAAGAACAGGTTTTTTTTCTTTTTGAATATAAAGGTGACCTCATCACTGCTTCATTAATGAAAGGTTAATGAAACAAAGTAGTACAACATACAATACCAGAATTAAGATACATTCACAACAACCCAAACCATCGAACTACTGAAAAGCGACAATAAGATATACAATATAGAGCCACTCCAAAATCCCCCCAAAAGGTGCCTCCCCTAGGCAAACCATACTAACGCGAGACCTACCCCTCCTCCTCCATGTACAACCTCTTCTTTGTACCAGCCGGACATGCCCATGCATCAATGAAGGAAAACATTTATGCATTAATATAGTAAAATGATTATTAATCTATCAGAAACAAGAGTCATTTCGGTCACGCCATAAACCCCACATAGTAGCAGTCACTGAGATGTCCCAAGCCACTCAATTCTCTTTTCGGATTACACTCACCCTCCATTAACCCCAGACCTCTATTGTTGAACTCGAGATTTCCATAATCTCAAATCCTAAATTAATAACCTCCCAAGCTAACCAAGCCTTAGGACAAGAAAAAAGAATGTGATTAGTGTCTCTATCATGTCTACTGCATCTAGAACACCTTACATCCAGGGATGTTGCGTTTGATGAGATTAGTCTTGGACAATATTGCATCGTTCATAACCAAGCAGAGAAATGCCTTCACCTTCATTGTTGCATAAGTTCTCCAAATCATGTTGGCCTCCCTGATTCGTATCCCTCCTTCGTTAAGTCATTTATACATCGAACTCACAGAGAAATTGTAATTCGTATTTAGGCTCCAACTCTGCACATCGTCCGACCCATTAATAGATTAGCCCTCTTCAGTAACGAAATCCTTCAACTTCTGAAGTTGATCGATACACTCTTGGGTGGGTAAATTTTGAAAATTAAACTTAATTACACGCCTTCTCCACACTTCAGTCACACAAGTGTCAGTACTCGCCGCTTATGTGGCGACCATCAAAAAGAGATCCTGCAGAGTATTGTTTCCGCACCACTTGCTTTTCCAGAATCTGGTGTCCTTTCCATTTTTCAATACACACTTAGTATTGGCGTGGTACATCTCACCCACTCTCGCCACTCCTTTCCATAAATAGGAGGTATTTCCATGCTCACTTCTTTCCTCGTACCTAAATTTCTTCCTTCTCCTGTAAAGGTAAAAAGTTTGTACCACAAACTATTTCTTCTCTTACGCATTTTCCTCCACCACAGTAACGCTTTATTCATAGCAGCCATGTTCATGATCCCTAATCTCCCGAACTCCTTTCTCTTGCACACCTTGCCCCAGTTTACCAGGTAAAAACCTTTGTCATCCTTATTAGCTATTTTCCACAAGAACCGCCTTCTACTTTTATCAATTCTTCCTACAACCCATTTCGGAAGTTCATATATTGACATGAGGTATGTAGGAATGCTACTAAGGACCGAGTTGATAAGCATGATCTTGCCACCGGCCAATCTCTTCTCCACTTTTTTGACTAGTTGCATCCAATCCTCCCGACGTAACATTTCTAGTCTAATTGGCGTCCCAAGATATTTGAGCGGGAACTCCTCGATCTCGCAACCTAAAAAATTCTGATGTCCCCAATTGGGGTGGATAAAACCTATCCTAGTGGTATAACACAACTCTTGTTTAGGTTGACTTTTAATTCAGACCAAGCCTCAAAGCATCTTATAATAATGCATAATGCTACAACTTCCTCTTCCTTAGCCATACCAAAAAGTAAGGTATCGTCAGCATACTGTAAGATAGACACTGTGTCTTGTATTCCTTTGATCGCTAGTCCATTAATAATGTTCATTTCTCTACCCCTCTTGGCCATTTATGCCAGTCCGTCAGCAATAAGAGTGAAAAGCAGCTGTGACAAGGGGTCTCCTTGCTTGATACCTCTTCGACAGCAAATTTTTCATCCATGCTTACCGTTGAATTGTACGAACGATTTTTCTCTTCTTACACACATTTGCATCCATTTTTCTGCAATAAGAGTGAAGAGCAGCGGTGACAAGGGGTTTCCTTGCATGAGACCTCTTCAACACCTTTTTGCCCCTGCTTACCGTTGAACTGTATTTCCTCCTCTTACACACATTTGCATCCATTTTCTCCATTTCGCCCCAAACCCTTTAAGCTCCAATATCTCATCTACAATGTTTTATTCTACTGTATCGTATGCCTTTTCGAATCTAATTTTAGTAGGAAACCATCAGCTTTCACTTTGCATCATCTAAAAACTATCTCATGTGCCAATGCTACGCTATCCATGATATCCCTCCCTTTAATAAACGCACTTTGTGACTCCCCCGCCACATCCATCTTGTGGGGTGACGATCTTTTCGCTAATACTTTAGTGATAATCTTAAAGGACCCATTCAGCAGACTAATGAGCCTCAGATCCGCGACCCTTAAAACCTTGATTTTTGGGTAATCATGATAACATTTGCATAATTTTATCTATCAATATTCGTGTTGCTGTTATAAACCTATAGAAAGACCTTCGTCAAGTCCCCTCCAATACATTCTATAAAAGAATATTGGGAATCCGTCCGGCCCCAATGCATTGTCTTGTCCCAAATTCTTAATTGCCTGAAGTACTTCTTCCTCGGAGAACTATTCTTCTAATCCTTCACTTCCTTCAATCCTTGAATCAATCCACATCTCAGTAACTAATTGACATATCTTTGGTTTTTGGTTCCAAATAGTTCTCTAAATTTTCCATCTATATGTTGTCTACTCACTCCTTTGTCTTCGCTGCAAACCTCTTCCACAAAAGTTCCCGATATGTGGTTACGTCTCCTTTTTCCATTTGTTACCTTGTGAAAGAACTTAGTATTGGCATCTCCCTCCTTGAGCTATGAACGTGACCACCAATAGTTTTCCTCCATATCACCGATACATTGGATTTCCTGTTAGCTCTTAGTAAGTTCTTCATATTCAGGACCCATAAGATCCCTTTCCTCCTTAATAATTCCTAGTTCTTGAATTTTCTCTCCTAGTAACTCTTTCCTTCTTCTCATCTAATCAAATTCCTCATTTGCCCAATCATTTAAGCATTTATGAAGCCTTCTGATCTTAAGAATCTAAATACTGGTGGCATCCCCCACCTCGATGTTGGTGTTCCACGAGTCTTCAATAATCTTATGGGTTTTATTGTTAAAAGTCCATGATTTTTCAAAGCGGAAAGACCGATGATGAAACTTGGGGCTAGTGCAACAGTCAAGGGCTAACAGAACATGATCCAAGGTGAACCACGCAGTGGATTTAACAACTGCTAAGGGGAAAGCATCCTCCCAATTGGTAGTCACCAAAATCCTATCAAGTTTTGCCATGATAGGGTTAGCTTACATGTTGGATCAAGTGAGCTTCTTATCTGTTGGTCAAATTTCCTTGAGTTTTAACTCGTCAATCGTTTGATTGAAGAGATTCATATCTTGTTAGCTTGCCCCTCTACCTCTATGTTCATTCTAGAATCTAGTTATATTAAAGTCTCCCCTATTACCTAGGGTCTCGTCCATCGACCTCTAATAGATTTTAACTCATCCCAAAGTTGCTCGCATTTTCTCAAATCATATGGACCATAAATAGATGAAACCATATGATTCCAGTTGTCACTTCTAAATCTAATTCTAACAGTCACCGAATAAACCCCGATAAATTTGTCGGCAATCTCAAAAATCTGCAGGTCCACCCCTATAGCAATCCCTCCCGACAAACCTATATTGCATTAAGATGCCAGTCGAATGACCTAAGAGATCTAATGCCCTGAACCTATTCATAACTAGGGTTCTTGATCCTAGTTTCTTGTAAAGTGCAAATGGAAGGATTTATCTTAGCTACGGTGTCATTAATCAGTATTTTTCTGTTCTTTGACGCATCCCTCTAACATTCCAAAGATGTATAACATATTACACACAAATAAAACCCCCGATCGCCTAGCCCCGAAACTAACCCCCCCCCCCCCCCCCCCCCCCCCGCGGCTATAAACAAAGTCTATTAGCCTCCCCTTTAAGAATATTTACCCATTCTATTTGTTCTGCTCTATTGGAACTCATGGCTAGGATGAAAAGACTCGCATAATAAAGAAGAGTGTGTGTTATCACACATAAAACTCGTAATAGATAAATTACCAACTGACATACCTCCACATGCCGACGTTGGTTCTTTGGATTTTGTTGCCGCCTTAATTAAGTCCTCACTTGGGCCATGTATTCCCCATTTGTCCATTTGCCTCCTACTTTTCCTTTGATAACCCGCCAACTCCCCCACACGTTGTTCCCATTCCTCATTGTTAATCTGAAATATTAGCACCTCCTTGAAATTAGACTAATGCAAAAATCATCTCTCCCCTACTATTCCCCTGCGACCATCTTTCATCTATAGTATATTCCCTAACTTCCCTATCATCTTCAACCTGTCTCGCTTCGAGACTCTTCTCTATATCACTGTGTGACTCTACCTCATTTACTACTTTGTTCTCCTCCACTCCTCTTTCCTCATCATCTTCAATTGAATTGTGGATGTATGATTCCATTGTTGGTTGACTACCAATATCATCTTGCTGACCCCTCTTAAGGTTCTGTCCCAACTCCAAACTCCCTCCATTGACATTGTTATTATTTTCCTTCAGACCATCAACCACTTCATTTCCCAGGCTCGGTCCAAACCCCTAAGCTTTATTCGAAATTTCCAATTCTACCTCCCTAATTTTCTCCTTGAATTTCGCTCTTGTCAATATCAGCAACTCCCTTCCTGCTTGCACAGCTGTTGCTCCCCCTCGAGCCCACCGCCCATGTGCTTCTTCAGTATCCCTGCACCTCGTACCTTGTACGTTATGCGCAGTCCACTACCCTGACCCATTCGAGCTGACCCCTCCTCCTGTCTTCGAGTTATGAGCCCCTCGTTCTCCCCTCCAACCCCCTCACGACACATCGTGATTTTTTTGGGGCCCACTCTGGCGCACATGTCCCCTATTTACGCTCAGATTTTTTAGTTTGAAATGAACAGCCGAGATTTCTCTGATTTCCAACTAATGGCTTAGAACTCATAATCTTATTGTCTTTTAATGGCGGTTCTGATGAAGGCCCCCCCCCCCCCCCCGATCCAATGACCCTTGGTCATCTTCCTCCTCTTGATTCTCCGACTCTCCCGATTCATTCTCTCTCGGGAGCTCCAAAAATAGACACTCCTTTCTCTCTGCAATAACCTTCACCTCGTACGCTGGTTCTTCGAATTCCACCTGAGTCGTTGACAGGATAGAAGTGAGGTCCTCAACTCCGATTCGTAGGTGGTCATACTCACGGTTGACTTTGCACCATAGTGTTCCTATCAATGTCTAATACGTCCCCGAAACCCCTAACCAAGTTTTGGAATCCCGATCTCACCCAACAGTGGAACAGGAAGTTGAATATTCTAATCCAAACCGACGGCAACAATCCTACTTTCAAAGCTCCTAAACTTCTAGACCATCGAACAAATGTGATGTAAAAATCCTCTCCTTCCAATCCTTGGAGTGGCAGCACCTCCTTCAACCTCTCTTCGTTATGACAGTGAACAAAGAAGTCGTCTTGAGTTATCCGCTTAACCATCCAAACCTAGTTTGGTGTAGGTTTTGTGTTAGTGTCCAAGAGCACCTAGATATCCTCGACTGAGGGATTGCCAGTATGCGCTTTAATCATAACACACAATTTGAAACACCGCTCAAACTCAGCCATATTGGGGGTCGGGGTTATAACAGCTTTGATGACCTTCCTTCCTCCGGTGATGCTCTCTTGTGTTTGGCTCATCTCGGACATTTTTGGACTCTCGGGTTTAGGCAGAGCATTGGATGAGGACCTCACCAGTGTGGCTAGCTTATCACAGTTCTTAAAAATATGCCTGAATTGCTTACATGCATAGCAAAACAATTCGTTGGTACATTCATGGATAGTGTAACCTTTTTTCGCACACTTATGGCACTGTAGGCCACGTTCCGACTTCACCAATTGCGATGAGCTGAAGGTAGGCTTCTTCTACGCCTTCCTCAACTTTTTGGGGAGTACTAAGACCCATTCTCCCTCCCCATCCTCTCTCCTTATGTTCTCCTCCCACTCCGGTAAGGTTCTTTTCCGCTGTTCGGGGTGGCCTCTATGGCTATCCCTTCCATTCTTGAAAGCTTCCACATACTACCTCTAATTAGTCTCCGTAAGCCTCATATCCTCTCTCCGGCTCCAGTGAGCGCCGCCTCAATCTCTCATCTCTGATCCTCTCTTCTTGGCTTCTACCAGTCTCTCTGGAGCAACCTATATGGACCGCTCGAGGCTCCCTCATCTCTGCCCGTCCCCTCACTCTAACGGGGACACCGGCATCGAACCTCTTTCTGCTCTTTATCACTGGTCGCTTCTCTGTCTCGAGCCATCTACCTCTCTTGGCCATGGGCACTCGAGTAGAAGACCGCTGGTTGCTCCTGGAAAGGTGGTAATGCTGGTCCATTGTTGATGTCTTACCTTGTGTTTTTATGGCATGTTTCTTGTGAGTTTCAAACACTTGCAATATCTTGAGAAACATATAGAACTGATTTTTATAAAAAATAATTCGTTGAAATGTAGTGTTGATTGCTTAATTGTTTGAACACAGAAAACATGGTGCATCGCCAAGCCTTCATCTAACAATGACACTCTGTCGGAAAACCTGAACTATGCTTGCTCTTTAATCGACTGCACAGTTCATCAGGAAGGGGGTAGCTGCTTTCAGCCAGACTGCCTTATCTCTCATGCCTCTCACGTGAAGAACCTGTAGTACCGATCGAGAGGCCCCAACGCCCCCACCGTCATAAACTGCAGCTTCAAAAACTCCGCACTCATCACGAAAACTGATCCAAGTTAGCTAATACCCAAATTTGTCGAGCTTTAAGACTAGGAAATATCATGTGATTAGGATTTGAACAAGAAATGCACATCGCTTTTTGTTATTCTTGCAGGTTATGGAAACTGCGCTTATGCTTAATGGGGAAGAACCGAAACCAGTGATGATCAACTGTTACTTTGGACCAATAAGAATGTAGCAGGCAAAAACAAATGCAATGAACTGATAATGCTGTGTTTGCAATTCAAGAACAAGAATGTGAAGTGATGGTTTGTTAATGAAATTCTATGGCTTCATGTCGACTATTATAATAAGATCCTCTTAAATAATTCCAAGTCATAGCAAAGGTCGAATATATGCATCTCATACAAATAAATGCAATGTGTATATAATTCAACACAACTTTCAAATAAAAGTGTTATTATCTCTAGACAATTGTAGACAGTATGATATACTATTCAGTACTTGATGTTTATGTTATCATTAGTTAGTTTTTTTTTTTTTTTTCACCCACACAAGAAAACAATGATGGAGAATTCAACAGTAGACATGCCCAAGTAGCCAGAGTGTAAAGCTGCTGAAAATGAATAATTGTTATTCCAAAGCTAAGATAATGGAAACTTGGCAGGTTATCATGTGATGTATCATGTCTCTAAGCACAAAACATTTCAATAAAAATAAAAATAAAATAAAATAAATTTAAAAAGATTGAACAAGAATGTTGGCAAGATGCCCATGATCATTCACCTTTTTTGGCTACTCACATGGATAGCGAAGCAAGTCTTAATTGCAGCTTGGCTTTTCTTTCTTACATTGAAATGAAATAGAAACTCTGTAATTTAATTTCTGAAAAGAAATCTCCCTTTCCTTCTAACCCACATCTCCATTAGTGGATAAAAGCCTGTTTTTGGTTAGATCTGGAATAGTTTTTAGTGTGCATACTCACATGCACAGCATTTTCCTTTTTCTCTTTGAATCTCTCAAAAACCAAACCCAATGATTTTTTTTCACACAAAACAGAATCATCATTCCCAAAATAAAGATATTGATGCAAGTTGGACTCGAACACAGGCCAAAGAAATTGGTAAGAAATTAGTGCAAGCAGGAATCGAACACAACCAGGACTCCAACACACACAACCAGGACTCCGACACGACCACTTGCTCATTAACAAACAGGCTTAACAGTAAGCCTTGCTGACATTCGCAAAATTACAATGGGATTCATGTTGGATGATTTCATTTACCATCATCTGTAGTACTTATGCAGTGTTGTACATTGAACTCAATTTTTGAACACATGCAGTCGCAATGTGTACCCTTCTCATCTTCACCTGCAAGAACTCACTCCATTGTTCAACTAGACTAGTTACTATCAACTTCAACTGCTACTGAAAGAAGACTTTCTATGTTAAAAGTATTAAAAACAGCCAAATGCTACCTTTGGGTTTTAAACAAACAAAACAGTTGATGAAGAGGGTAAAGCTAAAAAGACAAACATATATCAAAAAGCAATGCATATTATAGTATTAACCTAAGAAAAACCAGTTTTATTGTAAAATGATGCAGCATAAGGAATATGAATGATCATGCTTCTAAGAGCATCCACAATCGTTTGCTATATTTGCCAATTTGTCATATTTTGAGAAACGAGTTTGCCATATTTTGACAAAGTAGCTACAGTCATTTCTCATTTATGAGAAACCAATTTGCGATTCTCAAGTTATAAGAGGCGAGACAACATATTTCGTCCCAATTTTTTTTCAATTTTTTAATGGGATGAAACGAGACATGTTTTTCGTCTGACATTTTTTTTTTAATTGATTAGACGGTACATGTACCGTCTGAAAAAAAAAATTCAAAAAATCAAAAAAAAATGGTGAAACGAGACATGTTGTCTCGTCTCAAGCAATTTTTCTTGGGACGGGACAACATGTCCCGTCCAGCATAGGATTTTTCTTGGGACGGGACATGTCCCGTCCAGCATAGGTAGCAAGTTTTAACAAACTTTAATTAGGTTTAGTTAGGTTAACTGTGTCATTAATTCAGTTTTAGTTATTATTATATTATTTAATTTATTTAATTAACCTATTATAATATTTAATCACTAATTAATTAATTCTAAAAAAACAAAAACCAACCGGACGAAACAACATGTCTCGTCTTTCTCAAATTTTAGCAAAATTTTAGCAAACAACCACTGCAGACAAATACCCTATTTTCTATTACTGTAGCTGCCATTCTCTAAAAAATGAGAAACACCATTGTGGATGCTCTAATGCATTTGACTGATTATGAGAATTCACAGTTACACGCATGCACATATCTGTACAAATGAGACGGCATTCCAGGAAAAATAGCAGCAGTCTGATTTTGCCAATCTGTTCTCCAGTTTAAAAAGAAAGAAAATGCAAATGTAACCAAAGACACCTACAGAAACACTACGTCCTCAAATATACCTCCTTCAACCAATCTTCAGCTGTCAAATTGAAATCCTTTGAACTTGTTAGCAAAGAGAAAATGCCAGTTATTTATTGTCGAGATCAGAACTTGAGCTTTCCCTTAGAGATTCAATATCCATACTCGCTGTTTGGCTCCTCCTGTTTCTTCGATCCTATAGAACAGTGAAAGAAAAATGTTTTTAAAAAAAACCCAAATTATTATGATGCCAAAATGAAACCATAATTATAGGATTTCTTTTGAAAGAGTACTCTAATTTACTACTCCCTATTAGGTCCCCCGACATTTACTAGTATCTAGTAGGGTCTCTCAATTTAGAGATAGCGGTCAGAAAGACGACCTTTTGAGTAGATATTTATATCCAAAATTGGCTAGCTACAGTTAGAAACCAAGCAAAATATAAAACAATGAATTTTTGTTACTTAAGAGTTATATTGTCGAATTTCGATAATGAATGGAAACTTTAGGTCAAAGCAAAGAGTTTGAGAGTTGACAACCTCACGGAATGGGGTTTCTTCTGCTTCGAGCATTCTAACAACTTGACCCATCTTCGGCCTTTTCTCAGAGTCAGGATCAACACATCTGAGAGCCACCAGAAGGGCTCTTTTGAGAGCCCGAGTTGAGGGTTTCACATCAAGGTCCGGATCCACTACTTCCTCGGCTCTCCTGCTTCCCACCATCATTTTAAGCCATTCCACAAGGTTGGCCTGGGAGATGAAAGAAATAAATTTTCTGTAAATCTAAACAGATTTAATTCAATTAATTGGGGGGGGGGTGGAAATAATGGTGTAAGAGTAAGCACATTTGAGGAGGTAGAAGAAGTCTTGAATTACAAGGTGACTTAATCCATTTTCCAACCTAAGAATTATACTTACATAGAAGATACAGAGATTAAATTCTTACTTTTATGAGAGGCAATTATGTCTTGTTTTAGAAGATAGTTTTGTAGATCATAGGCTTTTTGGTGGGTAGTAGTTTTTATGGAACAGTATAAATTATTTCAACTTTTATCACTGTATATTGCAGTGCGACCCTTTTAAGAGTACTTGAAATATAAGGGCGAGCCTTGAGATATCTTTTGTTGCACTTCTAGAGTTTCCCCCCCATGATTTAAATGCACGAGGGAGACTAAGAAATATCCTTTTTCAGGGCACCTTGACGGGGGAAATCCAGATTCTACTGTTAAGTATACCCATCCATCAGGAAAAACCAGATAGTAAGTGGAAACATATTATGCAACCTTTAGAATGTTTCACATATTCAATACAAAATTATATCTTAATTTTAGGACGTATAATACAATTGCTGTCAACTAAAAATTTAATAGGACCTGTCTTTTTTTTCTAAATGAAGGGATTGCTTTCATTATTCTCTAATTAATTGAATGGATGGCACTTGTCATCTTTAACTTTAAAAAAAAAAGGAAGAAGAAAACAGAACTATAGGAGTTCATGGTAAGGGCAGTATCCAAACAACTAAAAAAGGAAATAGAATGGAAGTATTTACATGTATTTCAAATTCTCAAATAGTAAGAATGGGATAGCAATTGTAATTTTCAATTAACTCCTAGAATTGATTGATGTCCACAAAATTCCATTCAAATTTGCATGAAGTGCCTAAATTTAGAAAAATTACCTCATTGGCAGGCCGTCCATAATCCACCGGGTCCCTACCTGTAACTGCTTCCAATAGAAGCACTCCGAAACTGTAAACATCGCTCTTCTCATTTAACAGTCCAGTATTTGCATACTCAGGTGCCACGTATCTGAGACCAGACAGTTTTAATTGAAGGGGTCCTCTCCAAAATAAATTAAATGAAAGAGGAAAAATGGAAGGTGCGTTACATACCCAAATGTCCCCATTACTCTGGTAGTGACGTGGCTTTTCCCTGAGCCCAAGAGCTTCGCCAATCCAAAATCAGAAACCTTGCCATTGAAATCATCATCAATTAAGATGTTGCTTGACTTGATATCCCGGTGCACTACTTTTGGCTCAATTGCTTCGTGCAAATAAGCAAGCCTGCACGTGCCATATAATACGATACATCAGTTAAAATGATTATTTTCTAAAAGAAGGGGATTTTCTCTTCTACAAAAATTAAAAACAAGTCTTACGCTTTTGCAGTGCCTAGAATGATTTTCATGCGGGATTCCCAAGTAAGAACACCATGTTGATGCATCGCTCCATGAAGCCATTGTTCCAAGTTCCCATTGTTAACATACTCGTACACAAGCATCCTTATTAAAAAAATCAATCGGTATTTGAAATTGAATCAATAATGCTTAAAAGCCTAAAACAAATTTCAAATATGCAAGGAATCATACTAATTTTGTTTCACAGAGTGAAAGGTTCTAAATATTGGATGCCAGCACAGTGTCATCCAAAGAAACTGGCTGATATCGGGAACATGTCATAAAAGCCCCCATCATATATCATATGAAAAAATCTGTCCTAACTCTGATTTATCGTTCATACTATTTTTGTCTCACATAGACTAAAAAGCTCTAAATGTTGGATGCCAGCACTGCCTTGTCCAAAGAAACAGGCTGATATCATCAACATGTTATAAAAGTCCCCCGTCATATATCATATGAAAATATATGTTCTAACTGTGATTTAGACAACTTTTTCATTCATCGCACATCGTTATATAGTCTAACACAAACAATCGATTTCCAAATGCACAAAAGAACACAAACATTGCTAACTTAAAACCAATTCAGAATCACTTTCATAATAATCTAGCGCTACAAATAATAAATAGCACGATACAGCAGAAAATTAACAAGTCAAAAATCAAGAAAACCATTTCCAATTCGACAAATAATCAAATGCTCCCAAATATATACCAACACTACAAAAAAATGAATTTATTCATCACCTCAATGTCAGTTGCCCTCCACTACATATCAGCTGAAAACTGAATAGGTCGGACACCATTCTTAATACTGAGATCACAACCAGCTTAATGTGGAAGTGCATTTACAAGATGTGATGGTACCTTCCTCCCTTCTTTTTCATATTTTGAGTACAACATAATAAAGTTTACCAAATCAACTCTGTAGTTTTAACAAATTTTCATTACAATAAAGAACCGTACTTATGAAGTAATTTGATTTAATCTAAGAAGCATAGATACGGACATGCCAACGCGGATGCAACGGCACAACACACCGGCATGTGGAAATTTTAGAAAAACTACACTAAAATAGCAAGTGTTGTGTTGGATTTGTGTGTCCGATATGACACGGCTACCAAATAGAAGTCTTCATGCTTAATAGGATTTAACATTTTTTGCTGATGCATTTATTTTTAATTGCCACTAGTTGCATGAACACATCAAAGAAGGTTCTAGATGTAATATTGCATTGATAATTCATCCAAAATATGAAAATCATTCAGGCACTTAGTTGTTACATTGAAATGCATGGTGGTTACCATCCTTTAAAAATATTGAAAGGATTTCCACGTCTTGTATTAAATGTAGAAGTTCAAGTTTGTTTTTAAGAGACTAAGTGTTGACAAGTTTGTTGACAAATTCGACTACAATAAAACATACATGAAATTCTAAGTAACGGTCCTCTGACATAGTAAAAATACAATGTATAGTTATTCATTTTAGCTTTTAAAAATGTGTTTGTTTTCATTGTAAGTTACAACGAGCTGATATGTAGATATGGTTTCCTATTTAACATTTAACTTTTAAAAGATCAAATCAACATATTCTTTTGTTAAGTTCCCTGTAAACTGACTAAAGGAAGAAGAGGAAAGAAGAAACACTCTGCATCGTTGATTCGTTGTCTAGGGAGAACATCAGAGATTTCACTTTGACCAGCTAAATTTAATCTAGATATGTCAGTGACAAAACTAGAAACTAGTTAATAATCTACATTCCTTTCTGGTTCCTCGGTTCCTTCACATTCTTGTTTTCTACACAACTACGGATATCTTACCTTATTCTCATGTATGCTGCTTTGGCAATTTAATCTGTTCATTGGTTGGTAGTTCAGTTGATTTCAATTACTGTAACCAAATGAACACTATCAACACTACTGGAATACTATGAGAAAAAGGTTACAAGTAGAAGCTGCAGTTCAATTTCATCATTCATCTGGCTTTTCACAATGGAAAAGTGTTGAAAACTTGCTAAACACTACGCGATATCATAAACACCGCGATTCAATTGATAATAAGGGTGGAAATTAATCAGTGATTAAACAAGCAAAATGAAGTATTCACCTATGAATTCCTTCTACACAGTAACCTAAAAGCCGCACCAAATTCTTATGCCGAACATGACCAATAGCCTCTACTTCCACTCTGAATTCCTTCTCTGCCTGCCCCCTGCAAGATTTCATTCGTATTGTTCAATAACATTCAGTAATAACACTAAAATGAAACTAAGGAAAAACTTACATATTGTTTAGGAGTTTTTTAACTGCAACCTCTGTACCATTGATCAACCGTCCCTTATAAACAACTCCATACCCTCCCTCTCCAATGACATTCTCCTTACAGAAGCGGTTTGTGGCATATTCCAGATCCCTAAGAGTGAACCAGTGGCCCCACCCCAGATGAGAAAATTCTGGAAGACCAACCAAAGGAGATGCAGACACTAGCATATGAGGAGAATACGGCCTCCTCGCATGACCTGAGCTGCCATCATCACCTGAATGTGAGCTCCCAGCCCTCTCAACATGGTAGGCTGAGCTACACTGACTCAGGTTGTCGGCATCACTTGATTTGCTCATCGCTAATTGTGCCAGTGTCTTCCTAGAATCCTTATCACTAAAATTATCATGAAGGTAAGGGCCTTCTCTCTCATGGAAGCTCTGAGCTAATGTATTGCTGGGGGCTCTATCAATGGTGATTTCTTTTGAAACATCAGGGATTTGTGAGAGTGGGAACTTCTCATGGGCCCGCCTTGTTTTCTTTCGGAATGTGGCCCATATGCATAATATAGAGAGGAAGAAGGCAAGCAATACAAATACACAGATGCAAATTAAAACCCAGAGGTCGAGGTTGAAAAGTGGTGTTTTCCGGGATAACTGAGCCCTCAGAGTATCTTCAGATGACATGTCTTTTCCAAGTTTAAGAACAGAAACTATTATTAGTCATCCAATTACGAGTTGGTGTGATTGCATTCTCTCACAAGGTTGTATTCGGACTATTAACTACATAATTAGAATAAAGTTAACAAGAAATCATTGATGAAATCAAATGGCAATCTGAGTTCAACCCAGAAAACATCTCATGAAGAACATGCCCAAATTAAATCACACCCTGTTTTAGGGTTCCAAATAAAGCAGCCCAAATGAATGGAGACAACAGTGATTAATTCTATCACAAGTAATCTGAACTAAAATTGAAAGGAATTTCAGGCTCTCAGTAACAATTAATAAAACATCTCATGAAGAAAATGCCAAATTAAATTAACAGTGTTTTACGGTTCCAAATAAAGCAGGCCAAATGAATAGAAACAACAGTGACTAATTCTATCACAATAAGTAAATCTGCACTAAAAATGAAAGGAATTTCAGACTCTCAGCTACAATTAATAAGCATGGCAATGGATAATCATCGCAGTATAGAAGTGAAGCACCCTCAACAACTTAAAACCCAGACCATTTTAAAGCCTTCAACTTACCCTTTATCTATTTGGCTTGAGTGACTTAAACCAATGACAAACAACTTAAAAATAAATCAAATTTTGTCTTTTAACTTAGAGATAGAAACAGAAGAAAGCACATACAAATCCTCCCTTTCCAATGTTTCAATGCAAAAATGTATATTTTCAAAACAAACAAACAAAAAAACTATCAATTCCAAACAGTGAATTTGATTTCAATAATACAAATCTGATGCCAATGAACAAAACCCAATACAACTCTCAAACAAAAGGTGAAAACAAAGGGAAAAGATACCTCTTCGATGCTATCACTTCTTCACTAAAATGGACCAAAGATTGAATCTTTGCTCCTCTCCCAAACACCCAACTGCAATGAGGTTGATGCCCAAGTAGTCAGATTTCCCAAATGTGGGCCCCACAACGCAAATGCTTTTCAGAACTGTTACAGATTGTAGAAACCAAACAAAACCCACAAAGGGCAGGTTCAGAACCAAGCCAAGAAAAAAAATTAAAAGAGGGTATTATCCCTCTTTCCCTTAATATCTGGGACTTGGGTTTGAGAAGAAACGATGGCTTGGTGAAACGGTTGGTGGGGTTCTCTCTCTCTCAAGTGCCATTGAAGAGAGAGAAAGAAAGAGGCAAGCTTTGTTTATAATGGAGGAAAGCCCGAGATGGAAGAGGAAGAAGAAAAGAGAGTGAGAGCAGTCAAGGAAAACCAAAAGAGCATCATAGTTGGAATTTTTTTTGTACTTTTTATCAAAACTAGTGTTATCCTGTGCAATTCGTCAGACTAAAATAATTTTAAAAAACTTGTAAAATTATATGAAACTTATAAATTTAAAAATATTGCTTAACTATTTCATTAACAATATAATTAAAAGGTGACAAATCTATATATAATGAGTCAGATTTCATACTTTCAAACAAACCAACATCATTCTATATTTTTATTCAATTGAAAGGAAATTAAAAAAACTATCAAAAAATTACCGAAGTTGGGTTGTGATTCTTCTCGGACTCCTTGATGTACTTCGTTATCTCCTTCTCGCATGCGTGCTTCTTAACTACTTTCCCTCTCAAATTAAATATAATCAACATCAGAAACACATGGAGGGGACAATAGTTGATAATTAGCTATATAAAAAAATGACAAATATATAGATTAACATATTCACATTTTGAAATCAATATCGTTCTATATTTTCTATTCAATTAAAAGAAAACCCCAAAATTCTCGATGTGTGTAACTCTCCAACAATTTGAGCACAAAGACATAAGTAAACCCTAGATCCATAAATTTAGAGATGTCAAGAAAAATGTATTTTCAAAAATCACTTACAATCTTGTCAGATTCCTCCATTCTAATGCTTGCTTGCAAATACTCATAATGTCTACGAAGTTCCTCAATATTTTTTCTCCAACTGTTCTATATTACTCCTTAGTTGTGCCTCTACAAAATGATCATACCATAAAATACTACAATTTCTCAAAACTTTTCAAACAAAAAAAAAAGATGTAGAAAAGATACTACTATCTGCATGTTGTTTTCCTTGTAATTCCAGCATATGTCGAAGCTTCTATTCCAACATATTTCGAAATTGTTCCTGATATGGCTAAAAATGGGGTTAAATCGGAACCGTCCAAGTTGAGTACGAATCTTGAGACGTGGGGGTAAGATGGCAATTCCGCCCACAAGAGGGTCCGAAATATGTGTTGGGTCTTCTCCCCAAGAACCCAGTAACCCACGAACGGACCCACCAATGAGAGGGTGCGGGTTTTAACCCGCTACACACCTCACCCAACAAGATAAAATCAGGGTCCCTGACCAATCTTGATCAACGGTCCTGATGAACGTCAATCTTTTCACTGGGATTTGGGGATTAAATTCCTTATCTGATTACCAGAATATACCTTATCAGATTACATTCCTAATCTGTTTACAAGGAGATTATTCTATATCAGGTCACGCGGATTACATCCCTAAATTGTTCTCTAAGACGCCTATAAATACCCCCCATCCATCTCCATTAAGAGGTAATCAATCTTTGACCAGTTTTTGCGCTCTTTCATAATCTACCAGATTACTGACTTGAGCGTCGGAGGGTGCGTCGCCGGGAACAACCCCGGTGTCTCGCACTTTTTGCAGGTGCACGGCGGGAGCAACGATCGACGCCCCAAGGAACAGGTGTACAGGTTACTATTCAGTTTCCCTAAGAATCCACAAGTTCTATCTGTTTGCCCCCGAACATGGCCGAAGCACCACACTTGGAAAAATTTTCATCTCTTAAAACAAGAGGGGACAGTTCGGCAAAAGAAAGTGCGTAACACAAAAAAACTTCCGAACATCGACACTTGCAGAAATTTTCCTTTCATTAAACGTCAAAAAAAGCGGTGGCCAGTCCGCTATTAGGCATTACAAAGTTCGAAAGGAAAAACAAAAAAAAAAAAAAAAACAAAAAAAACAAAATCAAAAACAACAAAACAAAAGGCGGATTCAGTGCCCGACCTCTTTCCCCGGGCGACGAGGCGGAGTAGGCGTCGACTTCGCCGAAGGAGACGCCGCCGCCAACGGAGTGGTCGTGGTGCTCGGGACTTCGCCAGTAACCCCGGCATCGGCATCAGCGTCGCCCTCCTCCTCCTCCTCTTCCCCTTCGGACTCGGGGTCGAAGCCCTCGACGTGTTCGGGGAAGAGTCGCCATCCCGAGACGTCCACCCCAGGGTATGCTTCTCGCACCCGGTCGAGGGCAGTGGTGAAGGCCTTCGCCATGTTCTGCGCGAGGTACCCCTGGGCCTTCTTCAGGGTGGCGTCCTCTGCCTCCTTCACGGCTGCCGCCTGCTTCGCCTCGGCCTCGACCAATTGGTTGGCCGACCCCTCCTTCTCCCGAAGAAGCTCGTCCTCCAGCCTCTTCACTTCGGCCTCGAGGTGCTGGATCCTCGCAGACCGACCTTCATGCTCGACTCGGAGCTTGTCGAGCTGGTTCGACATCCGAGCCTTCTCGTTCCGAGCCTGGTCGGACTCTTGCTTCAGCTCCTTCTCGAGGGCGGTCAGCCTCTCGGTGAGGTGACCGAAATGGACGACGATCTACAAAGGAAAGAAGAACTCAGAGAGTTAGAAAAAATTTTGTGATTCAAAGGGATGAAACGAACGAAGGGAACTCGGAACTTACCGATACCGCCGAACGAGCGATCTCAATCACGTCGTCGCCTTCCCTCCCCGCGTCCATGGCGGCACGGTCCTTCGGGGTGGCGAGATGCTTGACGGCCTGCATGCTCGCCAACGAGTTCCCGAGGAACCCATCGTGCCTCCGGACCTGCCAGTCCGGAATGTGGATCCGCTTGTGCTCCTCCGTCAGGAGCTCCTCGCCTGCTACGGTCAGTGGCGGGGTCGGCATGGCGAGCGCGGCGGCAATGGGGAAATCCCCCACAGGTGCAGGAGCCGAAGGCCCCGCCACGGCGACGACCGGGTCGTCAGCAACCTCCACCACCTGGTCGGGGGCCGCAATCCTCGGCAACTTCGAGGTCGAGGGCAGCTTCGACGCAACCCTCTTGCTCTTCTTCGGCGCCTTACTGGCGAGCCCCGCCCTGAGCGCCAACACCGCCTCGTAGTCCATGGATTCTGCATCAAAAGCAAAAAATGATTAGCACAAAAGAAAAACAAGGCAGCAAGTACGGAAAAAAGAACTTGACGAGAGCCGCGTACTAGGATCTACGCGGTAGAGCCCTCCCCTGTAGAGAACGTCCTCCGTCAAATCCTTCCAATCATACTTCGGCCGGTCAAGGAGGGTCCGGACCGCCTCTTCTTCTTCTACTGTAAGCCTCGGCAGCGCCGTCGCCCTCTTGGGCACCCCTTCTGCCCAATTAGTGGGGATCGGCCATGCTTCTCGACTCTGCACGACGACCCACTTCTCTCGCCAGTGCTTGATAGAGTCGGGGCAGACGACGAGCCTGCCGCCGTGCCTCAGAGTCAGATAATACCGGTACTCCGACTTGTTCCCTTGGTGGAGCCGGTATATCGTCCGAAGCACGTTCAGCTGCGGCTCGATCCCTGCGGCCTGGCAGTGGAGAACGAAGCCATTAATCACTCGCCACGCGTTCGGCATGAGCTGAATGGGGCAGACCCCGTACCAGCTCACCACGGTAACAGCGAACGCGTGGAGAGGCAGCCGAGCACCGGCGATAAAGGCATCGACCGGCCAGCAACACATGGTCACCGGCAGCGGCGAATTAGCCCTAACCCCGGGGCCCGGCAGCATGATTTCGTACTCCTCCGGGATGAAAAAAGAGTCCCGGATCGCCGCCAGTTCCTCCTCGCGCAGGATCGACGTCGCGTCGTCCGCCTCCGTCGTCTCCCTCACCTCGTTCTCCTCGAAGGACCTCTCCCTCCCATGGATGATTCGCTCGGCCTGGTCCTTCGGGAGCTCCCTGACCCTGTGCAGCCCCGTCAGCGGACCTGGCAGCTGTCCGAACTCCCCCATCCTCTTCGGATCCTCGACGATGGAATCCTTGCCGAACACCTTCCCCTTAGTTGGATTCGGAGTCGAGGCCTCGACGCCTTCAAGGGAGGGCTCGGACCAAGAGACTTCATCTGAGACAGAAGCTACAGACATAATTTATAAATTACCTTGAAAAGAGAGAGCTGCCGAAAAACTTCGCCTGAGTCAAACACCGGTCACCGGAAAAATCGCCTGAGACACAAGAGAACGCCTGAGCAAACGAGAGGAGAAATGAGAAATGAGAGGGGGGGGAGGATTTATAGAAGAGGGGCACACCCCACGAGGCTAATGGGCCCGTACGACCGGCCCATCTAAACCAAGCGGCGGAACGATCCCAATCGTCACCTCGATAACTGCAACGAATCATGAGTTGCATTTAATGCGCATCCCATCTAACAGAACCCCAAAGGTCACTGCAATTAATGAACGTCCCATCTGTCAGGGTTGTCAGAGTTGTCAGAGTTGTCAGAGGTGTCAGGGATTCAAATGGCGCACAGAAAAGACAAGCCCCCAAAAACGACAAGTCTGGGAGCTCGGCACTCACTGCCGAGCGTTCGTGACACCGACCCTGTTATGGGGAAAATGTCAGGTTCGGCACTCACTGCCGAGCGTTCGTGACACCGACCCTGTTATGGGGAAAATGTCAGGCTCGGCGCTCACTGCCGAGCGTTCGTGACACCGGCCCTGTTATGGGGAAAATGTCAGGCTCGGCACTCACTGCCGAGCGTTCGTGACACCGACCCTGTTATGGGGAAAATGTCAGGTTCGGCACTCACCACCGAGCGTTCGTGACACCGACCCTGTTATGGGGAAAATGTCAGGCTCGGCACTCACTGCCGAGCGTTCGTGACACCGACCCTGTTATGGAGAAAATGTCAGGTTCGGCACTCACTGCCGAGCGTTCGTGACACCGACCCTGTTATGGGGAAAATGTCAGGCTCGGCGCTCACTGCCGAGCGTTCGTGACACCGGCCCTGTTATGGGGAAAATGTCAGGCTCGGCACTCACTGCCGAGCGTTCGTGACACCGACCCTGTTATGGGGAAAATGTCAGGCTCGGCGCTCACTGCCGAGCGTTCGTGACACCGACCCTGTTATGGGGAAAATGTCAGGTTCGGCACTCACTGCCGAGCATTCGTGACACCGACCCTGTTATGAGGAAAATGTCAGGCTCGGCGCTCACTGCCGAGCGTTCGTGACACCGACCCTATTATGGGGAAAATGTCAGGCTCGGCACTCACTGCCGAGCGTTCGTGACACCGACCCTGTTATGGAGAAAATGTCAGGCTCGGCACTCACTGCCGAGCGTTCGTGACACCGACCCTGTTATGGGGAAAATGTCAAGCTCGGCACTCCTGCCGAGCGTTCGTGACACCGACCCTGTTATGGGAAAAATGTCAGGCTCGGCACTCCTGCCGAGCGTTCGTGACACCGACCCCGTTATGGGGGAAAAAGGCCAGGTTCGGCACTCGCTGCCTAGCGTTCGTGACACCGACCTCGTTACAGGGTAAGGAACGAGGTCGGCAGATCGCCAGACCCGCTCCTAGCGCTCGCAGCTATGCCGAACTCGCCTTCCTCCCCGGGAAAGCTTGCCGAACCACATATGGACCTCGGCCTCCTAGTCGCCGAGCCCTGGGAAGAGTCTAAGGCGCGATACAAACGCGTGAGGCCCCCGAACGACGAATTGACGCTTTGCCAGGGTCAGAAGGATATCCTTACGAAAATGCCACACGACCGTCAGAACCCATGAGCAACTCGGAGCTCGATCCACTTGGCAAGTCACCTCGCTCCCTCATCCGGACTCACAACTCTCCACTTGAACTCCGATATAACTCCGCTAGCCATTAAAACAGTCAAACTACTCCTCAAAGGCTGATCAAGCTCAGTCTTTAGGAGTGGGGGGCTCGTGATATGGCTAAAAGTGGGGTTAAATCGGAACCGTCCAAGTTGAGTACGAATCTTGAGACGTGGGGGTAAGATGGCAATTCCGCCCACAAGAGGGTCCGAAATAGGTGTTGGGTCTTCTCCCCAAGAACCCAGTAACCCACGAACGGACCCACCAATGAGAGGGTGCGGGTTTTAACCCGCTACACACCTCACCCAACAAGATAAAATCAGGGTCCCTGACCAATCTTGATCAACGGTCCTGATGAACGTCAATCTTTTCACTGGGATTTGGGGATTAAATTCCTTATCTGATTACCAGAATATACCTTATCAGATTACATTCCTAATCTGTTTACAAGGAGATTATTCTATATCAGGTCACGCGGATTACATCCCTAAATTGTTCTCTAAGACGCCTATAAATACCCCCCATCCATCTCCATTAAGAGGTAATCAATCTTTGACCAGTTTTTGCGCTCTTTCATAATCTGCCAGATTACTGACTTGAGCGTCGGAGGGTGCGTCGCCGGGAACAACTCCGGTGTCTCGCACTTTTTGCAGGTGCACGGCGGGAGCAACGATCGACGCCCCAAGGAACAGGTGTACAGGTTACTATTCAGTTTCCCTAAGAATCCACAAGTTCTATCTGTTTGCCCCCACACCAAATTCAGCGGCAACAGTTCCTTATCTGGAATCTCGGCGGATACTAATCTATCAATATCTTCAATATTGGTAATCTTGTCTTCACTTCGAACAGTAATCAAGATATGAGCATGAGGAAGCCCTCTTTTCTGAAATTCAATTATATGTAGATCTGTTTTTTTTTTTTTTTAATCTTAAAAAATGCTCATTTCAAATATAAGTCAAGGTTAAAAAAATATTCATAATGGAAACTTTGATCCATGTACATTTTTTACAGATTAGAAAACTACAAAAGTTTAATCTGCTTGATCAGATAATTCCCTATGACCTGATTTATTCCTCCCGAAGCATAATTTGATAGGAATAATCATCCTTAGGTGCTTCTTACGTAACTTATCTAAACCATGTTATTCACTTGGGCATATCACGAATGACCTTCAACATTCTTTCTCAGCAAAACAGAATACATCTTAGGATTGGGCATTATGAACATTTTTTTAGGTAAAACATAACCCATCATACCCATCTCCCCAAAACAAAATATATTCTATTCATGTTACAGACATTACCATTTTCAGCCACACAAACTCGTAATGGGTGCATTACATGTTCTATTTACATAAAGATAAACAACTTATGTCCAATGGGCATTTCGACAAACAGTTGGTTGGCATCATGAACCATGGAGACCGTAACAAAGATATAATTCATGGTTTTCTTTTCTAATTTATAATTAACCCATTATAAATAAGAAATTTGTAATTTCTTGATAAAAAGGGAAAATTTTTACCTGAGATTGAGAGAAGAGGGAGCTCCATAAGTTCGAGCGATCGAAATCCACACACTACAGACATATACTATATATAAGGGTTTTTCCTACATGGGTAGCGATGGGTGGCGATGGGGGATAGCGACGGGCAGCGATGGCGAGGGCAGCGATAGGTGGTGATGGACGACTGCGACAGAGGAGATTTTTGGTGGGTTTTGGGGTACGGAGGGTTAGGGTTGGAGGGTTTGGGGGAGATGTGGTAGAAGAAAGATTTTTTTTGTGTGTGTGTTTTTTAAGAGATGTGAGCTGCACGTGTTAATTCATACTTTTGTTCTCCTTTCTCTATTCAAAATAGAGAAAGGATAGATGGAGTAAGTCTATTAGCTTAAGATATATAATTAGTGGTAGGATAAACGTAAGATAACCCTAATGAGTTTGCAAATTTGGCAGTTCACCATACTTTTTTTGTAGAAAACTCTACTAAAGTTATTTCTTTTTTTTTGAATTTTGGAATACTCCGCGATTAGAAAATCCAACAAACGGCAACCAAAAATTGCGAAACGTTGAGAGCCAAACACAAACTAATCCAACTTGTAAAAGTGAGTTTTGACTCACAATTTGCGAGATACGGACATATATCACTTTACTTTATTTTTGCATGTTTCTCGCAAACCGTGAGTCAAACTCACTTCCACCAGTTGAGGTAGCTTGTATTTGGTGAATCCTACCTACTCGCAAAGTTTCGTAATTTTTTGTTACGTATGTCAAACTTTTGGGGGTTTTCTAAATGCGGAGTATGCCAAAATGCCAAAAAACTAACTTCAATAGGGTTTTCTGTCAAAATAATAATAACAAGTATGGTTAACTGACAATGTGTAAACTTTCAGTAGCGCCTTAGAAATGTACATCAAAATAAATACTATTTTTTGGTATTTTTTAGATATTAGTCCCTGCTAAAACATGTATTTCTAAATTAGTCCTTATTTTCATATTATTTGTTATTAGATTCCTTCATTAATCTAGGGTTTTTAACACGTAAACGCATAAAAAATAAACTAATATCATATATATCCCTCACAAATGAATATTATCACATTTGCCACTAACAATCTGAGATCTATCTCAAGTTGACACTCAGTTAGAATTCTGTCAGTGATTGTAGTGTTTCTTTGTATCAGATTTGATTATAGGGTGCTGGTGCACGGATGCTTTTCAGTTTCGACCATTGGCTGCAAAATTTTCTCTTACTGTTTCCTTATCTTCTTCTCTAGCAATTACCGATTTCTATCGATAACCCAACTCCACTATATTCCTGTCGCCCAACCACCACCTTCGGCCGAACCCACCTCCACAAAAAAATCCAAACCTCCCAGTCACATCAACTACTTCATCCCTAAACCTCAAATCTCAATCTCAATCTAAATTACAATTCCAACTATCTTCTAAACTAAGGGATATATATATATATGGTTAATGCTTACACTGTTAAGGGCAAAATATGATAATATTCATTTGTGAGGGGTATATATGACATTAGCTTATTTGTTAGAGGTACACGTGTTAAAAACCCATTAATCTAACTAGTAATATACACGTGCAATGCACATATTAATTTTTAAAAAAATTAAAGTAAAAACTCTGATTTACATGTGCGATGCATTTCTTGATAAATATGAGTATATATTTTTAAAAGTAAATGTGAAGACTATAATGGGAGAGTTGGAGTTGCACGTGTGTAAATCTACCTACATGCCGTAAGTAGGTAGATTTACAACTCCAACTCTTCCATTATAATAGTTATTATATATTATATTATAGATAGATAGATAGATAGATAGATAGATAGATAGATAGATAATAATTTACACGTGTGATGCAAATTTTATATATTAAAAAAAATAAAGTAAAAAAATCTGACGTAGTGAGGACTCGAATTGAGACCTCCTTTATAATAGTTATACACGTGCAATGCACGCGTTGGTAGATTTACAAATGACACTAAGGCCTTCTCCCATTATAATATTAGAGATAAATAAGAAATTGGGCAATGCTACATCTACTACCTATTTTACAACCTCCACTTTTTACACCATAATGTGGCACTCATCTGATGCAGGTGTCTACTATACACTGTAGTAGACATCTCCACTAGATGAGTATCACATTAAGGTGTAAGGAGTGGAGCTGTAGGAGAGGTTGTAGGTATAGATTTATCCTATGAAATTAGTCTCTGCGATAGATTAACCATATATTTCTCTCTAATCGTTGTCATACTTAACATAAAATTTTTCGTTTTCGTAACATTCTTTTAATCTTACCTTCTTATAACCAACAACTAGTTTAGACTAACACTCCTATTATTAATGGATTTATCTTTCAAAAATTTCACTAACTCCGTTGTTTTTCTTCCTCAAACTAGCTGCCTCAAATTTACTAGTGTAATCTCTCACCAATGCAATATGAGGATAAGTTAATGTTTTGTCATACCTCGTTAGCATATTAGTTATGATTAAGTTGAATTAAGGGACCTATTTAGTTTGACGGAATTCAGTTAAGGGGTCTAATAGCAAATAATGTGAAAAATGAGACTAATTTAAAAAAATATGTTTCAAAATGATAAATCTATACCTACAACATCTTCTACAACCTCCACTCTTCAGTGGTGCTCATCTAGTGGATATAGTAGACACATCAACTAGATGAGTACCACATTAGGGTGTAAGGAGTGAAAATTGTAAAATAAGTATTATGTATATCATTGCCCTTTCAAAAGAGCTTAATATCTAAAAAAACCCCCTATTTTTTTGGTAATTAGGATTAAAGTTAATTTATATAAAAATTAATTTAGTAAAATTAAGATGGATCATAGGGGCACCCAATGGACTAGGGGTGGCATTCGGTCCTCCTGGGTCGGGCCGGGCTGAAGCCCGGCGGGTTTGACCCGGTCCCGGGCTAAGGTGGGCCGGGCCGGACCGGGCCGAACCGAACTTTTGCTGGGATATTGAGGCCCGGCCCCTAGCTCGGGGTCGGGCCGGTTCGGGATTATTTTCATTTTAATTTTTTTTTTCAATTTTTTTTTAAAACTTTTTAAAATTTGTTCACAATTGTTAAAATCATATAGATAAAAAGAGATATTCAAAAATTATATTTATGAATTACAAAGTTTAATATGTAATCAAATAATTGAGTAAAATTTCTTTTCATTCAAATAACTTCAAATTACAATACGAGGTAAACATTTGTATTTAAAGATCGAGATGAACTCTATTTAGATTGAAGAGAAGGCAGTGGACTATTATCGTGCACTTCTACTTAACCTAAATATAGAATCTCATCCCCTAAATTTTTCCAATTATTTACAATACATTATACAAATTACAATCTACTAGATGTTCACTCGTCGCTACTTGTTGATCTGTTTTGTGCTTCTTGTAAATCTTGAGTCTTCTCTTCCGCTTTCATCCAATCTTCGGCGCATACCAACATCTCCAAATTCTTTGACGTCAAGCGATTCCTGTGCGGACTCATAATCCTGCCACCAAGAGAAAAAACACTATTCGATGCAACAGTTGACACCGGTACAGTTAGCGAATCTTTAGCCATGCGAGAAAAAATACTAAAAATATTTTCATTAGTTTTCCAAAAAGAAAATACATCTACTACATCTTCAATGGGAGGCTATGCATTATACCAATTCAACTCATTTGGTGAATTGATTCTTTGTTTTTTGATTTTATGAATTTAAAACACCACTAGTGGCAAACCCTTTCCTTTTGATAACATAGAAGAAGAATAAGAACTAAAATTTTGTGTTTGTGTAGTGTTAGATGAATAAATTCTATCGTAACTATCATATAAACTAGTCAAAACATTCTCAATTTTTGTAGTGAAAACAGCATGTTTAAAATCATCTATTTCTTCGTATGGGGAATAAGTATAAAAAATCTCAATTAAGTTTTTTGTGCCATCTAACTTAAGTATGAGATTCATTACACTAGAAACAAAATATAACATAGGAAGAGGATGAAAATATTTTAAAAATTCAATAGAAGCGGCATAAACCATTTCTCCAATGAAAGTGTCATTTACCAAATCTTTAATTGTTATCATCATAGTGACAATTGCAAGTAAAATACCACTAGATGTAGATGTATATGTTTTTAAAAATTGTAAAGTAGCATCATTAAAAGGTTCTAAAAATTTGTACAAACTATCTGCAAAAAATCAAAAATCATCATCTAACATACAATCTTGCATACCCATTGCAATACAAAATTCTTTAAGATTAAAACGATAGTGAAGAACAACACTTAATAAATCAAAAGTAGAATTCCAATAATGTCTAACATCTTTAGGAAAATGTTTAAATACAATACCCCTAAGTTGACACCAATCATGAAAAACTTGATATATTGGACCACTCAACATAATAAAATGAACATAATTTCTCATCGCCTCTATTTTATCGTGTCTATATTTAAGTGCATCTTATACATAAAGATTTAAAATATGATAAGCACACTTAACATGAAAAATTTCCGGTTCTAAAGGATTAAGTATAATTAGCAAACTAGCAATTGCCTTAGTATTATTAGAGTCGTTATCAAAACCAATAGCAAAAACTTTATCAAAAATACCAAAATTGTTACATACTTCCATGATGCGTGTGGCAATTATTTCACCCTTATGTGGGTACCTAACGAATCCGAATGAAATTATCTTCTTTTGAAGCAGCCAATCAGAATCTATCCTATGACATGTTACACACATCTTTGGTACGTCATTCACTCCTATCCACCCATTCGATGTCAAAGAAACTCTAGTGTTTAGTGACGTAAGTGTTGTTACTAAAAAAACCTTAGCCTCGTTGTAAACTAATTTACAATCACCCTTTACTACATTCGTAGGATTTTTTTTTTATAATGGGGTTTAATGTGGTTTGTGCAAAGGTCTCTACATTCCTACTTTCACCAAAAGAATAAGCTAATTCATCTCAAATTACTAACTTAGTCATTTCTCTACGAACGATATCGTGATCGTAGTTATGACTATCTATTTGGTCAGCCTTAGTGTGTATTTTTTGTTGTGTGAGTTTGTCTTTAGAAAATTCGGGTTGACATTTACTTAAGTGTCGTTGAAGTATACCCGTTCCCGATCCTAGTTTAAATTTATAGGGTGTTTGACACTTCTTACAAATTTGTAATCCTACATTCTTATCATTTTTTGAAGGGACATAGTCAAAATATTTGTGTACTTCGGATGTATTCCCTCTTGTTTTACGGGATTGAGATGGATCCTGTTTCAATGGTTGTGGTTCTATGTCTTCTATATATACTTGATCCGTGTGTGTTTCATGACAATTGGGAATACTATCATAATAGTAACATGTTTCTTCACTATCAACATATGGAAGGAATGGAAGAACGCGACAACTACTAGTGGACTCTTGGCTACTATGTCTACCACGTGATCAGTTAGATCTAAACGTGTATATTATAAAAATTTTAGTGTATGTTCTAAAAAATATTTCTAATTTATGTTTTAAAAATTAATTGTAGTGTATGTTTTAAAATTTTAATTCTACAAAATAAGTAAAGATAGATAAACTAGTGTATGTTATATAAATTATTCTACAAAGCAAATTAAACAACAACTATTAAATGATTATTCAAGTGTATGTTTACCAATTTACAAAAAAAAAAAAAAAAGAACAAGAAGAACAAGAAAACTCAATCTAATTATGAAAAATAAATGATAACAAACAACAATGATAATTCTAAAAATTATATAAATACGAAAATACCGTATGAGTGTAGAATGTAGATGGAAAAATGAAGTTAGAGAGAGTTGAGAGCTTGTAGTGTTGTTGGATGTTGTTGTTGGATATTGTTGATGTTGAATCTTGAAAGAAAGTAGTTGAATGTTGTTGATTGTTGTTGATTGTTGTTGATTTGTTGAGAAAGGTGAGAGATATTAGAGAGAGTTGAGTGAATTTGTGAAAAGAATTGAATGAAATGAGGTTTATTATATAGAATATGTATTTCTTCAAATTCCCAAAATACCCCCAAAAACTAGCTAGTATAAATTTGTTGCAGGGTATTTTGGTCATTTTACATACCCTTTTTTAATAAAAAAAAATTGGAAAAAAAAACCAGTAACAGCCAACGGTCAGCCTGCAAGTCAGCCCAAGCTGGTTCAATCCGGTCCCGGGTCAGTGCGGGCCGGGCTGTTACCATTTTTTTCCATAAATTTATATTTTCATATTTCAGGTTTGTAAATTTTCAAATTTTTTATGCATTTTTTATTGCTCATGTTACATTGAAAATAGCAAATATCTCATCAACCGTTAAATTTTATCATTTTTCACACTCAAAGTTCTAAGAAGTTGGATTTTACACCCCCATGTATATTTATTTATCAACATATACCTAATGGAAACATGGACTTTTATTTACAACTAATTATTGTTTTACTATTCAAACTTGAGCTACATAATTGTTGTTTTACTGCTTACAAGACTTTCATATGCTGTATCGTTTCGAAGGCGGGCCGTGGGTACGTGCCCACGGGCAAATCAAGTATTAGTATAACATACTAGTTTTTTTCAAGTGGGATGCACGTTTTGATGAGTTGGAGGATTTTCACGTGCGATATATGTATTAAGAAATAGTTTTGGAGTTGGATGTGCATTGTACGTAACTAAAAACAATATTTTGAAAAAAAAAGCTATGATTTGTATGTGCATTGCACATGTTTATAAATAGAATTTGAGTTGTACGTGCAACATATGCGTATGTTTGGTGTTAAAAAATATTAAAATTTTATTTTGCACGTGCGTTGCACGTTTTAAATAGATGAAATTTTGTTTGTTGATTGGTTTTTATTGTAATTATTTGAAAAGTTTGAATTGCACGTACAATGTACGGATTTATATGTTGATAAATTACAATTCCAACTTTCACATTATATACAGATCTAGATACAGATACAGAGATTTGGTCCTACATTCTAGTATAACACAATGTATATTTTGATTGTATTCAACCGTAAGAATTCGACATATGATCATAATAGTAGAGCAATAGCAATTGGTGTAGTTGTTTATAGTATTTTTGTACTAATTTATGGGGATTCTTTATGATGATTTGTCACACAAAAATATGTTAGAATTAATTTTAAAATCTATAATTTAGCATATATGCTGGATATTTTATGACTAGCAGAATATACATATTTGATGCACTATTATTAGCAAACAATATTTGCTTCTACATGTGAATGATAAACTTTATGATGTCATATATAAAACATAAAACAATGCAACGAGAATTTTTAGTTGTATTCAATATTTTAACTATGTGTTGAATAATTGCGTAGAACTCAATTTGTAAACTATGTGTTGAATAATTGCGTAGAACTCAATTTGTACAGAGAGTTATGATATTTATAATTAAAGGAGGTAATTAATCTTATCAATGTTTAATTAGCAATGATATAGACTATAAATGTTTGTACCAATTGAAATCCACATACAATCCAACACATCAATTCCATATACAAAAACATATAAGATGTATCACAACTGTAGAACATAACGTAAGCCTTTTATTTCCTTCTATTTGTTTTGTTTTGTTTTGATTTTTTTTTTTTTTTGAAGGAAAAGATAGAATAATACCACCCTGTTTCATTAATAAAAAGTTAATAAAACAAACCCGGTGTACCGGGAGAATACAAAAATACAGAGCAGGAAATAAAACATAACCCCCCAACAAAATCCTGGGGGGTGGGTCTAATCATCCATACATCAAACAACCAAAAGTACAATAGGTCGATACAAAATACCAAGTAGCGGAGACTGCGGGTAAAGAAACACTGATGAGTATGGAGAGCGCCAATCCTCAGTCCAGTGTGGGTCCAAACTCTACATCCTCATCATCAAATTCTTCCACCTGGAAGACTCTGGCAATCCTCCCTCTCGCTTCTGTGGCAGCAGCTGTAGCCCAAAAAGTGATAAGATGCATGATATGGGTAAGGTTACCAGAAATACTATTACATGAAGCACGAAAATAGAAATTATTTCTGTCTAGCCATAACACCCAAGTAGTTGCCGCAATGGCGATGTACCAAGCATCCTTCATTTCGTGACGTATTGACGCAAATTTGGGGCCAATCCACAAATCCTCGTATTCGCTGGGGTAGTCACTTGTCCTTAAGGCCCGCAATACCTCTACCATCGTCGCCTTACTCCTTTGACAGTGAATGAAGAGGTGATTCAGATCATCCGTATGTGCGCTACAGAAACCGCAGTTGGTCGCTATGTGGGGCTGCCTTTTGGCAAGGTTCTCTCTGGTGACGATGGCATTATTGAGCACTAGCCAGAGGAAAACCCTTACTTTAAGTGGTATTTTGGCCCTCCATAACACCTGAGCCCAGCTGGGTCTGCAACCTCGGAAGTGAATTCGATGGTACATGGATCTAACTATGAAGACTCCTTTGGCCTCTAATCCCCAGCGCAGTTGATATGGGCCTTGTGTGCAGCCCACCCCGTTCTGTACAATGTGTATTTGTAGGTCATGAAGTTGCTGTTGTAGGCCCGAGTTCAGGAGCCTTCTAAAAGACGGCCTCCAGTTGCCCCTCTTCCATGTCTCAGCCACAGAAACATTCGGGCGAGTTGTTTTCTTATACAGCTCCGGAAGGTCTCCTTCAGGGTATGGGCTCCACACCATTTGTCCCACTAGAATCTGGTGGACCGTCCATTCCCAATCATCGAAGCAACTGCGGAGTTGAAAAGCTTGCTTGCTTTGGTAATTCCTTTCCAGAAGCGAGAACCTCTGGACCCTACCCTGAAGCCCAAACTTCTAGTGCCTTTTCCCCGGAGGTATGGTTGAATGAAGTCCTGCCATCCTTCTCCGCTGTGGTGAAAGACCTTCCACCACCATTTTCCTAATAGGGCAAGGTTCATATCTCTCAGGTCGATGATGCCTAGCCCTCCATGTCTCTTCTTCATGCATGCGATATCCCACTTGATCAGGTGGTATCCCCCACTATTCGAGTCCGCTCCTTTCCAAAGGAATCGCTTGCGGATTCGGTCAATCCTTTGGATGACCCATTTGGGTAGTTCAAAAAATGACATGTAGTAAATGGGCAGATTAGACAATACTGAGTTGATAAGTACCACTCTGCCCCCGAGTGAAAGCGATTTTCCTTTCCAGCCAGACAATCTGTCATCCACTCTATCTATGATGGGCAACCAGTCCATTTTAGTGAGCTTCCCTGGTCTGAGTGGGAGCCTTAGGTATTTGATTGGGAAGTCATCAGTCATACAGTTTATTATGGTAGCGTGTTCCCGTGCTTCTACCTCGGAGAGTGTGATTGGAATTAGAGCGCTCTTATAAAAATTTATCCTAAGGCCTGACCAGGCTTCAAAACAGTAGAGAGCCCCTTTGAAGCAGACCATTTCTGACCTGATCCCATTACCAAAGAGGAGGGTGTCGTCGGCATACTGTAAATCGTGCACCCTTGTCTAGAGGTGCTGCTGGCCACGGGTGTTAACCAACCTTGTCTCCGACAATTCTCTAGCATACCTCTTAGCACATCCGCTACGATAGTGAATAGAAGTGGGGAAAGCGGATCCCCCTGCCGGAGTCCCTTCTTGCACGAGAACGGCCTCCCCGGCCGTTCATTCACCGAGATTGCCGTTTTACTAGTTTGTAAACAGTGTTGGATCCATCTAACCCACTTATCCCCGAATCCTCTCCCTCTGAGTGCTTCCAGCAAGCACTCCCAGTCGACGGAGTCGTATTCTTTCTCAAAGTCGAATTTTAGGAGGAAGTTCTTAGAGTTGCTCTTATGGCAGTGGTGGATAACTTGCTTAGTAGTGGCCACACAGTCTAAGATACATCTGCCCTTGATGAAACCGGTATGGGTTTTGCTGATTAAACTGTCCATTAAACCTCCCAGGCGGATGGCCAGGACCTTTGTGATGATCTTAACCGAGCAGCTAATGAGGCTAATCGGTCTATAATCCCCCACTCTCGTAGACTCCTCCCTTATGGGTATCAGAATAACTTCCGCAAAGTTGAACATGCCCAATCTGAGAGAGTTGTGGAAAAAATTCATCCATCAATGCCATAACGTCCCCCTTAACTTCTTCCTAAAACACTTGGAAGAACATCACTGAAATCCGTCTGGCCCAGGCGATTTGTCTGCTCCCAATTGAGTGATGGCCTTTTTCACTTCTGCTTCCGAGAAAGGTGCTTCCAAAGTGGATAAATTTTGCGCTAACTCGTTCTGGTATGCCTACCAGTACTCATCCCTAAGTGGGATCCTGAATTCATTCTTCTTTCCAAAAAGGCCCTCGTAGTAGTTTTGAAAGGTTGAGGAGATCACATTTTCATCTTGCGATGTCCCTGTTTCCGTTTGTATTGATAGGATTATATTAGATCTACGTCTTGCGCTTGCCACTCGGTGGAAATAGGTCGTATTCGCGTCTCCTTCTTTGAGCCATGAAATTCTCGATCTTTGTTGCCATTTGATCTCTTCCAACTTATACAGATTGGCAATATTTCCACGGAGCTCTAATAGCCTGTTTCTTTCATCTTGTGACAAGACCCTCGTCTCTTCCAACCTTTTTAGCTCATCAATTCCTTCCAAAAAGGAGTCTTGTACTCGCCAGATGGTCACGAATCTGGTTCGATTCCATCTACGCAGCCGCTTTCTCAACCTTCGGATTTTTTCACACCATCGGGATGCAACATCTGTATCAGTAGTTGGGAGCGCCCAGTTTTCCATTACCATGTGGTGAAAACCCTGAATTTCAAGCCAGGCCTTCTCAAACCTGAATTTTCTTGGCCTTTGGGCACCCTGCACCCCTGCATCAAGAAGGATCGGGGTATGATCTGATGTAGGTCTAGGGATCACTCTAGCGGTTGCTAAAGGGAAGTTAGACTCCCAATCCATCGATACAATTTGGCTATAATCGGAGTAGCTTGCATGTTGGACCATGTAAATAGCTGTCATTAATTGGGATATCGATCAGCTCCAGCTCTGTGATCACCCTGTTGAACTCTTCTCTGTGTCTGTCACTGGAGCCCCTTCCCTTGTGCTCGAAGGCAAATCTGGTAATGTTGAAATCCCCCCCAACAACCCAAGCTCCTGACCATCGACTTCGGATATCGACCAGCTCTTGCCAAAAGGCATCTCGTTCTGCAGCCACATTTGGTCCATAAACGACAGTGATAGTCTGCACCTAGTTATCAAACTGTCATTTTAGCCGTATAGTTAGGGAAAACCTTCCACTGTAAACCTCGGTACAGGTCAGAATATCCGAGTTGAATTCAATAGCAATCCCCCCCGAGGCTCCAGCGGATGGGCATAGCACCCAATCCTTGATTTAGTTACCCCCTATTCTTTTGAGTTTGAACCCGTGAACAAGTTTGATCTCCTGCAACCCTACCATTTCCACCTTGGAGTTGTTAATGACGTCCCTAACCATATCTCTTTTCCCCTATCCCCCAGCCCTCTAACATTCCAAAATAGAGTATTCATTGGGAGACCGAGTCTGGGTTGATCGTGGATGTGGGCGCGGGACAGGCTTCATCCTTGACGGCCTCTATCAACGCAGCCCCAGATCCTGGGTCCTTCTGAACACTAGACATAACCCTTTCCTTTTCCCAACCCCTAATCTTATTGAGAAGTAAAGCAATACGTTCCGTTTCACACACTTCTAACCCACAGGTATTAACTAGGAAGATAACTTCAGAATCAGACATGAAATTTAAAATATTAGCTAAAAATGTTTTCGTACCTCCGTCGTCTAATTTTGCGGATTTGGCAATCGCTGCTACCTCCAGATAGTCATCCAAGGACTCCGCATGAGCCCTCTTAGGTGACCGCTGAACTCTGAACCCTACCATCCTGCTAGATGTTCCAATACTGTCTCCTGGTGCTGATACTGGAAGTGTGGACATGACCATCTCTGGAGAAGTCTCCCTCAATGTCTCAGCAATAAACTCTAGCTCCTCTGAATCCTCGTCAGAAAATGTGAATTCTTCGTTGAGATTTAAGCGGCCTTCGAAATCCACATCACTTTCTGCCTGCTGGGTATCCAATTGACTCATAGTATCTCTTGATGCGCACTCCTCGGTGAGCCCACCAATAGATGATGATTCTAACAGAATAACCGATCTTCCTGTTGTAGACCCCTCAATGGGACCACTGCACGTCAGTAGATGAACCTGATTGAGCAACTCAACCGATGTATTTGCCTCAGAAGCAATAAGAAGCGTTTTGGGCCTCTCTTTGGGCCCATTAACGTCTATAAAGTCTGTCTTCTGAAGCCCATTAAAGAGAGCCGTTGGAGCGGTTTTAGATGCGTTGCTTCCGCGGTGCATCATACCGTTGCCCTCGTAATCCGCTATCCCTGCTTTCAAAAACTGGGGGGTGAGCTCACCCCCCTTGCCACGCATCCTCATCTGGACGGTTGGCTCTTCGGTGCTGGCAGACAGCGCAGGAATCGAAGCACCCTTCGATGGAATCATGGCGAAACCTTTAATCTCAACTACCCTCACTTTCCCTCTACTCTGAGCAATTTCCTGTCTCTCTTCTACTTTGCTTCTGTCTTTCTTCCGCTCATTACTAATTTGAGCTCTCCCTAGCTCCTGATCCACCCTCACCGCTCTTGCAAAGTTCCCCTTTGTGTTGAACCCTCTGACGCCTGTCATTGTCTTCCCCAAAGTGGAGGCCTTTTGCCTACCCCCATCTCCTACCGCCACCAACTCTCGTCCTTTCTGACCCTGAGCTTGCATGTCGTTTTGGAAGTTGCTTTTCAGAGGAGAACTACCCTTTCTAGCTTTACCCCAGTCTGTCTCTATGCGTCGCTTTCCACCACCAACTCCCTAGAGTTGACTGCCATTTTTGGGTGTTTCTTGCATCTCCTTTCTTGGCTCATCTTTGTGGAAACCCAGGCCTTCCAAATCTGGAGTGATTTGCAAATCCACCATTGGATATGTCTGGAGTGTTGTCCCTTTTGGAGGCGTTGGATCTGGTTCGCTGGATCGGATGGCCAAGCCTCTGTGATGAACACCTTTGATCGGAGACCCCATTCTTGGACCTGATCCCTCCGCCTTGAACCCATGGTCGTGTTCTGTCCCCCTCGATCTCTCTGTGAGAGTTTCCACCACTTCTGTGTAGGAGCGGCTATCTCTGAGCGCCGAGGGGATAGTGGGGGACGTGAAGGTCGCTGATTCCACCTCCGACTCCGCTCTCTTGTCGAGGATGAATCGGATCAAATAGGCTTCCTCATAGGAGTATACCTTCGCAAAGCGAGGCATCAAAGCTATGTCGGTACTCCTAATGAGAACCCTGGCAGAAACAATCTCCGAGCGGCGTACTGTCTTCTCGTCTATTTCTTCGATGGAACCGAAGTCAGCAACGATTTCTTGTAAGGCTTCTCGTTTCCAAAAGTGAAGTGGTATATTATGAATCCATATCCAAAACTTCTCCCCCTGTGGCAGCTCCGCTCCGAAGCTAGGAGACCATGCAGCAAACTTCACTTTGAAGTGACCAAAGTCAATAGCGCCCATCTCAGTAACTTCCCTCACCTTCTCCGGTGACGGGAAGGAGACCAGAAACTGGAGGTGGCATAACTTCTTCACCATCCAATCTTGGTGAGCTTTCATAGGCCATTTAGTATTTAACGCTTGGAGTAAGTGTGTCTCTGAGGGGCTCCCCGCCTTAACTTTGGCTATAGCGCACCATTGGTGCAGCCATTTCTCCTCACTCCTGATGATCTCCAGACTGTTAGCAAGTTGAATAGTAATGGGGCTATCTGGGGACCTACCCCTGCAGACCGGACGTTCATCGTCCTGGTTAGACTGAATGACAATGGTGCAGACGTACGATAAGTGTCCTCACTTCATGCATTTGAGGCATCTGACCTCCTTGGTGCAGTCCTTCTGGTAATGGCCAATATCTCCACAATTGAAACAAGGAATTGGTTTGCGCTTCCCTCTCTGGTTCCTCTTCTTGTGTTCGGAAGTGGTGGTGGTGGAGTAGGACTGTTTTGTAAGAGTCTGGTGAGCCCCTTGAGCCCCAATTTCGTTGAGTTCAGCAATCCCTGCTTCCGTTGTAACCCCGTTGTGCATTTCCCCCTCGTGAGCCCATTCCTCGGTGGCTGCCAGAATTGTCCCATGTTGTCGTTAAGGTTGCGAAGAGTAGCGTTTGTGATGGGAAAGAAAGTGGTTGTGATGGTGGGAAGAAGCAGTAGTATACTTGCAAGGTGAGTAGGCATGCCTCTTGTTTCTCTTGTTTGTGACTAGCTTCCAATCCTCCTTATCGAGTTGGCACTCAGCCTCCGTTGTAATCCTACCGTGCGGTGCCCCTCCATGTGCCTGGACGGTGCTAGATTTATGTGTTGGTATAGGGTTAAGCTGTTGGGGAGGAGAGCTATGGCGCTGCCGATGCTGAAGGCGGTAAGGTTCTTGGTGAATGTAGTAGTGTCTATCTTGTTTGTCGTGGTTGTTCAGTCGTGAATTCTGTTGAAACTCTACCCTTGAGTGGTCCCTCGCACCCTGCTCATGTCCCTCTCCATATAGGCGAGGCTGGCCTAACGAGGGGGGGGGTCTTCTTACGCCACACTTGGCCTGTAGGAGGACCCCCTCGATTGGGCCGTCCCCTATGTAGCCCTTGTCGGCGATGATGATCCCCATTCCCCTCCGAGAGTGCATTTCTTCGTGCACGAACCGGGGAATGCGTTGGCCTGAGCCGAAGGAAACCCCCCTCCCTAGAGGTGGTTTGGTTCGTAGGTGGGTTTTGCTCCGTGTCAGAGAAATGGTGGGGGATTGATGACAGAGCCGGTGCTTCGAAGGGTTCAATAGGAGGTTCAGTGGTGGGAGGAGGGGGCGGTGTGGGTGGGTGGCAGACCCTCTCGTTGGGCCCGCACCCACTAAGTTCAAGAACGGATAGCAAAGTCAGCGAAGGGTAAGGAGATGGTGCCGTAAGGTGGGGAACTGGGGAGAAGTTGAAGTGGGTAGAAGAGCAAAGCTGGTGAAGGTAAAGATGGTTAAGGGGTTGGACTAGAGAGGAGAGGGTTGGGAGAGGAAGTCTTCAGTCGCTTTCCGGTGGGAGACAGGGGAGGAGGAGGGAGAGGAGGGGGAAGGAGGGGTTCGAGTTGGTAGGAGCATTTTGAAAATGTTGATTATTGCCGCAACCTACGCCACCCACATGGTTATTTCCTTCTATTTGTTATGAAAGTGTGGCTCAATTATAGTTACTGAATATTGATGGGGCTATAATCATTTTCAATAACAAGTATGATCCAAATATATTAAGCTCATTGCGGAAAAAGTAACCTAAATAGATTAAGCTCTTAGCAAAACAAACAAAAAGCTAAAGATATTAAAGCTTACCCCTTTTTTCAGTGCTCAAATTATACCCATATTTAACCACTTGTAATACAGTTTGCAAGACTTCTAACTCTTGACTAGGTATGTCAACATATATATTAAGGGGAGGGTATGAGTTTTATCCTTATCCTATCACAGAGTCCAAATACATTATCTTTACCCTAATGGCTAATTTAGAATATTACCTTACCCTACCCTAATGGATAAACGGGTGAAATAATTGATATAATTGTTTTAGCAAAACCAAGTTAAAGAACAAAAAATATAAATAAAAATAATTATCTTCCTTTGTAATTCAATATTTATATAACTTAATCACATAGCGAGTCGTATAATCTTTACATATATGTTTTATACTTATTTTACATGTCGCATATAAATGAATCTATAATATATGTTTAAATAGGTAAAAGGATAAATGGTTAGGTATATGTGTTTACATTTACCCTTACCATACTCTATTTTTTAACGGGTATTTAAAAATCTATCATTATCTTACTTGTGGATAAAAAAAGCATACATATACCCTTACCCTAAGCGTAATTGGGTAGGGGTACCCATTGCCACCCCTACTCTTGACAGAAAGGTGTCATGTTCACTTATGACCTTATACAATATTATTTCAGGATATTGGAAAATTCATCTCTTCTCAATGTGCTTAGTTAGAGCATCCACTATTGTTTGCTAAAATCCTATTTTTTAGAAGAGTAATGAACAATGCACTGCTAAATATAGCAGTAGATTTTAGTAATTGCAAAATATTAAAGAAGGAAGAAGATGTTTCGTCTGTGATTTTTTTAATATTAAAAAAGGACAGACGAAAGAAGATATTTCGTCCACCAACTTCTTCACATTAAAAAATAATTTAATGCAGAAAAGTTGAGAGACAGAAGAAGATTTTCCATCCTCGTCTTTTATTAAAAAAATTTTTAAAAAATTACAAATGTTTAATGTAGAAAAGTTGAGAGGAAGAGGCCTCTTCTTCATGGATTAAAATAATAATAATAAATTTTGGGCCTTGGACGAAAGATTTTCTTCCGTTTGGCCAAATTTTTATTTTTTTTAAAAAGGAATTTGCCAAATGGAAGATCATCTTCCGTCTGGCCTTATTATTTTTAAAAAAAAAGTAATTTGGCTAAACGGAATCACACAATTTTAAATATTAGAAAAAAAAAGGGGGGTTAGACGGTGGATGCTATTCAATTTGATTATTTTATTATTTTTGATCGATCAAATTTGACTCTAAACAATAGCAGCGCTTCTTGTTCATTTCTATTTGTCAAATGCCAAATATGCATATTTTAGTAGCAACGATAGTGAATGCTCTTACGCCCAATGCCAAAACAAAAAGAGAAAAAACCATACCTGGTTTAATTCGATAAATGAAAATTGGAGACAAAAAACTTATTCGAATTATATATAGCAAAAAAAAGACATGTATGTAAAATACATGTACTAAATAAACAAAAGGACACAGAATTGCATCGTCACAATCAATACCATGTAAGATACACAATCAATACCATACCTTATAAGATAAACAATGGGGATAAGTATGGGAGGTGTTAAACAGAGAGAAACATGGAGATAATAAATTGAGACTCAGTTCAAAAGGTACCAATGCCTACTTTTCCTGATTCCATCTCAACTAGTATCTTTTCATTAAGTTTTAACAAATTGTGATTAGTATGTAGGTAAGACTATTGATTAATTGGCCTTTTTGGAAAGGGGGGCTTCCACACACTCACATAAAGGTGTAAAATAAACTAGACAGTCCGTTGTCCGTCTGAGTCCAACTCGAAAAATGGTTCAACCGTGAACCGTTCGAACTGTTATATGAACCGAGCTTGAAAAAATTATTAGGTCCGATGTTTTACCGAGCTCGAGCCGGACATAAGTCCGTCTGAGTGTTATTGCGGTCTGATGCTTTACCGAACTGAGTTCGGACTATAAAATTTTTGTCCGACCTAGACCAAGCCGGACATAAGCTCGTTCGAGTAGAATTTCGGTCCGAGCTTGAACATATGGTTGTCCGATCCGGTCCGGTCCGATTTACAGTCCTACACTCACAGGCTCACGCTCTCTCTCTCTCTCTCTCTCTCTCTCTCTCTCTCTCTCTCTCTCTCTCTCTCTCTCTCTCTCTCTCTCTTATCATCCTCTTCGGTTACATCTTCACCTTTCCTTGTTTTAGAAGGCGATGAAATGATGCTTTGCACGAGAGCAGAAGAAAGACAACTCCCAACTTTAACACTAGTGAGTTGTAGATAAAAAACGTCTGAGATTCCAGATCAAACTATTTGTACCTATTTGTTCAGGTACGAAGATCCGAGCTGAGCTACGGAGATCCGATCCGAGCACCCAGCCTCTACCTCTCTTCTGCTACTCCCGAGGTGGTCCTACAATCGAGGATCGGATCAACGCCAGTGTCGTGCTTTCCGCATCACAAATTACAAGAACTCACACCTGTTGCCCCCACACCCAAAAACTAGCAGCATCAGGTTGGTGCCATCTGTGGGAACCTTCACGTCACTGACACCGGTCCGACCCCGGCTTAGGACGTCGTCTTTGTAATATCCCGGTCGGATATTATATTTGTATAATAATTATTTTTTTAATTAAAATATTTTTATGGAAATTTTTTGGTTTTTCTAAATAAAAAGTTATCTGGATATATATACTAATAAGTATATACAGGTATTGTATCAGTTTTGTGCACTTGTACAAAACCCTGAAAAAATGTGTTTTTGAGAAAATGTCTGGAAAATCTTGGGCCGGTATTTAAAATTATTATTTTTTTTTTATTTTCAGAAATAAAATATTTTTGGTGGATATCACCCGGTTTTGCTGATAAACATTATCTGTGTGTATATACCAGTCTGTATGCATCTGTATTGTATCAAATTGATACTAGAATCTTTCAAACCGATAATAAAATTTATTTTATTATTATTTTCGGAATTAAATTATTTTTATACGAATTATGCGGTTTTACAAACAGAAATTATCGGTATATATATATATATATATATATATATATATATATATATATATATATATATATAATAAAACACAAAGAAAGCTATCAGGTGGCTCACATTCAATCTCTCCCAAAATCAATGGACCAGATCTACTCTCACAAAACATATTTTCCCGCCCAAAATTTCAAACTCCACAAATTCAAAAACCTACACACACTCTTTCTCTCTCCCCAAAATCAATACGTTCTCTCTCTCTCTCTCTCTCCCCGCTCTCTAATCTCTATTCCGCCCACTCTCTCCCCCCGCTCTCCCTCTCTCTCCCCGCTCTCCCCGAATCCCACTTCAGTCGAATCAAATTTATAGGGTTTCTTCGATCAAATTTATAGGGTTTCTAATCTCAATTATCAAATTTCCATGTCGCAGTCGATGCTGAGGGGCGGCGGCGGCGGGAGGACAACATGGTGGAGATCCGGAAGAGCTTTCCCTCTCTCTCCCCGCTCTCCCCTAATCCCGCCCAGATTCTCTCAAAAAAATCCCCCAACACTTCAGTCAATCTACCTTTTGGGCTTCTTCGATCAAATTTCTAGGGTTTCGAATCTCGATTCTCAAATTTCCAATCGCAGAGGGGAGGCGGCGGCGGGAGGACAACATGGTGGAGATCCGGAAGAGCAAGAGGGAGGAGAACTTGCAGAAGAAGAGGAGGGAAGGGATGCAAGCTCGGGCCTTTCCTCTGTCGATTCACGCTTCTGCCATTGAGAAGAAGGTGATTGATTGATTGGTAGATTTGGTAATTAGATCTGAGTGTTTGAGATTTGGATTTGGTAAATCTGATGTTTGGTTTTGTGGTTTTTTTTAGTTGGAGAGCTTGCGGCGATAGTAGCCGGGGTTTACTCGGATGATGGGAGCTTACAGCTCGAGGCGACGACGCAGTTCAGGAAATTGCTTTCGATAGGTGAGCTTTGGTATTGAGTTGGTTGAATTTCGTGTTAGTTGAATTAAATAGATTGAGGTAGTTGATATTTAGTAATTAACTGGCATGGATGTTCTCTGCAGTGATAAGACCGGGACTCTAACCCTTAACAAACTGAGCATTGATAAAAATCTTATTGAGGTGTTTGCAAGAGGCGTAGAAAAAGATCACGTGATGCTTTTGGCGGCTAGAGCATCAAGGATAGAGAATCAGGATGCTATTGATGCTGCCATGGTTGGAATGCTTGCTGATCCTAAAGAGGTAGAGTATCACATAGACCTTAATGATGATGTCTCAAAAATTGGGAATAAAGAAGGAAATCACGAATGCTTTATTTTTCATATGAATTCTGTAGGCAAGGGCCGGTATTCAGGAAGTGCACTTTCTCCCATTCAATCCAGTTGATAAGAGGACTGCTCTAACCTACATTGATTCTGATGGCAACTGGCATCGCGTGAGCAAAGGAGCTCCTGAACAGGTTTTATTTTATTTTATTTTATTGTTATAAATAGACTGCTCTGTATTGATCATTGTGCTCATTCCTTATTTTTGTTAAACAGATAGTAACCCTCTGCAACTGCAAGGAAGATGTTAGGAATAAGGTTCACAGTGTGATTGATATTTGCTGAACGTGGTCTTCGATCGCTGGCTGTTGGAAGACAGGTCAGGAATACTATTATTTTTTAATTTTCTATTTGATGATCAATATGTTCAAATCTCTATCATTTGAAGGCTTGATAAATCATATGTTCAGTAAATAACTCATTTTATTGGTTTCACAGGAAGTTCCTGAAAAGACAAAAGAAAGCCCTTGGGGCCCATGGCAGTTTGTCGGACTATTGCCTCTATTTGATCCTCCAAGGCATGACAGTGCCGAAACTGTCCGCAGGGCTCTCAACCTTGGTGTTAATGTCAAGATGATTACTGGTAATTAGCAGCAAAAATAATCTGCTAATGTTTAGTGAGAATTTTGGAATATTATATTAAATTATCTGTTTAATTTTCAGGTGATCAGCTCGCCATTGCTAAGGAGACAGGTCGACGCCTTGGAATGGGGACAAACATGTATCCTTCCTCTGCATTGCTTGGACAGTATATTATATGTTAGATCATATTAGATTACATTAGTAATTAACTGTGGGATGTACTGGGAATTAGGTCGTAGCTGGTGTCTAATTAATAAGTTGCTGAATAGCTGTGAATATAACATTTGATAGTTTTTAATTTTGATCTTGCAAATGATCTATCATCAAATGTTGCATGAAGAAAAGGATTTTCAGATCAGTTGAACTCTCTATGCTTTCTTTTTTTGATAGGGGAACTCTCTATGATTTCATGGATCAGGCCAATGGGGTATTATTTCGACTTCATCATGGGCCAGGTGAGATTTTTTGCAATTGATTGTCAGCACTGTTTGTTAGGTATTATCATGTTTCAGATTTTGTTTACAGTATTTTGAGTGTAGAAATGTTTGCAGTATTTTGAGATAATTTATCACCATTTTTATAAGGTAAATAGGTCTGCCCGTGGTTTACAGTACAACTCAGTTGTGTTTACAGTAGATGTCTTTTGTTTCTCTTTCTAAGTTTTCGCTAATTAACTGTAGGTTGATGATTTGTGATATGTTATGCAGGAACATTTACTCTATCGAATTTGGGTATGTTTGGAGTAGACAAATTTGATGCTATACTGCCTCCCGGACAGGTGGGGTTTTAAAACAATTGTTGATAACTGTGCTTTTTCGTGAACATCTTAATGACTATTCACTGTTCTAAAAGGGCGCTATAATGGCTGTGGGAGCATCAAAGCCCACTCCAATTGCTGGCAAGGATGGTTTCTTCACCGTGAAGAATAGAATGCTGGTAATTGATCATTTGCCTATTCATGTTATGCTTTTCATATCTGCATGCATAAAAGGGAAATTACATAATATCTGTTTAGGGTCATGATTCCAGTTTCGGAGAACAATCCTTATGAAAGATTATACTTTATACTAATTTACAAAACTCAAGTTATTAAACACAGCTTCATTTTCGAAAACACAGTAAACACTTATACAAGTAACTGTCTAACTGAAACAATTTATTCTGAAGGTAATACTTGGGTTTCCTGTAAACTTTTGAACTTATAATTAACTTATGGCATAAAAGTTGGATGCCGGTGAACTACAAACCAAACAATAAGACGGCACACAGCTGAAATTACACCTCACAAATCTAAAACAACTATTCAGTGTTTATAACTCCGGTGACCAATTTATTTAGAACTCAATTAGTTACTGGAAATAAGTTTAAAATGAAAGCCACGAAAGAGAGATCTTCATTATAGCTAAAAGTTTAAATTAAGCAAGTTTAAAATTAAGATGTTTAAATTAAGCAATATTTTCTTAGACCTGCAACTTTGAATTATTATCTTTTATGCACACATTTTTTTTGAATTTTGCTATTTCAACGTTAACATTATTTTTAGCCAGAGCAGCTTATCCCCTACTGACCTTAATATTGCATGTCAACTTCATTAAATGCGCACAAACTACAGATCTTATTTTTAAAAACATTCTAACATACGGTAAGTTTAAAAATTAAAAAAAGGAAAACTACATGCTTCTTATTAATGTAAATTTATACTATGTAGACGATAGATTACATGTCAACTTCATTAAAAACATTCTAAGAGGCTGCAAGTTTAAAATTAAAAAAGGTAAACTACTTGCTTCTTATTAAATTAAGTATCGTTAAGTATCTATTTTCTCCAACTTTATTGAATTCACATGAACATTGCTAGGGATTTGTAATATAAAGATGTTTCTATTAAGAGAATCATCGGCTTCGTTACTAAATGCTAGCATGCCAAACTAATCCACAATTTACAGATGGCAAACTGTGTGTGGATTGAATAAATCTAGAGTAATATGTACACTGTCTTGGACATTGGATATGACTTAAAGCAAATTAATTAGTATACCCAAAAATGAAGCATTTCTATGAGAACGAATACTTTGTGAGTGAACTTTTTCTTGCATTCTCCTACCTTTGTCCAAATTTCGCTTATTGATAAGAAGAAATATTAATGTGGTAGTATGGCAAGTGAATGTGAACAAATAGATGACTGTTTTAGTACATGCGAATATGTGATGATACCTATAATTTCAGACATGTGATGCAGATTTGAGTCCTCAAGATTCCACACTTATCGAATATCATTGAAATTAGGCCATTACCGAGCTTTACAGATGATGATCACCAAGATAATCATCACCAACGACGACATGCATTCTACATCTTCACCTGCCATGGGTTGCAGTTTGAATGCTCCAGTCTATCCAAAGTACAGGTACATACATATTACGTGATTGTAGTCGTTGTAGCTGCAATATGCAAGTGCAGTCATTGTTAAAATTAGTATTATGAGTTATTGGTGTCATGCATCTAGAAGTCATAAGAATACATTTAAGCTTAGTTGGTTAGGGGTTTAGATGGGGGCTGCGATGAGTTGGATTGAAATTGAAATTGTGCACACTATGAAGATAATCTTTTAGGAACCTGATGTGTGGAATTATGATACCTGAACTTAAAAGTGACTACATTGTCGTTGGTGGTGGTGGCGGCAAAACATTGACATTAAGCGTAGTGTTTGAATTTTAGGTGTCGGAATCACATTGTGAGTCTGAACCTTTGGACGACCATCTTTATTCTTTACACTTTAGAGTTTAACATAAAATAGAGAAGGACTATTTCAGCTTCTGTTGTCAACTACAGTTTTCTCAAAATAATCCTCTATTACAAACCAATGTAAAAGAAAGAAAGTGTTTTTTCTAAAGTAATAAAAATAAATTGTTTACTGCTGCACAATTAAAAATAAGGTAGTGGATTATGTACATTTAGCTATTGTTACAGAGTACTCTCTGAATTTGAATTTGAAAAGATTATATATAGAGCATTGAGTTGCTAGAACTAGGAGTGGATGTGCAATTTCTGCTACTTACATAGACATTGTTTAGTCTTGGAGATGTGCCTGAGCTACCCTTGAGGAAACAAATTTGCATTATTTTTTCGGTTTAAAAAAAAAACTAAATGTAAGGATTATATATCGGATTAGTACTACTCTTTACCTAAAAAATCTACTTAGGAATCAGTATTTCGAATAGGAGTTTGATCATCTGGTTACGAAGGCCTCTAATATAATCTAACATCTAAAGTTTAGTTACCTTTTATGAAAGATTACCTCCCCGATTATTTGCTCAACATTCATTGATTTCCTAACCTGTATTTCTTCTAATTTTGACTTAAAATCCATTAAAAGTTGAGTTGAGTATTTTTATTTTACTTAACTCACTTTGATCTTCTTCCTTATCTACACAAATTCGTCAATTTTGTATGATAGAAACTTAATTATGTATTTTTTTCGTTTGAAGTATATAGTTCAGCTGTTGAAGCATCTGTTACAGAGTAATTGTACTGGTTTATCAAACTAATATTATTCTGACTTAAAACACCTTTTGGCGTGTTATGTTGCCGAGTATGTTTTTCATATCTGATAGAGGAAATGAAGTAGTGGTGATTTAAATATATTTATCTACACTTTTAAGATCAATGTTTTTCTGGTTTCTAAGCCATTGTTACTGTTAGGTTTTGACTCTGTAGCGACAGTAGTTGAAGATGATGAACCTGCAAGTGTAGCTGTTGACGACAAGCTTAAACTGGAATACAAAAAGCAGGGAGTTCTCTCTGGTTTCAAAGTAGCATCAAGTTCTGACTACAATTTAGAAAGGTAGTAAAAACCCTTTATGAATCAAGTTGATGTCTGTTGTGGTTAATTTGATATTTAACAAGATAAAAGAGTTGTTGCATTATCTTTTTAATTTTTCTTTTGGTAAGTAGTGTCGGCAAAACATTGACATTAAGCGTAGTGTTTGCATTTTAGGTGTCGGAATCACATTGTGAGTCTGAACCTTTGGACGACCATCTTTATTCTTTACACTTTAGAGTTTAACATAAATTAGAGAAGGACTATTTCAGCTTCTGTTGTCAACTACAGTTTTCTCAAAATAATCCTCTATTACAAACCAATGTAAAAGAAAGAAAGTGTTTTTTCTAAAGTAATAAAAATAAATTGTTTACTGCTGCACAATTAAAAATAAGGTAGTGGATTATGTACATTTAGCTATTGTTACAGAGTACTCTCTGAATTTGAATTTGAAAAGATTATATATAGAGCATTGAGTTGCTAGAACTAGGAGTGGATGTGCAATTTCTGCTACTTACATAGACATTGTTTAGTCTTGGAGATGTGCCTGAGCTACCCTTGAGGAAACAAATTTGCATTATTTTTTCGGTTTAAAAAAAAAACTAAATGTAAGGATTATATATCGGATTAGTACTACTCTTTACCTAAAAAATCTACTTAGGAATCAGTATTTCGAATAGGAGTTTGATCATCTGGTTACGAAGGCCTCTAATATAATCTAACATCTAAAGTTTAGTTACCTTTTATGAAAGATTACCTCCCCGATTATTTGCTCAACATTCATTGATTTCCTAACCTGTATTTCTTCTAATTTTGACTTAAAATCCATTAAAAGTTGAGTTGAGTATTTTTATTTTACTTAACTCACTTTGATCTTCTTCCTTATCTACACAAATTCGTCAATTTTGTTTGATAGAAACTTAATTATGTATTTTTTTCGTTTGAAGTATATAGTTCAGCTGTTGAAGCATCTGTTACAGAGTAATTGTACTGGTTTATCAAACTAATATTATTCTGACTTGAAACACCTTTTGGCGTGTTATGTTGCCGAGTATGTTTTTCATATCTGATAGAGGAAATGAAGTAGTGGTGATTTAAATATATTTATCTACACTTTTAAGATCAATGTTTTTTGGTTTCTAAGCCATTGTTACTGTTAGGTTTTGACTCTGTAGCGACAGTAGTTGAAGATGATGAACCTGCAAGTGTAGCTGTTGACGACAAGCTTAAACTGGAATACAAAAAGCAGGGAGTTCTCTCTGGTTTCAAAGTAGCATCAAGTTCTGACTACAATTTAGAAAGGTAGTAAAAACCCTTTATGAATCAAGTTGATGTCTGTTGTGGTTAATTTGATATTTAACAAGATAAAAGAGTTGTTGCATTATCTTTTTAATTTTTCTTTTGGTAAGTAGTGTCGGCAAAACATTGACATTAAGCGTAGTGTTTGAATTTTAGGTGTCGGAATCACATTGTGAGTCTGAACCTTTGGACGACCATCTTTATTCTTTACACTTTAGAGTTTAACATAAAATAGAGAAGGACTATTTCAGCTTCTGTTGTCAACTACAGTTTTCTCAAAATAATCCTCTATTACAAACCAATGTAAAAGAAAGAAAGTGTTTTTTCTAAAGTAATAAAAATAAATTGTTTACTGCTGCACAATTAAAAATAAGGTAGTGGATTATGTACATTTAGCTATTGTTACAGAGTACTCTCTGAATTTGAATTTGAAAAGATTATATATAGAGCATTGAGTTGCTAGAACTAGGAGTGGATGTGCAATTTCTGCTACTTACATAGACATTGTTTAGTCTTGGAGATGTGCCTGAGCTACCCTTGAGGAAACAAATTTGCATTATTTTTTCGGTTTAAAAAAAAAACTAAATGTAAGGATTATATATCGGATTAGTACTACTCTTTACCTAAAAAATCTACTTAGGAATCAGTATTTCGAATAGGAGTTTGATCATCTGGTTACGAAGGCCTCTAATATAATCTAACATCTAAAGTTTAGTTACCTTTTATGAAAGATTACCTCCCCGATTATTTGCTCAACATTCATTGATTTCCTAACCTGTATTTCTTCTAATTTTGACTTAAAATCCATTAAAAGTTGAGTTGAGTATTTTTATTTTACTTAACTCACTTTGATCTTCTTCCTTATCTACACAAATTCGTCAATTTTGTATGATAGAAACTTAATTATGTATTTTTTTCGTTTGAAGTATATAGTTCAGCTGTTGAAGCATCTGTTACAGAGTAATTGTACTGGTTTATCAAACTAATATTATTCTGACTTGAAACACCTTTTGGCGTGTTATGTTGCCGAGTATGTTTTTCATATCTGATAGAGGAAATGAAGTAGTGGTGATTTAAATATATTTATCTACACTTTTAAGATCAATGTTTTTCTGGTTTCTAAGCCATTGTTACTGTTAGGTTTTGACTCTGTAGCGACAGTAGTTGAAGATGATGAACCTGCAAGTGTAGCTGTTGACGACAAGCTTAAACTGGAATACAAAAAGCAGGGAGTTCTCTCTGGTTTCAAAGTAGCATCAAGTTCTGACTACAATTTAGAAAGGTAGTAAAAACCCTTTATGAATCAAGTTGATGTCTGTTGTGGTTAATTTGATATTTAACAAGATAAAAGAGTTGTTGCATTATCTTTTTAATTTTTCTTTTGGTAAGTAGTGTCGGGTGTCAGACGTGTGTGGTATCTTTAATTTTGCACTATGGTTGTCCATGACATTATTGTTGAGCTCACCCAAGTGGCTCATTAAATCCAAGCCCTGCTCAATTTCAATGAAGGAGATGGAGGGTTTAAATGAACTGAGACTTTCTACTAACTCTGCCATGATGTAGAGTATAGTGATGGAGTTAGCGAAGGGAAGTTGTACAAGGTGTTGAAGACACTCCAATAGAATTTAAATAAAATTGAGATGTGTGCCTACTTTTCTAATTGAATCCTATATATAGTGTTGTTTCTAATTGAATCCTACTGTTCTACTTTTCTAATAATCTGACTATGTAAAATTGAGATGTGTGCCTACTTTTCTACTTTTATAGGAGTTTGAGAAGTTCTGGTGGCGGTTATACCCTGTAGCTTTTTCTTTGTTGAAGGATCCACTATATGAGTTGTGGGAATGCACAAAACCTAGATGGATAGAAGGATTGATAACAAAGGAAGAGGCTGAAAATTCACTTAAAGGATATCCTGGATCATTTGTACTAAGGTTTCCAACATCACGCAGCTGGCCCCACCCAGATGCTGGCAGCCTGGTTGTAACATATGTTGGTGTTGATTCCACAATACATCATAAGCTCCTTTCTCTTGATCTTAGGTGTGTTCCTCTTCTCCAAGCTAATCTATTCTTCAGCTTAGGTTTGTTTAGGCGTGGGGCAATCAATGAAAAGAAACGAAGTAAGAATACTTTTACCTGCGAGGCATTTGCGAGCAATACATGAATCCAAGGTTTAAAAACTAGGCTTTAGTATCAATTCGGCCCCCTTTACTATTTCACTTTCACTGTTTCAGTCTTTGTTTTTGATTGAGTTTCATGTGATATTTATAACTATAATTCTTGAAGTTTAAATATGCTTGGATTGATGTATTAATTGGTGGAAAAAAAATATGTTTCACCTAAGCTATTCCCTCAAAACCACCGGCTTAGCTTCCTCTTACACAATGAGTCTTGGTATCAAATCAATGTGTGTGATTCTTGCAGAATATTGTTAGCCCATAATCATATGCATCATGTTCAAAATGCTTGGTACACATCCTCTTGGATTAAGTGTCAGAGTTTGGGTTTAAAGGATAATCTTTGTAAGTTATATTTTGGCTCAGGTAGCTATAATACTGTCATCATTTACCAAAGCTTATTTATGCTGTTTATTGAATCCTAATTAAATAAAATTGAGCTTTGTTTATGCTGTTTATAAGCATTTTCAGCTATGTTTATGTTGTTTCCAGGCTTATTGAGCTCTGTTTATATTGTTCCTGAAAATTTTAATATATTTTTATGTTGCTACCATGCATTTTTATGTTGTTTCCAGGCATTTTGAGTTCTGTTGATGTTTTCATTGATAGCTTACTTTCATTTTGGGTGCTAATGGTAAGCTTTATTATGCAGATATGTTGGGTTCAAACCGTCGAGTTTGAAGGCAGTCTCTTTTATACATCATCCTATCTGAAAGGTATTGGTTTGAGAATAAATTTTCCTGCATGGTCTTACTATTTATTTCTTTAATTATCATTGGTTTTGATTGATTCTTAAAAAACTCTTATTGTTTGTGTAGGCTCATTGTTTTGTCACATATTGAAGACTCGAAGCTTTGTGTTTGATCCCTATTATAACAACCCTGTAAAAAAAAATTTATAGTAGGGTTGGTTGTATATTTTGTTCCCTTAAGTTATGTACAATAAGTAAATCTGTGTAATATTTAGGATTTTGGGAGATGATGTAAGTAACTGTATATAATGATGATATAATATAGTTATGTTAATACCCGTACCCGTAATTTTGTGGAGTATTGGGTTCTGTGTTTGGTTTTTTTAAAGGTTTTTTGAAGGTTTTTCAAAAAATCTATTACGTTTTCAAACGAATATTTGGTTTTTATTTTGTATCTTGCATTATATTTTGATTTTTTTTCCCAGAGCCTTATATATATGATGCCTGTGTAATGTTGCTTGGTTTCGCTTGGGGAGGATTGATATTTATTGCCTGTGATGTCATATTTTTAATTGTTAGCAGAATTCCGTAAGGAATTACTGCAAAAGGGCTAATATTTTAGGGGAGATTTTGTCAAAATTTTTACCAATTTTTCTAAAATCTATTATGTTTTCAAACTATATCTTGGTTTTTATTTTGTATCTTAGTTATATGAAGATTTTTTCTTCCCAGAGTCCTATATATATGATGATGTGTGTGATGTTGCTTGGATTGGCCTGGGGAGGATTTATATTTCTTGCCTGTAATGTTAAATTTTTAATTGTGAGCAGAATTTCGTAAGGAATGACAGTAAAATGGCTAATATTTTAAGGAAGGTTCTGTCGAATTTTTTACAAAATTTCCTAAAATCTTTTATGATTCCAAATGATATCTTGGTCTTTTATTTTATATCTTTAGTAATATGAAGTTTTTTTTTCCAAAGCCTTATATATATGATGCATGTGTGATGTGGCTTGGATTGGGCTGTGAAGGATTCAATTTGACTGTCTGTGATGTTAATTTTTTAATTTGGAGCAGAATTCCATAAGGATTTACTCTAAAAGGAATAATATTTCAGGAGAGATTCCGTCGAAATTTTTACTACAATCCTGCCTGTAAAATTTTAAATAAGACTGTCGAAATTTTTACTAAACAACTTAGTAATTAATTAATCATTCTTCACGATAACGTGCCGTAGGAAACAATTTAAATGCGCCTTATTAGAAAACTATTAGGAAGCAATATAATTTCAGAGGAGGCCTGTATAGAGTAGATGATTGTATTAGAAAGGTGGTTGCATTTGTTTACAATCATTTTTTTTTCCTGTCCTGGTGCATTTTTTTAATTGATGTTCTCACATCTCCTGATAAAAATTTAGCTTTTTTAAGAATTGGAAAAGTCAATATTGACATATTTAAGGGCAATAAAGTTAAATCCCTAAAAAAACTAAAACATTTTAACGAATAATTGTTAAAGAGGTAGAAGGAGGTGTATTTAGCTTTTTTTTCTTAGCATGTACAATTCATAAATTTATATGCAGTTCAACCGCCAAATAACTCCAACTAAATTTATATACAGTTCCGAATACGTGCCGTAGGCACGTGCCACGGGCATACCTAGTATATATATACGTATGCATATTGTACCAATTTCATACGTTTGTACAAATCATGTAGTATGTGTTTTGAACAGAAATATCTTATTTTTGTCATGATTAATCAAAATTGGATGGCTAGGATTTGTTTGGAGGCTTAAATCTTGGGTTAAGGATTAATTAGAGATACATAAGAGTTTAAATATGTGTCTTCTACTAGAACCCTCTCCTCCACCTCACCCCTCCACCGCACCCCCTCCACCTCATCACCTCTTAGCCGGCCAAATGAACCCCAAGGGGGTTTGTGCAATTTGTGGTTGTGTATTTTGCACTCTTCACCTCTCTTTTGTCCAATAAAAACCCCTCCCCTTCACTCTGTCTCATTTACAAGAAAAAAAAAAGAGAGAAAAATAAAGAGAAGAAACCCTTAAGTGTTCTTCATTTGGGAGTTTTTCCATAAGAAAGTTCTTCATTCAAATTGCATTAGAAAGCTAAGGAGGAATGAGAAGGTTACTAGCTAGTCCTTCCTACAAAGGTTACTAGCTAGTCCTTCCTACAAGAATCCAAAGGTGGGGGTTCTCTACTTCTCTTTGTTGTGTTTTATTTCTCTTTTTATGTGTTTCTTTTCTTTTATTTTGTGTATGTGAAAAAGAATCCATCCTTAAGGATTAGTTTTGGGTTGTATGTGAGAAAGAACCCATCTTTGATGGTTGTTTGTTGTAGGATAAAAAGAACCCATCTTTATGCTGTGTAGTTGTTGTAGGTATGTTTCTAAACAACTTTGACTAATTTCTAAGCATATAAATGGTTGTAGGTTAAAAAGAACTCATCTTTATAATGTGTTGTTGTGTATGTGTGTTCCTAAATAACTTGGACTAAATTCCTAAGCATAACCAATGTTGTAGGGATCAAAATGATCCCATGGAAGTATTGATGGTGGAACTCGAAACAAATGACATAAAGATTGAGTCTTTAAGACTTGTTGTGCTTGTTTTGCTAAAATAACAACTTGGACTAAATTGTATGTGCATATGAGTAGTGTGAGTCCAAGAAGACCACATGAAGAGTTTTGAATGAAGAACTTGCTAAAAGTACGCAAGGGTGTAATCTTTAACCTTGTATGATTATTGTTGTTATTATGGTTACTTTGTTGAACACAAAACTTAACTTGGACTATAACCGTGTGCATATAAAGATTAAGGAAGTGAAAATACTTACATACCCATTTTAGGGTTGTAGAACTCACCTAACTATTTCAAAGATAGGTCTTTTGTTTTATGTTGCTCTCTACTTTGTTAAGAAATCAATCTTTACTAACCCTAGTTCATAAAAAGTTGCCCTTATTGTATGTAGGAACTTGTAGGATTGAACAAAAGTGGGTTGTAGCATGTAGAAATTTGTAGATTCAATATATGTAGTTCTTGTATTAACTAGAACATGTAGATTTGATAAAATTAGATTTTGTAATAAGTAGGACTTGTAATTCATAAAAAGAAATAGTCTTTTAAAAATTTAGATAAAGTCTTTAGTAGCATGTTCTAAATTATTCTAGGTTGCTAGAAAAAAAACCCACCATGCTTGAGTTGCTATTGTAGTAAAAGAATCAAAAAAGAACCCATGAACCATGCTTGAGTTGCTATTGTAGTAAAAGAATAAAAAATAACCCATGTACCATGCTTGAGCTGCTATTGTAGTAAAAGAATAAAAAAGAACCCATGAACCATGCTTGAGTTGCTATTGTAGTAAAAGAATAAAAAAGAACCCATGTACCATGCTTGAGTTGCTATTGTAGTAAAAGAATAAAAAAGAACCCATGAACCATGCTTGAGTTGCTATTGTAGTAAAAGAATAAAAAAAAACCCATGAACCATGCTTGAGTTGCTATTGTAGTAAAAGAATAAAAAAGAACCCATTAACCATGCTTGAGTCGCTATTGTAGTAAAAGAATCAAAAAGAACCCATGAACCATGCTTGAGTTGCTATTGTAGTAAAATAATCAAAAAAGAACCCATGAACCATGTTTGAGTTGCTATTGTAGTAAAAGAATAAAAAAGAACCTATGAAACCCATGCTTAAGTTGTATACCATGTTTGAGTTGTTGTAGGTTGTTATAGTATAGAATTCATCCTTGAGTTGTTGTAGTAAGAAACCCATGCTTGAGTTGCTAGTAAAGAACCCATGCTTGTGTTATTGTAGTTGTTCTAAGTAAAGAACCCATGCTTGAGTTGTAGTTCTAGTAAAGAACCCATTATTAAGATATGTAGTTGTTTTAGATTCAAAAGAATCCATGCATATTTAAGTTATATGTTGTAGTGGTTTTCATTAAATTCTAAAAGGAACCCATGAGTTTAGCTTGTATGCTAATCCAATGGAACTATTGAAATGAACCCATGTTCCATATTTTTTCTAGTTTGATTTTTAAGAAGAAACCCATGAAACTAGCTCCATGAGAGTTCTAGCTCAAATTGGTGAGGAACTCATGTATTTAGGTTCTAGGTGGTTCTAGCTCAACCTTGAGAAAGAACCCATGAACTTAGTCGCATGTTGTCCTAGTTCAAATTTGGGAAAAAGAACCCATGAGTTCTAGTTGTATGTGGTTCTAATTGAAATTGGACCATATAATGAGAACATGCTTCATCTTCAACATATGAGTAATAATGATTGGGAAAGTCACTAGTCTCATACGTAGTTTATGTGGCTCGTATGTATGTTTTTGTCTCGTACGATGCTCATTGGGCTCGTACGTAGGTACCGTCTTGAATAGGTAGGCTGTGAGTGAATCCGAGGAGATCTTGTGAAGTCTAGGTTAAGACTTGGTTAGTTGTGTCGACAAATTGTTACACTCTCCAGAAGAGGGACACGTACGGTACTTTTTCATATCGAGTTGGAAGCACAGTGACATGTCTCGCTTGTTTGGTTAGAAAAGGGACACGTACGGTATTTTTTTCATGACGAGTTGGAAGTACAGTGACATGTCTCGCTTGTTTGGTTAGGGTTAGTGACATCATTAGGGTAGGAACTGTTACTTAACAATTTTTATCTATAAATTGCCGAAGGGTGATAGTTGGTGTTAGGGGTGATACCCTATAATCCAACCTCTCCTATAGGCTGACACTAGGTGGTGTTATTGGGATGTATTCCCCTGTCAAACGGATACGGGCGGTGCTTTTTCATGACAAGTTGGGAGCATGGGATCCATATCTTGATTGTTAATTCCTGAACTGCCATGATAAGAACGGGAGGTTTTCCTAGGAAAATAGACTCTACGATTCCATTAGGTTCCATGCCTTCTCATGAAGAGTTGAGGGCACGGAAGAAGGTTGAAGAGTATCCTGTGGTTCGCGTTGGCCTTTGAGCGAGGTCCGGTTCGCCGGGCAATAGTGGAAAAGGGGGACACCACTATTGTACTACAGTGGCGGAACTATATCCTGCCTCAACCTCCTCAGTCATGTAGTATGTGTCAGAACAGGATGGGTACAAAAGTAGAATTCATGGCGCGGGTTCAAATCCCTATATATGAAGAAACGACTTGATATGGGGCGTATGTAGTATGGGCTGCATACTGTCCCAGAGTCTTGCTTGCATTAGAATAAGTGCATCATTGCATTAGTTAATCGGGCATTAGAGTCTAAGGCATAACATATACTGACACGTCAATTATATATATACACGTTTCTTTTTTCATCAATCTGTTTGCTTAAATGGAGAATCCGTGCTAGTCATCAGCCTTAAAGTGTCAGTATATGTACTAACATCCTCATTTCAATAGGTACTGGATTGCGGAAGTACAGGTAGAGGATTCAGGAGGACTCAAGGCGAGAGAAGCAAGAGTC